>VWZD01011163.1:0-233106 GCA_013396695.1 Sakesphorus luctuosus | reverse complement strand
TGTAAAGCATTTTGTGAATTGGGGTTATGCAATCACATTTTATGGCTTATATTTCATTTTGTTTAAAAACAGACACATCAGTGAAGCTAAATTTCTATGTAGTTCTATCATTAAATTTAATGTTCCCATAAAAGTGAATCAGAAGTTACAGTTTTTTGGTCATCCCAGTAGTTAAACTAATAACAATACATACTTTTTCAACCATGTTTACAATAGCATTCCCAGATGATTCCAACAGTTCCTGGTGGGTTTTTTCCAGGTTTCTATTTTTTTACTTATTCTCTCAATATTTTCATTTTAACTATCCTAAATGCACCTAGGCAAATGGCAGGACTCAGGGAAGCAAATAAGTCACAGAAAGAACAAAATATCATGTATTAAAATTTCTTTTGTTCAGAGCTGTGTCAGTTTTTAGCTGAAGCAACTCTTTTAGAGAAGAATGCAAACTGGAGGGAAGTGTATTCCATTAAGCTTTACTGAATTATTCCATTAAAAGAATAAAGACAAAAGAAAATGTGTGAATATTTTACTTGGAACTTTTAGAAAGATTTTTTCTTAAATGTAAATGCTTCGGGGTTTTGTTTAAAAATATTTACATTTTTAATTTGCCTTCTTATTTCACATTTTTTTTTAAACTGGTAGAATCAAACTAGTGTTTTTTCACTATCTGCTCAGTTCTTATTCAGTTACTTTGTTTGATGCTCCACTCTGCATGAGGCCCTGTAAAAGACCTCAAAATCAAAAACAATGCATAAAGAAATAAAATTCTTCTAGTTTCAATTTGAAGATTTAAAAGCAAACTAAAAAGAAATCCCAGCTTGCACGCTTTCCCATAAATATCCTATCTGTGTTTTGTAATGAGTGAGAAACAAAAATGATTATGTTAACATACATTAAAGCACAGCAGAAGAATCATTATGAGGTAAGCAGGGAAAGTAAAAATTTGAAACTGGGTCATTCAGCAAATGTTAATGTGGCCTTTTACTGGAGAGAGTAAAAGAGAATTTTGTACGAGAGTCACCCCTTCCAGAAGAATAAAGATGATATGTTAAAAGAAAAATAATTCCAGTGTTAATGTTTAATTCCATAGAAGAAATTTTTTGCACATGGTTACTATTTTTAAGTCATGACTTTATTAATATTATGAGTACTATGTATATTAATGCACAATATTTTCTATAAGAAAATACATAATTCACTGTTTTTTACAAAATTCAAATAGCAATGCACTGAGCTTGATCAGATGGACAATTTTTAAAATCTTTTATTATATGAACCTGCAAAAAAATAATAATCTTGTTTTCTGATATGTGCCAAGCACATGGAAAAAAGCATGCATTCACAGCCTGTTAAATATAAAAGAAATTTCACTCCAAAAATGTCAGTGTTTCATGGTTTCCTGTTTTATTAATAAGAAATGAAAGAAAAAGGACTCCTTCCTAATTTCCTTCTCTGAGTTTCTCTCAGTTGCACATCTGTTCAATCCCACTGGAAATAATTTCATAACTTTATTTTAGTTATTAAGTCAAATTTTACAGCTGACCTACCAAAGGAGATGTAGACTTACTTGCCCAAGTCCGCTTAATAAGAGCTGCAAGAAAAGAAGACTCTGACCTCAGCAGTGCACAGTGGAATTGTCATAGCAGTTTCCAAATCTTGCATTAGTGATATACATTTTTAAACTCTTTCAGACTTTGTAGAGAAGAATGCAAAATTTTAACCATTTTAACAATTGCTGGGAAGAATATTAAGTTGAGTTGTGAAATCCAATTAAGTAAAGGATCTACTGGAAGGGAAAGAGTATGTCTGATCTGAACTGCAAACTCTTATTCATCCAAGTGGACATTCCTATGAAAACCATGGAAAAGTGTGATCCTAAGCAGCTACTTTAAGATCATGTTTGAAAGTGGGACTTAAAACCCTGAGTCACTTAGGTCTGTGTAGAGTCAGACCAAAATATCTTTCAGACACCAATCTCTTAATCTTGCTGTCCCAGCTCCTGAAAGCTATTCAGGTTCTTAATTCCTATTAAATCAAACACCATTGAAGTTCTGTGCGTTTTGGCTCCAGCTAGCTCTGGAGGAAATGGCTTTCACATATTAGTGCTGGCTCATACTGTTCCTTCCATAAGTTTTCATAAAACTTCATCTGTAGCACAGAGATAGTACCACTCCCTGTTCTTTTATATGATCTTGTGAATAGAAATGAAGACCTGAGAGAAACTGGTAGTATTTGAACAGCAGTTTTGTCAGTAGAGTAAGTGGTATCTAACAGTTTTCCAGAGGATGGGCTACTGCAGGGGCTCTCATTGGCTTTTGTGCAGCTTGGAATGATATGAGATACTATCATCAATCAGTGTTGGAAACCATGTGTGACCTTAAGGGAAGAGTGATGGATAAGTTCACCAAGAGTTTCTCCAAAGCAGGTTACTGTTCAAGGAGAATTGCAGTTTCTGCCAAAAGAAGAAAGAAAGGATAGAGAGACAGCAAACTAGACAAATATGAAGAAGTAAGACAATTAAAGATAATTTTCCTACACAAGCTTGTGCATCTTGTCCAGGGTCTCCTTGCAACTAAGCAGAAAAAAAAGTTAACAAGAAAGTTAAGTAGAGGATCTTTTTGTTTATAAAAATATCTGTAGATATTTTGTGATAAGATTATGTACATGTTTGTCATGTCCAGTGTCTGTGAAACACTGCCATGGAGTAACTGTCCTTTTCTTTAGTCATTTTCTTTGAAGGCCTGCAAAATCTGCTCCTGCTTGCTTTTACTGCACTGCTCCTTTGCTCACACAAATCATTCATCCCTGATTTAAAGGGAGAAAATAAGCAAGATTTGTTCCTTGTGATCATGACAAAAACCTTTAATGAGGAAATGCCTTTTAGCTAGTTTGGGCTCTAGAGTCTCTAGGCCAGAAAGGATAAATTTGATGGTGAAAGCCCAGCAATACTTGACCTCCTCGTCTAGCAATTACAGTACAGAAACAATATGTTCTTTGCCCTTCTAAGCAAATAATTTTTTATTATTTACTCAAGATGCTGGTTAATATCTCTGCACCTGAAGTAGCCAGAGATGTCTTGATATTATTTTATTTGTGCCTTGGTATTTTTTTTTCTTTATCCCAAGGTATTATGTGGATATTTTCATCCCATGGACTGGCTCATTTGTCTCTGTAGTTCCTCTATTACAATGCATGCTCTTGCTGCCTGACACATAACCCTTCGGCTAGCAGAACCAATTAACCTCCCTCTTTTACTTTAAAAGTNAAGAAAGAAAGAAAGAAAGAAAGAAAGAAGAGAAAAACACTCACCTATTCTCCCTTTTCTGTGCTTACAATAGGGTTAGCCAAAGTACATATTCACAGCTATAAATATATCTCTTGAAAAACTGTAAGCATGTGCCATGAATCGGATTTATTTTGTCTGGGGAAATCACACTTAATATAAAACTACAGTTTCTGACCTTTTCTTTGTTTTTCAATGTATTACTTATTAGCATAAACTAACATTTATACTCCTGCTAATATCCAAGGCAGTGTTGACATGCCTGTGGAAACATAAGCTTGCCAGACAAATTGCAAGTCAAAGGGACATGCCTTACCCATGCAGTCGCTGCAATGCATTGCAGAAAAATGAAGTATCCTGCAGGTCAAGGAGGTGTTGCAGAATGAACACCATCACCTTGACTGAATACAATTGATCTGCTTGAAAGCAGCAACAGCAGCTCAGGGAAAGACAGTTGCTCTATCAAGACAGGATTGATAAACATTGTTTAAGCCACCTGGGCTCCTTACAGTTGCAAACCCTATGATCGGATACGTGGATATTCTGTAGTAACCACTTGGCAAAAATTACCCCTTGTTCCCACCTAAACCGTAGATAAAACATATGGTTTGGTCTGACTTTTATAAAGGGGAAGGGTTGATTAATCTATTTCTCTTTCCCTGGAGTGTTTTTCAGCTGTAAGTTAGAATCCTTATTAATAAACTGAAATGCTTACAATTCATTTTATGGGGTTTTATGATAAATATTTGTATGGTTTGTCTTTATTGTTTTATATACAATTTATTATATTTCAAGTGTTCTTTTTATTTTATTAGTTGATGAACTACCATGAAAGAGGGTGTGATATGTATAGGCTAGCACCTGCTACAAACACAGTCAAGGCTTCTGCTGATGATTAGGGCTGTTCTTCAATTCACTGAGCTCCTTTTACTGCTACCCTGAAAAGGACTGAAGCTTTGTAAGCAGAGGTAGCACCTGAAGCACAGCTGTGATGGAAAAAAAATGAATTGTGAGTAAGGGTCAGAGTGGAAACAAGACTATGATATTTGACCAGGTATCTAGTCCTCTATAGTTAAAATACTTAAGATCTTCCTTAGGAAGGAAAATGCAAAAAATCAGATTAACTAGAAAAACATGACTAATTTTGCTATATCCTGTCCCTGGTAAATACCTGTTTGTTACTTGTAATGCAAAATTTGTGACTTAACCCCAGTCATATTCACTTGGTCCTCTGTATATCAGTCTTCCAGTCACAGATGTTTGGAGCATCTCTATAAATGTCCCCGTTCTAGAAGTCACAAGACAATATTTCATAACTCCATTGAGCCTGTTTATGTAAAGTACTGGCTATTCATTTGACATCCCAAATTTTCAACAGTTTCACGCAAACTCATACACAGAGATTTGTTTAATCCCATCACTGGCATTGGAAACATTGAGAGCATTGCTGCTTGGATCAGCGAAGGACAAGAGGATGTTTTGACAGCATATATTGCACATGAGTGCTCTATCTAAACCTGCATCAGACCCACCACATTATGCCAAGTACAGCAATACGCTGATGGTGACTCACTGCCTCTGCTACAAGGTAGAGCTCCTGGTAGCTGGCAGTTTCCTCAGCACTCAGCTCTTCCAGGACTTTGCTATGGAACACAGGCTGAAGTGTTGCAGTTTCCAAGGTGAAATCCTGAACAACACTGTAAGAAGCAGCCATACACGCTCCAGTTTAGAGGTATAGCCCTTGTAGTATTATAGGACTGTGTCTTCTGCTTACCTGTTTAGGGACTTTTACCCTTACAGCTTTAGATGCCTGTACTGCTGAAGAAAGAACCAAAACACGTGTAGCCCATGGGGCTGTGAGCAGCTGTGCTGTGTTTGCATGTTTGTCTGCACCAACAAAAGCAAGTCAAGAGGATTCATTGGATCCTTGACCATAGATCTCCCCTCTGATCATTCTGCCTGTTCTTTATCAGACCATGAGAAAATTTTCATTCAAAACTTTCTCCTCCCTGAAACACCTTATTTTCACAGAGCTCATTTTGTTTCCAAAGCTCTCCTACAATATGCAAGCTGGCAAACAAGGGCCAAACTAACATCTACAGTAACTAACTGAGTTTTAAGATAGGTAAGGTAATCTACAGTAATTGCATCCTAAGTGTGTTTTGTTATTTATTGTGAAGGTAGGTAATCAAGTGCACTGCACCTGGTCATGGGAGAAAGGGAATAGTTCTGCAAGGAGGCTTTGGGCAGAACTGAAGTATCTTCAATGTGTTTTGTGTTGCCTAAAATTTAGCAGAGCCCCACCCCCCTCACCCCCTAGTCCCTTTTCAGGCTCCAAATGCATGCAATTTAGGAAGTGTAATTAATGAAAGCAAAGTTGCCTGACTGTTCTTGTTGTTCTAAGACCAACTTTTAAGGCTATTTTTTATATGAATCCAGTAGACATTTTGGAGCAGTTGGAAGCTAGTTAATTGTGTGATGGAGGGGTTTTGTTACAAACCCATCCAAAAATAGGTCATTACACTTTCACAGTGAAGAAAAAGGATGGCGGAGAAAAATGATTAAAAAACTTCAGGGTTAGTTGCTTTTGATCTGGCATGAAACCAAATATAGGTAACAGATTGCTTGGGAAGAGAGGTGAGGAAATCAAGGAGCACTGATTATTTGTAGTGCCTACTGAGTCAGAAGCAATTGTAACATAGGAATCAAGTCCTGCTGCGCAGGTGCGAAATGAGAAGTCGCACACATCCAAAAATACTTTGAATGCATCAGATGCTGCTGTGATTGACCTTATTTGTGTACATTAGGCTTGTAACCTTGAACAGTAGGTAACATGTTACAGGCAGTACACGGTCCTGATATCCTGTGTGCAGTCCATTTGTTCTTTGCCTCAACAGATTGTTTCAATGATATGCCAGCACCTCTGATCCAAAAGTGACTGATCTTTCTGTCCAAGTCCCAAAGACCTGTGCCCATTTTTGCTTGCATGTGTTCCTTGAAATGTTGTTTCAAATCAGATGCTTCCCTCTTCCCAGACAAAGAAGAAACTGACAATTTTGCTAAAATGAAAGGAAAAAAAAGAAGATGCATGGGAAACATATTTCCTCATTTTCCTAGCATAATTTGAAATAAAAATGTTGATTCTTTCCAACCAACTTTGTCAGTAATCAGAAGAAGAAAACTCAGGAATTTAAAACATGCCTATCTCCCCTCCCTTCTCTTTCTAGCCACTATTTCTTCAATATTGTTAACAACTTTTTTCAATTCAGGAGACCATCTGGGTGGTCATGCACAGGAATTTTAACATTTGGTTGCTGGGTTGGTTCTGAGATCTAGGTGATCACAGCCAAGTTTTCCATCACCAGCTTCAAGTAATGCAGCCAGGCATGTTCCATGGGATCAGGAAATCATTTAGACTGAGTAGAGCTCGGCCCCATTGCTGCCTTGTTCAGAATTCCCTCTAACTTTGATAAAGCCTGAATTTCTCCATTTGCAAAATGCCAGATAACCATCACCCCAGTGAAGTAGATGGAACTCACCTTTATATAGACTGTTAAAAGTGACCATGACTTCTGACACCTACCCTGACAAAACAGATGTACACCACTGGAAATCAAAATTAATTGGCAAGATGTTCAGAAAGAGCAGCATTTCTGTGAGAAGTACAAGAACAGCAGCAGAATCACTGCCTTCATGTTGTGTCTTCTACCGTGGTGAATCTCTTCCACTAATTGTCCTGCTCCTTGCATAGCAAGAATTTGTCAGTGAAGGATTGAGGAGAGAGCTCTGTTTTGGCATGAAAATTTAGAATTTATCATAGTTTTTCTACAGCAAACTTAGGTACTCCTTGCTCAGTGACGAAAACATGGTACAAAGGAAAGCAAATGCAGTTAGAATTTGCACTTCCTTTTGATATTGCATGTGAATGGTGCCCTATTAATTAACAGGTATTGTGAAAGCGCTTCTCTTTTTAGAATAGAAAAAAAAAAGCCATTCCAATTTTCTGGTTTGTGTCTACCTACAGCACAATTTCTATTTTGTCCTACTGCTGCTATCATCAATGTCTGCATATTGCACTCCCTTTACCTCTTATCACACTGTACCCTGCCGTTGAAGCAGAAAGGCATTGAAGTGCTCCTTTATAACCTCTGAATGCTTCAGTCACTTTTCCTTCCACCTCTCAGTTCCTTGCACTGGTAATGCTCCTCCTACGAGTCCTTTGATGGATCAGACAATGCAGTGTGTACAGCAGAGCAGGGCAAGGCTCTATCTCCTTCGCAGCATGCATTGTCGCGCTTACACCTCCAGCAAGCAGGTGCAGTGTTCTGCCTCTTCCAGGTGCTGTTTTTTAGCTGCTCAGGATAAGTGTAAATGGCCACACTGAGCTCGTAGTTGAGGTGTTCCCTAAATAAAAAAAAAAAAATTCTATGCAAAAATCTGAAAGGGGGGGTGGGAGGGGAGGACAAAAGTAATTTCTCGGCTTGCCTCTGCCTGCTTCTCCATGCAATTCTCTGGCTAGATATTGCTCTGTTTGAACAAAATCTGCTTAAATTCACAGAAAATATTGGTGTGTAAATTATTTTACCATGCATAACTTCACTACTTCTGTTAGCTGAGCATATGTCTTTGCAGTGCATCCCCTGCTTGGGAACGGTGTACGTCTCAGTGTGGTGACTCACAGAGGTGGGAAGACATGCTCCCTAGGTTCATCCTGTGGGAAGTGAAACCAAATAAATTCTCTTTGTTTCTACACATGTCAGGACAGGCAAAAGGAGAGGGAATCAAATGTGAGTAAAGGATGAAGAACTGCAGAAAAAAAATTAAGAATATAAAAGTGAGAAATATAAATAGATTAGGATATCAGACCATACAGACCATGCAAGGAGATGTATATATATATACTCTGTAAAGTGTAACAAAACAAGCTTCATGGTATTATTCAGGCTGTTTAAGAAATGTGGTACTACAGAAATTAAGACAAATTGGAAGTTTGCTACAAGTTCATTCCCAAAACATCATCACACATCTGCTTAACATTGGATTCAAATGTCTAGCAGTTGCCTTTCAACCCAGCAGCTCACAGCAGGCAAAGTTTTATTTGCAAATGCCATCATCATAACTGGCAGCACTGCTGACCACAGAGAGGCTGAGGACTTGTTGATTTTGTGTTAATTTAAATGGAATAAACTGGTCTAAAGAGTCAAAGACATTAGCATGACCCTGTCACTCTGTGCTTAAACAAGGCTCAGGGTTTTGAGCACAGGCTTCATCTGTATCCCATGGCAAAAACACCATTAAACACTTTTTAACTTCCATTAAAACAGAAAAAATTAAGAAAAACATGAAATATAGAATATTAACATTTTCAATCAGCCTTCCTTTAACCCCTTAATTATAGAACTTGATTACTGAGAGGAACAGAAAGCAAGTATTTAGCTTTAAGTAGGATGAAACTGTGGGTTTGTCAGGGGAAAATTGGTTTGTTAAGATGGTCTAGACAGTTGCCATTAAACTCCAGCTTCACATTCCTGAAGGCAAACACTCACAGTCACACAGCAAATAGTTTCTGCCACTAATGATGTCTCTTCCTTGCAGTTCTCCAGCCCTCTGATGGCTGAGGGGAAGCAAGCCACAAACCAGTAAGCTTGCAACTCTTTTCAGTGCTATTTAGTATGTGGCTGTTATGACTTTGCTGCTTACAGAGCATTGCTGGTGCTGCAAGGGATTCACTTGAGCAGGTAGTCAAAACTGAAGGCAAAGGGGGAAAGGGACAAAATTAAGATTAAAAGGAAGAGAAGATATATGGCAGGACACCAGTTCCAGAGGATCAATGCTCCTTCCTATGACGTA
This sequence comes from Sakesphorus luctuosus, assembly GCA_013396695.1. Taxonomy (NCBI): domain Eukaryota; kingdom Metazoa; phylum Chordata; class Aves; order Passeriformes; family Thamnophilidae; genus Sakesphorus; species Sakesphorus luctuosus. The sequence continues at coordinate 223,973 of VWZD01011163.1, read as the reverse complement.
TTGCACTCAGAAGGCTATCAGGGTGGGGACAGCTGAGGTGCAGCAGGGGCTCAGAGCAGTAGTAGTGCAGCTCTGATAGCATAAATGGTGCCCTTCAGGGTGATACTTCTTCCTTGGTAGAGTTGCTTACTGAGAGAAAAGCTGCGTTGGGAATCAAAGTAGTACTTTGTTCCCCAGTTACATGGAGAAATAAGTTTTCCTTCTGTTTGCCAGTGTTCCTTAGGTAGGACCTAATGCCATATTTGAGTTTTGTCAGTGCTCTTGGCTGGACCATTTATATGTGTCTCTAAAGCTTCCTAGCTTCTCTCCATGTATATACATAACAGTCTGATCTGGACTTTATACACCTGAAATAGCTTAATGGGTCACTGGGAGAAAGGGAAGTTGTTATTTTGGAGAGTAACAGAACTTATTTCACCACAATATCTATTATGATGATGCCTCAAGCAACCAAGCCTGAGCCCTGGTTGTGGTAGGTGTCATACAGGTATACGTAACAAGTCTAGTTTGCAAGTATTTTATAATGCAATGATAATAATAACAATGTTTTCAGTGGCAAACTTGCTTCCCTTTTCATTCAGTTAGAGGAGAAAAAAAAAGGGAATAAATTCTGCAGCCACCACCGAAAAATCAGCTGATACATGGTTTAGATGGTTAGGTTTAGTTGGCTAGCTGTAAAAGGAAGTGTTTAAATGAAAGGAAATACAGCTGTCCATGAATGGCTTCCAAAAGCACTTTATGACATGTTCTCTTGCAGTTCATCAGGCTAATCTTGCATGCTGTCAGCCACAGGTAGATTTCAATATGGTACCAATATAAGGTAATCTGTTGAGCTGCTTGAAAAGGAAGATCATGCCCTGGAGGAAATAAAACAAGGCAAGGAGAGAAACAGAAATTAGTACCTCGTTGCACCTGTGAGGGCAGACATAAAAGTCATGTGTAGATCTGTACACCTATCTCTGTAGTCACCCAGCTTGCCTTACCCCCCTCCAGTTGTGCTGTTCTTGGCTGCCACAGGGCAGAAAAGAGGAAGCTTCTCCAGATCTGCAAGAGTTAAAGCTTTGAAAACTCAAGGAATGTTTTCCTGATATTCTGAGTTCATGGGGACAGGACCTATTTCAAATGTAACATTAATTGCACATTACTAAATAAATTAAAGAAGTTTACTTGAACTTAGAAAGGCGGAAATATAACCTGACTCTATCTCCACATGCAATCAGCACTCTTTCCCACGCAAAGGCAGCAGGAGCTCTCCCAAGTGTTCTAATAAGTGTTTCCCTGCAAAGCATTGTTCTGGAAGTGGGGAGAGGAAGGCTGTTCTCCAAGTAGGAATGGTAGAAATGCAGCAATGCAAACAAACACTGGTAAGTAAACAGCATCCCTACTTGAGATGTACAGTGGATGTAAATTACAGAATTGCGAAGACAACAGTCTGCACGCTTCCTGGGCTTTCACCCACCACCTGGTAGATTTCACAGGAGGGCAGTGAAGCACCTCCTGAAGCTCTGGGAGAGTGCCAGACTACAGAATGCTGGAGCTAGTTCTCTCTGTCTGCTGTTCTTGTGTCCCTTCAGAGATGGCACTAGGTCAGAAGAGCAGAGCCAGGGTTCATTTATCCAGCAGAGCATTCAGAGGAGCCCAAGTGCCTCAGACATGATGGCATCACTTGCTGAATGCATGCACTCCACAAATCCAACTTGCGTCAGAACAGGCATTGCACAGCTGAGACAGAAAGAGGATGAGAGCGGGCACTGCACAACTGAGACAGAAAAATGAGACATTGTTTGAAGGCCCTTATGACCTAGATGTACTGTTCATTATACAGAAACATTCTGCCTGGGTAGCTTTTCCTTGATAGGTAGTACTTGATACCTTTTGTAGTAGGAGGAGGGGTAGTTCTCTGCTGCTGTGTAATACTAGACTAAGCTATCTGGAGATTCTTTGTTGCCCTTGAGTTGTTAACATTTCAGTAGTGGATGAGCTGACTCCTGTTAGAAAACATCTTTCCTCTTCCCAAACTGTTTAGTGTAAACAAGACTTTCCCCGTACGTATGTGATGTTGTTTAATTGAGGTAAAGCACTGTCTAATTGCACAGATCATGCACAAGAAATAAAAGCAGCAATATTGCAGGATGGAGTTTTTAAGAGTTGAGGTTTGTATTTTTTCCCTTTTGCTCTGAACAAAACATATTTTTACACTGATGAGTTTTTAACTAGACATAGTTCCCATTAGCTAAGATTAGGAGCTGGATTACATCTCCTGCATTTTTAAATGCTAGATGATGATGAAAAGCATAAGTGAAAAGGAAGAATTAACACAAAAAAGTTTCATTGCATCTAGGGATATGCTAAACAACATCTGAGTGCAGATAACTGCCTTTCCTCCACCCCTGCTGATGCATCTAGGTTTATCAGCAGGAAATAAGTGTGTTTACATATTGGGAGATATTTGTTTTAAATATTTATAGAGTGCAAAGTCCTTAGGCATTTACAGGAGGCTTTGCAAATTCATCCTGAATTTTTTTATGCAGACCTATTTTGGTGAATCTTTTTGGCATAATGTAAAAAGATTCTGTGCCCAGTCCCTGCACTAACCTTACAGCACTGTCTGGATTAAGCAGAGTAGGAGAGGCAATGACATGATTAGAGATAAATAGGCAGTACCTGGAACACATGAAAAATCTCACTGTGAAGCAATGAGGGTGGAATTATAACACTGGAATTCCTAACATTTCATACTTCCCTTTACCTCACCCACGCTTGGCACAAACAAGTATACACAAATATGATTGTCCTGACCCTGAGTGTGGCAAAGTGACTATAAGACTGATGATAAGACACTGAGAAGAATCAATCTCTTGTGAATAATCATTAAAAGTCTTGCTTCTCTCCATCTTTTGCCCTCAGACAGGTTTTCTTTATTTATCTCAATAAAGCTGCACAGGGCAGAGAATTACAGATGCTTAGAGATATGTGTAAGAACTATGGGATACAAGGTAGAAATAGTGGATCATGCCCTTTATATTAAGGGCAGCCCATTTCTTTGTATTTTGGTTAGTTTTTGGACAGGTATGAATGGGAGTTTGTGTGATTTTCTTACCCCTGAATCTAAGGAATTGTACATGATGAAACACAACCCATGAATTTTCTTTTCCTTTGTGTGTCTAAGGGGAAACAAAACGGAAAGATAGAGTGTGTGTTCTTTGTTGCTGTTCTTTGTCATAATGAGGTACGTGCTCCCAGATCCTCTGCTAGGTCTTCATCTCTAAAGCACCAGATGAGCCAAAAAATTGTTTCTGTCTTTATGGAGTACTGTTCTGTGGAAATACATGCTGAGGAGCACTTTAATGAGACACAAATACTCCCTACCACTTGGCATTTCAACATGTGTGATATTTGGGATTCAGAGCTCTAAAATATTCACAGATCTCCCTGTAAAACACCTTTGCCATAGGCTTGCTAACTAAGGGTGCAAAATCTGTCTGGACAGGCTACGTTCTGTGCCCACAGCCAATGAACAGAATGAGTATTTCAGCTGCCAGGTCTCCAATCCCATCTGTTTGGAAGCTGCTTATGTGGGTTAGATGTTGGTCAGACCCTTGCCCCTACTCCAGAAATACTGTGTATGAAATGGTTGACAGGTCAGCTTGACTCCAGACTTGCAGAAAACAGCAAGTTGTGTTTGAGTTGGGATGACTTATCACCGAAACAGATTGTAAGACTTCATTAATTAGAAGTTGTATTAATTAGAGAACTTTTTTTTAAAAAAAAAAAAACACCACAGGACTCTGTATGCATGTTATTTTTTTACTTTAATTGTAAAGAGGATAAAAATTTAGAAGATTATAATTAGTCACGTTTCTGTACAGCATGCCTTCATACACTGTGTCACACCTGTTGACATTTAAGTTCCAAAAAACTTTTTTGAAACAAGACAATAGCCAAATAGCAAATGACAGGAGGGCATGTAGATCGTAAGGCTTGTAGATGCCAAAAAGACAGATTGTATGCAGCAGGCACCCTGGAAAAAAATATTTGGCAAGTCACTTGGTCTCTCTAAGTTTGTCACAGTGAAGAACTGCTTACAGGCAGCCCCACTGCATCCACTGACACCTGCAAATAAACCATAAAAGGTGTTAATCAGACAAGACATAATTTGGAGCTTGCCAGTCAAAAAGTAATAATTCTAACTGGCCAACCTCAGAGCACCAAATGCCCTTGTAAAAAGACAAAGGACATCACAAAATATGATTTCCCTATGAAGTTTATTACAATACCACCTCCTGGCTCCACCTGAGACCAGGTCTTTGCTGTATTATACAGTGTACAATCACAGCCTCTGCAAAAAGCCAAGTATCTATAGGAACAAGGTTGTTGTTGCCCAGCCACAAAGGACTGACCTGATTTGCATACGTACCTTTCTCTAGTAGAGTGCATGGAATAAAACATGATACTACGTACAAGTATGGCTGCTTGGTTCATTGCATCCAGCCTCCTCTCTTTTTGTATGGCAGCTTGTCTTTGCACTGTACATACTCATAAGTAAAAGCCTCTCTTAGTGCTCTGGTATCTGAATGGGGGAGATCATGCAAATGTGGTTGCAGATCACTTTGTCTGCCATCTTCTACTTGTGTGACAGATGTGTTAGACAAGGGAGAGAGATACTTTAATAGCTCTGAAAGGAGTTCAGTAATTGTTTATTGTGAGATCTGACTCACTGCATTTACCTTTCATTGTACCAGTACAGTGAGGAAGTGGGATTTATCATAATTAGATATTCACCCTGAGGAGAGACCTAGAGGCAGTCCTGAACTTCAGTGTTATCTGCTGGGTTCACAGAATGTCTAGGATTAAATAGGAGAGATCAGGTTTGCACCTCTTGCCACCAGGCTTTGCTGCTAAAACATCAATTTGAGCAAAGTTTCCTCATATAAAGATTGCGGAAAGTCTCCATAAGCCTCTCTAATTATGATAGGGTTACAGGTGCCTTTTGTTTGAGAAAGTAACCGTGTTCCCTTCTGCAATCAGATAGTAAAAACAATTTTGGGAAATAATAATCCTTATCAGTAAGAAACCTCAGGACTTCTGCTGAGAAATCGTTCCAAAAGAAACATCAAACACTATTAAAAAAAAAAAAAGCCAAAAACAAACACCAAAAAGAATGTTTTAAGGCTTAAGTTACTATTTATTGTTTTTATTTTCTCACTCCTTCTTCAAATCTTTTTCTTCTCTAACCAAATAGCCTTCACTGCACAGTATATCTTATAATAGTTCATGACTATAAACAGTTTTTATCGTGAAAAGAAACCTCCTGAGTACAAAACAGCATAGAACGTGGAAAGAAATGCAGCAACTGGTGGTCTCAGTACCATGGGAAAAAAGTAGCTTTTTGTCATTTCTGACTTACTGGGCAATTATAAAATTACTTCCAGACATCAGCTGAGATCATCCTATTCAGCCCACTGGAACTTTGATTCACTTGGGCTGTAAAACAAATAAATAAATAAGAATAAGCAAACGGTAACAGAGTGCACAACCCCATAATCTGTTGCTTCGTTAATGCAAGATGTAAATGCTTCTCTTAATCTTTCTGAGCCTAGGAGTACAGGGTGGTGTATCATGATGACAAGGCAGGGTTACTGAAGGGACACTATACGCCCTTTTTTAACTCAAATGCATTCAATGCCATTGAACAAAAAGCTTTAATTTACCTCATATGCAAAGCTCTGAATTTATTGCTTGCTTAATCATGTTGATGTAGACAGTGTGATTACTCAGATCGGAAGCTTCTTTCACCAATGGCTCAACTGCAGGTCACACTAAATTCCAAAATGCTGCATGGCATGAGACTTATGCTGGAAGCTGGACTGGGCATAGAACTGGGAGACTGAATGTGCTCTGAGTTCCCACTGAAATTGTTGGGAATATAGTGGCAAGGAAATACTGATTGTCCCCAAGGCCATCAACTTGAGGTCGTTGTTGATGTCCCTTGATAGTTCACAGAGCAGGCACTCAGCCACTTCTGCAGTGCAGATCTGCCGATACCGTAGGTGCTTCCCAAGTAGGTGCTGGCAGAGAGGACTCAGCTTGCCATCTTTGGACACCAGGCATTTTAGCTGGATTAGCTGGGGAGGTCACTACATACATGTTTAACAGGTAAAACTACACCGAATGTTCTGCCTCCAGATGCACATGTAAATTGCACTGGAATTCATGCAGCTTCATAAGCAAAGAGCCGAGCAGGATATTTATAATGCCTGTTGCTGGGATATACAAGCACTTATCCAACTTACTGTAAGTGCTGAGCAAGCCAGCTGCATGGCCTCCACAGAAGCAAGATTAGCAAGAGGCTTCTTGGGGCATCCTCAACGGGAAGCATTTACTACTGAGAATTCTTTCTTCCAAAGGAGGGAAATGGTTAATTTCTGTGCAAAAGTCATAACCAGATCTGGCAGCAGAATATGTAGCCTGGGCAGAATACATTTGGCTAATATTTTAAATATTTTGGAACTTGGTTGTATTTTTATTCAGCTTGTGGTACTCACGTATTTCAGCTGTTGCACTGCTTTGGTGATCCAAAAGGAAAAATGTAATAATGCAATGCATAATACAGGTTGTGATTACATAACATCTTGCATTACACGTAATAGAACAGGTTTTTGTCCTGCCTTTTTTCCCCAGAAAAATTCAGTAGATTTCCCAATGGAGTATGTCAATCATTACAATGATAATTTCTAGATCAGTTGAGAGACTGTTATGTCCTTGCCACAGGGAAAAGGAAAATCTTAGATGATATTTTCACAATGGCTACGGAGCTTTGCTCCAGTTTTCTGCATTCTAGGCTCATGAAGAAGTATGTATGAGACAGCTCCTGAAATTGTGTTCAGCCCCACTAATCTTAATGTTGTTTTCCATGGATACAGGACCTAATCACAAATTTCCACATGTCCATATGTCCTTACAAACACACTCTGTCTTCACAAGCAACACAACTACAGTGCAAATCTTTGCAGCTCGGCTTTACATGACACAATTGCCATAAGAGGTCTGAGTTGCAAGGCAGTATAGCAAAGAATCCATTTTTGATTAAAGAGATTCAAGTCCAGCTCATGTGGCAATAAATTTCAAACCATTTTACTCTTCTTATGTTAACCTAGAAAGAGTTCAGCATCACTGAATGTTTATGAGAGTCAGTGCCCTTCTGAATTGCTCCAATGTTTGAAAGCCAAACTGTAAGTTACATTTTTTATGTTGGATATTTGTATTGCTGTCTTTTCATTAACTGTATAAGTGAGAGATCAAGTCCTTTCCTTTGAAATGTTTAATTCTAAATTTTAATTTTATATACGCCTTTAAATTAAGGTATAAGCTCAGATGATTGCTGCAGGCAAAATTTTAATCCTTGAGACAGGGACACAAAGCAAGACACTGCAGTCAGTATCTTGGAATTCCTTTTGTAAATTCTGACAACAAAGGTAATTTCTCCATATACTTCCCAAATATGCCACTTGCCTGCACCCTGCTTAAACTGATAGGCTAACTCAGCATGACTTGCAGAGGTGCAGCAGTGACATAAAACTTTGAGTTAATAAAAATTATCCCATACTGATGAATAATTTCTAGGCCTCAAATGTGTAAAAGCTGCATTTACAGGAATGATTTAAAAACCTGACACTGCCAACAAGTTGAAAGGCAGCTTAAATACCAATTTACATCTACTATGTCTACGACTCATACTAGTGTATGTAGGCCTCCTTCTACAGCTTTGGCCCAGTGATGGTTAAGTTGAATTAAGTTGTAATGAGCTCAGAAATAGGGACTGTAATGTTTTGGAAGTGAATGCATATATTTTTAATGTTATAAGTTCAGTGTATGCAAATTTACTTATACCATTTTGGAAAAGCAGAATTTAGCCAAGTGCCAAGATAAAAGTCTCTGTTGAAGAACTCGACTCAGCCTTTCAGTTGTAGTTAAAGCTGTTCAAGGTGAGGTAGAGGAGAGGCTGTGAATGTTAATATGGGTTCTACAATTCAACATATGCAAAAAAGAGGACAATTTTTTTTGCTTTATTTGCCAGACATTTTATTGCTGTATGGAATTAGAGGTAAGAAGGTAGCCAGACATCTTTGGGATAAATTGTCTCCCTTCCCTCTTCCTTTTCCTTCATAATATATTTTTTCCTTCAGAAAGTCATAAAATACATACTTTGGTGAAAGCACAGGGCTCTATTACAGGACTTACATGTAAATAGCAACCACAGAGAGTTTTAAAGGGGTATTTAAAAATGTGTAGAGAATTGGATTAATGAAACTCACTGGATTTGTACTTATTTTGAAGATGAAAAAAAACAGCTTTGTTTTATGCTTAACTACTGACAGGTAGCACTTCACATGTTTTACAGGAGTGAAAAGATCTACTTTCATTATGGAGCAGTGTGTTATAGGTCTTTATTCTTAGAATGGTTTTATTGCTAGTATTTCCATTTAATTGCTTCCAGGAAAGGCATTGTGTAGGTTTTTCCTCTTTTTCCGTTCTTTNCTTTGCTTCTAAACTTTGACTTTCGATTCTTTTTATAGAGCAAGTAAAGCTGAGAAGGTGTGGCATTCTATTTCAAGTACCATTAAAATGCATATAAATGTAGTACTCAACAAAATGTGACAGTAATGGCAGTCCAAATTCACAAGTGTTGCTGTTTTTCACTGCAGTCTCAGCCTTCTTGCAATTAAAAAGCACAAGACATAATGTTGGGTCACATACTCTAAATATTTCTCTGTGTTTCTGTTTTTTATAATTCTAACATGATTCCCCTCCATTGCAACAGGTTAGGGATTATTACAGTTATTAAGATAGTTTCTGGAAATATTGTGCCAAAATGAATTGCAAATTCAATTCTGTTTAATGTTAGCCATAATCTCCAAAGATATTTAGATGCTGAACTTTGAGGATCTTGGCCCTAGGCACATTGCAGGATGTACACACATGAATAGTAATAGCACTAGTCACATTTCTGATGTTACTGCATGGCAGGATATATGCAGGATCAGCAGCTAGTGCTGCTCAAATTAATAAAAGTATGTATTATACTGTGGTCATAAATTGAGAGGATCAAATGCAGAACCCTATTTATAATAATTGCCTTATCTGGGCCATGGTTTTCAGATCTCCTGATGTTTGCAATAATAATGATTAAATAAAAGACAATTTACCTTTAATACTTAGAGTTCCTGCATCCTCACTTCTTTTGGCTCTCCAGACAACATGACCCACAGTAACTAGTCTGAGCTGGCAACCGGAGACTTTCTGCCTCTCTGTAATTTTTACTGGATGATTATTAGAGATAGAAAACTGACAGCCTGCAGTTTCTCCTAATTTATTTCCTCAGAGCAGGTAAAAAATATGCAACAGAACTGCAAACTTTCCGACTTCTCAGCCCTAATTAACCAGAACTCGAACCAGACAGTAAAGCCCAAAGAGGTTGCCTTGGTTTCAACATCAGCCGTAATGTCTGGTCTGACAATAACTCACCTTGTGAAAGAAATCTTCCGTGTGTGTTTTGTGTGTTTGCAATCTAGTCCATTTGCTATTGCAGCAGTGATTAATGTGCACTTTGTCTACTACTTTCCTACTTTTGCAGCTAAGAATATGCATGACAAATCTGTACATTGTTATTTATTTAGAGTAGCATCCAGTCCTGCTAATTAAAATTAGATTTGAATTGCCATTCCTAAGTGTGCCTGACACACAGGCTAACTTATCCCACCTTCAGGCAGTGAGATAACTTTCAAGCTTGCTTTCTGTTATTGGTAAGGGATAAGTTCAATTTAATGTCTAGCTAAGACTTGTCCACACCAAGCATGACTTGAAGAATCCAAAAGCACAAAACCTTGTGGCTTTAGACCAAAAATGTTCATCCTTAAGTTCTCAAACTCTTAATCCACTTCATGTTATGCCAATTTAAATTTTACAGCTAACAAGTACTTCTGTCCCTTAGCTTTCTCTGGAGGCAATTCACAAACTTTTGATTGAAACTAACAGAAATAGGACTTGCACTAGAAATATTTCATATATGTTCATCAGATCTTACTCCATAATCTATATGAGAATTAATTGCCAGGATTTTTGTGTGTGCTGGGATTTGCAGAACTGGGTAGTTTCCTTTGCCATCAATTGGTACTGGTTTCTGTAGTGGGGTTGACTAGGCTACCAATAATCCTGTAAATCAGTGTTTCTCAGTCTTTGGCAGCTGCCAAAGAGTCTGAAAAGACTGGAAGGGAGTTGTGAAGATTTAGGGTAAAGCAGTATTGGTAGGCAACACATTTTCACACCGAGAGAGTGAGACTAGTTGTGGCAAAGGATGGTGAGTACTTACACTGACTAAGTTGCTCATAGCTGCCTGCCTTCCTGGTGGCAGCCAAGTTATGCTAGGGGAGGGGAGGGAAGTTCTCCACAAGAATCACAGCCTGTTCTCACCCCATCTTCCTGAAAAAAAACCCACTGAGATTATGCTGAGGACTGTGCATGTCAGAGGGACAGACAAAGAAAGATAAACCATGTGAGGCACATATCTGTATCTTTAGAAATGTCTGGGCAAAGACTGTAAGCCACCTACATATGGTTTAGCTACTCCCAGCAAACTTTCCAGTTGTTAGGCAGGATTACAAACACATAAGCAAAGTTTCTAGAAATCCCACCATCCAGGCTGAACCACACTTTATAAATATTGTTGTATTCAATTTTAGAGGGTTCTTTTGTTTTGTTTTGTTTCCTCCTAATGTCTATATAAGGTTAACGGCTCATTTTTCAATTCCCTGGAGAATTCCTCCTGAATATGTTCTCTGTGTGCAAAATCCATTAACCAAACCAGACCTGGCTCCAACAGCAGCCTTAGAGCACACAGCTAGCAGAATTACCATCAATAAAATGAATGTGGAATTCCTTAAGCTTCTGAACATTTGCTTTCCTGCCAGAGGTACATGACAGTTCATAAGAGTACTAGCAGGAGATTCTGGATATAAAGAACATTTGTGTCAGTAACAGATGTAATTAAAGGAATCACTCTTTGGTTTAATGTTCACCTTTAGCACTAATTCTATTGGGGTTAAATGTGGAAGAACATAAATATTGTATGTGGGGAAAACAGCATATCTATTTGCAGACCAGCTGAATTAAAAACCACTCTGAGTTAGGTGGTCCAGATGAAAACTGTTACCATGAGAGGTGAAAACCATATTGAGTACTATGGCCTTAAGTTTCCAGAAACACCCCCCTCCATAGTGATTTGCAGCAATGGCTGTGTAGTTGCAGGGCCAATCTGCTAATGAACATGCCATCTTTAGTAGCTATAAAAGCTACTATAGCACTTCAGTAGCTATGAAAGGAGTTAAGTCACTAAATGGTATCTGCTTGAGTTCTCAGGAAACCAGTAGCAGACAAAGCATGGAAGACTTTCCATGTTCTGTATGGGGTTTAGGTGACTCCAGACAAATATTATTTCTATTCTTTGTTATTTTCTCTTCCAGATGATGTTTCTTAACACCAATCTCCTTCATCTTGTACTTCATAGGAGACAGGGGAAAAAAAGGGGTAGCTCAGCTTCTAGTTCTGCCACCAGCTGTGTCTATTTATCAGGTATTCCAAATGAATCCATTAGATGCAGTGATCTAAAAATGCCTTTCTCCTCCTATCATAATCCCCAGACTGACACAGGTTTCTTCATTATGCCCCTTATCAGCAGAGTAAGCATGACACCAGTCCAATACCCAAGAAAACTCCATTAGCTTTGGCCTTGCAGCTTTCTGCAGCACTGCAAAATGTTAGGAAGCTTTACAGCTTATAACTTTTTTTGTGTAATTTTTGCAGTAAGTGCCACATAAATGCGCTCCCATTCTTAAAAATTTTTATGTGGTTACTTTTGGATGTCTCTAAAAATATATTCTCCAAAGCTGCTGGTTGAAAGCAAGGCACAGCTGAATGGAAAACTGAAAAACTCCTTTATATTGGACCAGAGAGATGTACTGCAGTGTAACATCCCTGTGCCAAACAGTATTGTTAAATCTGGACTAGGTCTGAGCCCGATCCTGCTCCAAGACACTAAACATTGTTTGGTACTTTTCCACAGCACAGAGTTTAACTGGTGATTCAGAGAAGGATAAATGATTAATGTTGAAGCTGTGGTAAGGAATAAACAGATCTTACTCATACATTATGGAATTGTTGATGTGTGTACTAATTCTGGGAAAACTAGCTAGGAGTATAAACAAGGTATTCAATGTAGACTTGCCTCTTGATCCTGAGACCACTATCACTGGTGATCTTAATTCTCTTGTAAACATTAAGGACACATGGTACTCCTAGGGTAGACAAATGTCCTTAAAAGGGAAACAAAAGGTCTGGACACAGGCCAAAATGGGGTAAGACTACACAGTGACTCCTTGTACTCTCTAAACTCTTTTTTTTTTCTTTTTAGCTCCACCATGCACAAAAATCTGGCTAGATGGATAACGTCACAGCCTACCTTCCAGCACATACTCAAAGGTAGGCCAGCTTACAGCACGTACTGCTGTGCAAACCACTGCATCACTGTGGAAAGGACATGTGTTAGGAGCTACTGAGGCCCTTCACCAAAGGCTGCACTGTTAAGACATGTTTGAACACCCCTTAGAGCTGAACCTCTAAGGTCTTTGTGGATTCTTTTCCTGCCATGATAATGACCCTGGCTGCTGTGCTCAACTGATGGCCTTCCCTTTTTGGAGGGTAAAGTAGAACAGGACCATATTTCAAGCTGCATTACTATGAGAATGATTATCTTTGCAGAGAAAGATGTGTGGAGTAAAAATAAATTTAAGTGAAAAATAAATTCCTTTTGTGGAGAAAAAAATAAAAAGGAGAAATGGCTAAAGATGTTCTATGCTCCTGGAGGGATTTTGACAATCCCGAAAATGTTAAAGATGTGGGGAGGAAAAAGAACCATGGAATCTTTTCTTGGCTTGTAACTGTGAATCTTGTCCTGGTTATGATTATATTGTTTACTTGATTCTTCTACGAAAGGATCTGGCTGCTTATATATTTATTATGTCCTATTACTTTTACAGAGTTCCATCTCTTGCAGTCCTCCCACATGCTCATCCTTGTAAACTGTGATCTGTTCTTCAATTTTTTTTCCCTAAAGTAACCAAATCTTCCTTATTTGCTAAAAATTAAAAGGATAAAAAGTCATCCAGTAGCCTCCAAAATTGCTGCTCTTTCTCAGTTCCAATTTATACCTTCCTCTTCCAGGACATACTTGAGAACATGTAGAGCAGGCAGAGAGTATCTGAGGTCTCCAATAATAAATTAATTTGCTGCCATTCCCTGTGAATGTTGAGACTGTCTGGTAATATTCAGTCTTGTCCCCCTCCCATGTCTACTGTCTTCCATCATATGCCTTTCATTTTGGACACTTGATCATTAAAACTTGCTTTTCAAAGGGATCATCAAGTGAGTTGGCACTGTTGCTACTTGGAACAATTTAACTCCAGAGAAACTGATGAGTCACTGGGCAGGTCTGTTATGGTCTAACCTAGTCAAAATTGAGTTCTTCCCTTTTTCACCTCCTGCAGTCTGGAGAAGGAGGAGCTCTTAAGGAATATTAATCTTGCAGATAATATGATTGCTGGTCAGTACCAAGAAAATGGAGTTTATCCTATCCTGGTTTTCAGTGGTAAGTTCTTGTTTCACATTTCAGAACTGGTTTTAATAATCTCAAGACTAAATAATGACTAATATGTTAGTAGTGAAGGCAAAGTATCTCTTCTCGTCTTAGAGTTCATGTTATTCACAGGAAGCAAAAGTCTGGACCATTATCAAGCCAGTATTGTAATCTGTATCTTATCAGACTCTCTTATTGAAGAGAGTGTGAATATTCCAGTTTAAAAAAAAAAAAAAGAAAAAGAAAGAAGAAAAAAGAGAGAGAAAAAAGCCTGCAACATTTTATAGAGAATAATATAGAATATTAAGTTTTTATTAATAGATTACCATCACCTAATTTATGTATGCACATGGAATGAAATGAAACAAGAAACTCTGTTCAAGACACTTTAATCATCCTTGAACACAGAACTAAGACATCTAAGAACAGAAAGCGTTGTTGGGCCACAGCCATGGGTCCATTTATTTGATATTACCTTTCAAAACGTTACTCATAAGAGAAACATTGAATAAAAATGTAGGTCTCGAATGGAAGCGCTAATAAATTAGCTGCAGATAACCTTCAATGCTCCCTGGCAAAAATAAGACTCTTATCTTTACAGTAGAGTCCTATATGTGAAAGGGCACAAAGTTTTTCACATAGAGGACTTATTCCCAAAGGGCCTGAGCTGGTTTCTGTAGATCTCTGCTGAACTTCATCTGAAATAAGTGCAGATCTAGAATAACTACATCTTCTTGGGACAAAACTTAAAATTTTTTTCCGTGTGTTATGAGGAACTCACATTATCCTGGTTAGACTTCAGAAGCAAAGGGAGTCTTCTCTTTCTTTTTCAAGTTTTGCTTGATATTGTGTGTGTTGCACATGAGGAAATGCACAGCTGAGTTCCTAATAAAGTCTTCAGACAAAAAAGACTTAAGCCTGTCAATTGCAACTACTCGAGTAACACAAACCACATCAGTTACTTTCTAGCATTTAATAGCACGAGCTTTAAGGAGCTAAAGGTCATACTTTAAACAGGATCACATGTTGTCATTGTGGATGATTTTTATTTTCATAAACTTTTCATCTTCAGACTGAACATTTTTATTCCACCATTTTTCAGCCTCTATACAGATAGATGAAACAGAGTATTTCTATGAAAACAAACTAATTATTGCTAAACAGTCAAGAATGTTGTTAATTATCTGACTTAAACAAATCACGCTGTTTCTGAAACATTAAGGTCTTTTATAAGATGATAATGATAACTACAAGTATTATAACTGCCTTTTGAAAAGAACATTAGAATAAACATTCTGGAAATGATGCAGTTTTTTACAGCTTGACACAGAACTTTTCTAGTCCTTCATCTCTGAGTTCATAAGCAATAAATGCATGCACAGCATGGAGTACTTCACAAAACAGAATAAATACCTCTCCTTATTCGAATCAATAAAGCTACCTCAGCTAACAAATACTTCATTCTTGTTGGAGCAATCAAAATCTATATAATGTTTGCTTTGATTACTGTATTGGGATAACTTTTCCCTGTACATTTGAGCTCTAATTGCCCTGCCACGAAAAGGCCAGGAGAAAAAAGACTGAAAACACATAACCAGATTTCCATTACAGGCAACTACAACAGATTTCCTCCTACTCTCAGACATTGGTCAGAAATTTGGGGGTCTCCCTGTGAAAGCATCTTTCTCTTGAGTAAAAAAAAAAAAAAAGAAAAAGAAAAAAGATTATTCAGTTACACATTGGCAGCATTGGCAGGAGTAAATGAGTTCTATGAAGGTACAGTAGAACAGTTAGTGGGGAGAGTTGCATTTCAAACACACTGTACAACAGAATAGTTTGTCAAGGTTCAAAATAAAAAGCGGGGGGGAAACAAGCACACAAAGTGAGGCCCTTTGGTTTTGTTGTAGCTGGGTTTCCTCACAAAGTGGATACAAAAATGGGAAGGCTGGGGCCATTGCCCTGTACTCAAACTCCCATAGTTTGCTTCATGTGATATGTTTTCACAAAATAGTTCATTTGTGCTGCTGCAAGTATATTGAATAATATAGAAAATTTGTAACAATTAAAATTATGCCATTTTTTATTGAAAAGAGGGATGAATTTTACAGATGTCTGTATGTAAGTTTGATGTTATTGTAGAGAACCAAAATTCTACATTAACAATTCTTTTTCTCAGTAAATATATTTCTTCATAGGACCTACATCTTCTTAAAGGTATTTTGCCAGAGCACTTTCTTATTCTTTTTTAAAATTTCTTTCTGCATGCTATCAGTTTTCTCCCTTAAAATGTGGTTTAATAAATACAGTAATCATAATTCTTTCAAATGTCACTTTCTGCAAAGTGTATCAGGGAAAAGAATCTATAAAATAATGCACAGAGTAAGAGCAACCAATCATACACACCTACAAAAAGAACTTGAAACAATGATCCCCAAAATAATTATGTTGTTATCTTATGGTACCTGTAGCAGGGAGAAATCACAAAGGCAGAGGTGGGCAGTGTACTAGTATTGAGACATTGGAGAGAGGATTCTTGTGACACTGGTAAATAAATTTGCAGGCATCATACCCTGAACTGGACAATCAGAAATTAGTACTTAGTAAATAAAAAAGAAAACCTAATTCAGTGGAATCTGATGGCCCTGAGGCAGAGACTGACACCTGTCAACCACATTAATATTCAACTTAAAGGTAGATATGTAGTGACAAGGCTACAAAAACAAGAGAAGTAGAGAGGAATCTAATGCTGTTGTACAACAAACTAAAATATTTCCAGTTATTCTAGTCCTCCTCAGCTGAAGCTGGAGACCGAGGCAATCTGGTGTAGGATGATGCAGCTATCACGGACAGGCCTAAAAGAGGTTTGTACTCAGATAAAATGCTTAGATAATGAGAAGCCATGGGACTCTGACATGTTTCTAAAACATTCATGACTCATCGATCTATTGCAGAGCCAGAGCTGCGCTGCCGGGGCCGGAGTGGATGTATCATACCTCCCTCTGCTGGGAGGCTCCGCAATCGCTCAGCCGCCTGTCGCTACCGGAGCTGCCTCCAGAAACAGCCAGGGCAGCGCTCGCTTCAGGCCCCAACAAATACCAATTGACAGCAAGGCTCACCTTTTGTATTTTTGTAGTGATTTTTCAGGTAGATAGAGGTTAGAATGATCACACTTTTTCTTTAACTCTTTTTTATTATTATTTTTAAAAACAGAGTATTTCCAGATGGGAAAGGTTTTTGTATCGTGTCATTCAATTGGAATAAGGAAAATAGTTTGAATACTGAACTTCAAATGCTCGTGATGAATTGTGCATGAATGAGCTACAGCTCAGGAACTGTTCTGAGAAAATATTCACCAAACAAACGTGAAGAGAGAATAAATAAATAAGAAATTTGTGATCTGTTTACAGACAGTTCACATGAAAGAAAAAGCTCTTTGGCTGCATTATTTGGCTGTAGCTGGAGGACACATTTCAAAAATGGGCAAGGAGCCTAAGTCCTGTTGCCATTCAAAAATATGATGGCCCTGACTACTGAAAGTGAGACCTTTGAATTTTTAATTCTCTAGGTGAACAAGTCCTGAGCTAAGATTGCAGCATTCTCTTGCAGAAATTGCAAAAGTGTGTTATGCACAGTATCCAGCATGCATAGAGGGACAGAATTTGGCCCTACCTTTAGCATAATTACTTTAATTCAAGAAGGTCCTCCTCTGATATTATGAAAATCCAAGCTGTTCAAAAGAATGTAGAAAGACAACAGGGTTGGTAATTTTCAGTTGTTAATTTATTAAACAAATGGGAGCTGTGCATTTCAAATGGCATCAGGAGCAGGACATGATATAGTCTCCCAGGTGGTTCAACACAGTTCTGGAGTGGTAGTTACTATGAGATTAAACACTGTTTAAACTGTTTAAGTTTATTAACATATATGCTGACCCATGATCTTGCTAATCCAGTGTCAAGACTGAAAATTTAGCACACTACTATAATTCGTAAGTAAGGGATGAACTTCGAAAGATCTGGTTCCATAAATAAGCAGACGAAGTAGTGATTTTGGAAGCTGAAACACAATCAGTTGTTTTTATTAGATTTCAGTAGGCATGAAAGAAATTTTCCTTGAACCACAATTCCACCACTAACAGTCATTCCCAGTGTGAAAAATGCTCAGAGGTTTTTTACTTGAAATGAGGTTGTGTTGCTCTTGAAATGTAAGATATCAGAAGGGTAGTTTCATTTGCTGATACACAGTATCACACATGGAAACCACAGAGGAAGTAATTGCCTGTCTAAATTGGGAGAGAAAACTGCAGTGCTTGATGTCTTGGGGTATGTATGTCAGTAAAGTGAGAGGTTTGTCACACACCTGCTTTTTGGATTGCATTGTGCTGGGCTCTGCCATAAAATCAGAGCAGCATGGTAGAGCCTGGGGGAATGGCACAGCCAAAAGCAGGTGTACATGCCACATGCTATGTAGTACTGCAAACAGCTACTGAAGGAGCATGCAAAATATAGCCCTCTCTCAAACACGCCATGCTGCTTTAGGTGTATCTCAGTAGCTGAGAGCATCTTGGCTGTCATAATCACCTGATGTGTAACCTGAATGTGCATTCCTTTTTGGTGTTTGTGTAGCAAATGAGTCCTCAGGTTGATTGGACAAAGGTGACAGTATTGGCCAAGGAACACAATGCTCAGTGAGAGGACAGGTTGATGAATATTATTTGTAATTATCAGTGCACAAAAGAGATTCTTCCCCTTGTTCAAACCAGCATTGCTGAAGTATCCATTTAAACCAGCTAGAAGAAGTTCGACCCGGTTTGAACCAGTTGGAATGGGTTTGAACTGGTTCAATCCAGTTTAACCAGTTGGAGCCACTTGAAACTGGTTTGATTCAGTTTAAATTGGATAGAACAGGTTAGAACTAGTTGGAATCAATTCAGTCTGGTTGGAACCAGTTTTTACCATTTTTGTCCAATTAGATCTGGTTTGATGCATAGAGGAATGTATTAAGAAACTGTTATATTCCTTTGAGCCTAAGTTATTCCTGAAAACTCTCTACAATCAATTGCCATTTAAACCACTGTTTTGGAAGGAAGTATGTTCTGGGATAACAATGAAGATTGTAACTCTTCAGTAGCATGACATTAGAACACCCAAACATCCAAATTTTCTAGTTCATCTCTCCACAAAGCATAGAATGCTGACATCTAATTCACTCAGACAGGGCAGATGTCTGTGTAGTTTTGTACTTTTTCTTTCCTTTCAGATGAATAATGAGATGATTCAAAAAGTTTGATGCAGATCTTACCTGGATCCAAGAGTAACCAGATATATTTTATCCTCCAGAATTGTTTTTAGTATCAGTCCTTTATTGAAATATACTACTACATTACTTGGGATTGGCCTCTTCTTCCAGTCAATTAGTGACAGGATGAGAGGACATAGCCTCAAGCTGTGCCAGGGGAGGTTCAGTTTGGACATTATGAGGAATTTCTTCATGGAATGGGTTGTCAAAACATTGGAATGGACTGCCCAGGGAGGTGGTGGAGTCACCATCCTTGGAGGAGTTCAAGCAATTACTAGATGTGGCACTTAGTGCTCTGGTTAGTGGACAAGGTGGTCATCAGTCAAGGGCTGGACTCGATCTCAGAGGTCCTTTCCAACTTAATTGATTCTGTGATTCTTTAACACAGTGCCTGCTGCAATGTGGTCCTGAGCTGTGCCACCTTAACAAAAGCAAATATAAATTTCCCTTGAGCTCTGTAATTAAAGTTTGTGTAAATCATTATAAATGTAGATGATCCTAAGAAAACATCTAGATGAAAACCTGGTACCTATCCTGTCATTCACAATATTAATTATGAAAGGTGATAGGACTTTTCAAATCCAATATACCTTCTAATTGATTGTTTTGCAACTCCAGGTACTTGGGCAATAAAGTCAGAAGTCAAATTCACCACTACACAAGTGACACAGAAGCTTTTTAAATGTTACAGTCATTCACTGTGGGTATCTGATTTGGAGTTGTGATTTCTTGAACTTGTCTGAAGAACTAGCTAAGGTGACACCTATTGGGCTACTAAAGCCACTTTCCAATGCAAACTCTTTGGCACTTGATATTTCTATCCAAGTATAAAAATTGGAGATTAATCTTTGCTTCAGATGAGTTTATAAAGGGTATGCAGTGACTTTTAAGGACATTACAGGTGATGAAAAGATACACATACATTATGTGTACTTTTAAGTCACAAACTTCTCTAACAACTGGGAAATACCTTGCCAGCGAAGTTCTATCAGGGAACAAAAAAAACCCCAACGACCACTTTTGGAATAAATCCAGACAATTTGCACTCTCTAATCCCAAATCCCTGAATTATCTCAGTCCTTTAACTCTGGTGTCAAATCTGAAATTTATTAAGCTGGGACAATAATTCTGCTTATCTCATAGGGAGAAAAATAAAGAGGCCTTGGACAGACTTTCTCCTGAATAGGCAAAATCCATTGCAGGGGTACTAGGGATAGCTGAGGCACAAGTGTCATTTTTATATTGGATCTCTGAGAAAGCTCAGTGTTGTAGACACATGGAGCATCCTTGGATGTTCTTTCTTACACATAATGGAGCATAGAAAGATTTGAAAGAATGTTCCGGAGAAGACCGCCATCTAGTTATTTGTTGCTGTTGTTTGAACCATGTTCTCCAGGTAAAGGTATATCCCCTTCCAGTAGAAAAGTGATTACTGAATACCTGAAGCTGCAGTACCTTTGTTCCTCCATTGTCCAGCACACCTTGGGTACTGGAAAAAGTCCTTCTTTCTCCCCAAGCTGAGAGGCTGTGGTCCCTGTGCCATCCCTTCTGTCACAGCTGTGAAGCAGCTACTGCACCTACTCCAGGGCAGAGAGGCTGACAGGTTGGCAGCCACCAGGGATCCTTGAGCAGTGCGGCAGGGACATCATCTTGAAATTGGGATGGACTTATTTAATGAGGTTACTGAGCTACGAACTAGAAACTAAGCCTGGAACCATAGGTATTACTCCTGGGAAGCCCCAAAACATCAAAAATAAATTAACTCCGATTAATGGAGAAGCAAGCCCTCCCTCTCCCATCCCTTGTGGCAATAGATGTGCCCGTCAGCTGATGCTGCAATGAATAGATCTTCCACACATGACATCTTTCAGGTGTCTTTCTTCTTGCCTCTGAAAAGTTTTTCCTAGCACAGGAAAAACAGTAAGTACCCCCAAAAAAGAAATATACTCCCACTTTACAGAATTAAGACAAAACTGGCAAATAGATACCATGCATGGGGGAATTGTTTGCTACCCACCTGAGCCTTAAGGCTAGGGAGCATGAAGTCAGGGATTGCTGTGGGGAGTGCCTGCAATCAAAAAAGCTGTTGATCAAGACTCACATTCTCCTTTGAACATCATTACAAGTTAAGAGTTTCCTTTTCACCATTTATACAGCCCTCAGGACTTAAGTCATGGATTTTGATGGAGCCTTAATATTTCCTAAACTATGCTGTATTGTTTGAAGCTGATGGGACTCACCCCCTTAAAAGATGTAGTACAGACAGGAGATGGAGAGGTGGAGTGCTCCAGTTGGAGAGTACTGCTAAGACTTACTGTGTGAATCAGCCTGTTGGGCTTCAAACAAAGCCTGCATGGGACACCTTCCGGGCGAGCCCATGTATATTGCCCAGAACAAAAGCTGTCCTTTTCTTGTACAGACACAGAGCAAGGAAAAAACCAAAACCAACCAACCAAAAAAAAAAAGAGACTTTGCTTTCCTGTCACACTGCAGCTTTGTATAAGCTGCTGTGGAGGGGGAAAAAATGCTGCCTCCCATGTCCTGAGGTGGGAACGGTATGGGTAGTTCCCTGGGAAGGGCATTAAAGTCGGGGGCAGGTGGGACAGAGCCTCCCTGGAGGTAAGAAGCTCCTGTGGCACCCGGAAAACACTCCTGCAGCATCAGCAAGGCTGCTGACTGTTTTCCTGTGTGAAAGGGGCACAGGAAGGGAAGGAAAAAAGCCACAGTGACTGTGAAGATCCTATTCGCATCTCCAAGAAAAAGAGCACTCCTTGTCTCACAGGAAAACCAAAACCGAGGAACTCCTGGGGTGGAGGCAGTGACATTCCCTGGAGTACCATGGCATGGGGAGTGCTGTGGGGCCACAGCCTCTGGCATTGACACACCTGGTGTGTGAGGTGCTGGGTTTGGTCATGGCTGCAGACAGCCTGTTCTGGCTCTGCAAAGGGAAGGGCAACTTGAAAGAAGAAAATAATAAGCCAACCTAAACCTCACAAACAAACATAAAATCCCCAACAAAACACAAAACAAAAAAATATGATGGGGAAAAATAAATAAAAGAAAGGGAAAAAACCCCAAGCCCTAGAGAGCAACAGGAAAACCAAATCAAGCTGTGGTTGAGCAGCAAACCTGAGGTGTAGGCGCTACTCTCTCTGAGTGAGATTTGGTGAGTATGTGGTGAAGGCAGAGGGCAGGACACAGCTTTTTGGGAGTACAAGGAGGGGTGGAAGGGCAAGGTCCAGCAGGGAGCGACCTCAGACTTAAGAGGGAGGTCCTGGAGGGCAAACGTGGAGATGTTCCCCAGAGATAGTGGATTCTTCAAGAGCTCTCCTGGTGCTCTCTCCGGCACTGCCCTCTACCCTGCTTGTGGGAGCAGACGAGTGTTGCCCGGTCTGCATGGGGATCCCTCATCCTGCATTTTATGGCTCCCTAAGAATAGCCCTGGTCGTCCACAGCCCTGTAGGTGTGTGTGGGTGTGCCAGGCCCACAGGGACAGTGTGGGGACAAGTGACCCGATTTAGTGAGGTCCGGCCAGCGCAGCCCTGGCTCCCGCGTCTGCTCCCGGCTGCAGTGCCGAGGTGTGCTGGGGAGCTGGTGTGAGCGTGTGTTTGTGCGTGTGCAGGCGCGCACGTGTGTGCACCAGCATCTGCGTGCGAGTGTGCCCGCGGGTGTGCTCGCAGGGGGCGCGGGCGGGGGAGGCGAAAGGGGGCCGGTTCTGCGGCGGGTGGCTCCCAGCCTCCCCCGCCCCCTTCCCTCTGGGTCTGCTCCTCTCTCCAGCTCGCATTTTATCGCAGGCGGCCGGCGCAGCCCCCTCTCCCCAGCCCCGGCCCTGGCCCCCGCCCACCCCCAGGGTGGAGGCAGCCGCGCCGAGCAGCCCGCGGGAAGAAAGCAGTGCTCCGCCGGCTCCGCGCCCCTCCGCGGGGCCATGCAGCGCCCCTGTGCCCCCCGTACGAGCGCAGCCTCTTGGTCCGCAGCCCCCCGCGCCCCCTGAGCGCCCCGTGGGGGCTCCGCGCCGCTCCGCGCCCGGCGGTGGGACGGGGCTGGCAGAAGCGGCACAGGAAAGCTCCGCGTCTCCGTGTGACTCCGCTGTTCTGGCCATGGGGAAAGGGTTGGAGGGGACGGCGGCCCGCTGCGGGCTGGGACTGGGATACCTGCTGCAGACTGTGGTGCTCCCCGCCCTGGCTGTCCTGGGAGCCAGCCGCCCCGGCTCCGCGGCGCAAGGTAAGGCGAAGGATAGATGGAGGGGTCGGGGCATTCTCCGAGTGCGGGCTAGAAATGCGAATTTATCCAGTGATTGGGGTTTTTTTCCTATATCTATATATACAAGCAGTGCATTCCCCTGCATGCACGACCCCCGCCGTGCTCTGGTCGCACCGGCCGAGTCGGGTTTGTCGGTGCTGAGCCTGGCCCGGACAGGCATTTCCCTGCCTTCTGTCCTCAAGTCGGGCACGGGAACAGGACTGGGAAGTTTGGGCTGAAGGAGCCCCGTCGACAGCCCTCCAGGCCGGGAGAGGGGCGCCGGTGCGCCCCGGAGGGCTGGCTAGGTGCGTGGGAAAGGCAGGTGCGGGGCCGGTGCCCCTCTGCAGGGGCAAAGCCGTGCCCCGAGGCTCTGCTGTCGACGGTCATTTTTGAACCCCCCATCGCCCCCCACGCTCTCCTTCTTCGTGCCTAAAACATGATATACCCGAAGGGAGTTACCGTCTTTCTGTGTTTATGTTTTGGGATTTTGTTTCCCTTCCCGTGTCGGGGATTCTGGAGTACATCTAGATCTGCTTTCCCTGTGGTCTGTGTATCAATTCCGCTTTCCAAGTGACATTGTCCTGATTCTCAGTCCGCGTTTAGGGATGTTTGAGAGCATCACAAAGAACGCTGGCTTAGTGTGGCACCCACCCGCCAGACAGCCACAGCAGGAGGCTTTTTCTCCTGCGAACTGATGCTGGACAAACTTTCTCGGTGCTTTTCTTCTTTCTTCCCAGGAGTTAGACCTAATGTGGAAATGTGTTGGGTTTGTGGAGCACTGGAGAGAGAGAGAAAGACTGTTGCTGCATGTGGGCAGAGCTGCATACAGCAAGGATGTGTGGGTTCGCTAAAGCACTTGGAAATCCCAGTTATATGGCTAAGAAGAGAAAAGGAATTTTAGAAGCTGTTTTGTTTGGGGGTTTATTGGGGTTTTTTTCCCATCTATGAAATCAAGAAGTAATAATACACACTAAAGTTTTGATTTGGACTTGCCAGCATAATGCAAGTATCAGAATGCTTGGTTTTCCTGGCATCATTTCTGTGGAGAGGTACTGGTGAAAACTGTACAGATCTGAGATTGCTCTCTCACCCAGCCATTCCAAAGTGCACTCACCCAGCCGTTCCAAAGTACACTCCTCTGTGGCCTTTCTGACAAAAGCTCAGTGCTAGTTGCTCTGATGCCCAGTGCTCCTGGCATACTTTTGAGAGCTGCTGGTGGGCTGGATACACTGAAAATCATGTCTGTACATGTAATGGTGTTAATCCATTTCCTGCTGATACTTACTCCATCCTCAGAGTCACATCCCCTTGCATTTGTTTCATGGGCATTTATTTCACAGGAAGATCAGAAATCTCGTCACAAAAAGGGAGTAGCAGAGAACAAAAATCTCCTATACATCCTGCCATATTTCACCTGTATCTTATATACTGTTTCCTTTCACTGGTTTGTTTCATGTTCAAGATAGGACAGGTTTGATGTTTTGTATTTAAAGGTTTTAATAGTACCATATGTATGTAGATCTAGATGTCAAGGGGTACATATCAGTCTGTGTAGATGGGGAGTGTTTAAGAAGATGGACCTGGCGTGGAAAGGAGCTTGCCTGCTCTGCTAGCAGGATATGGGAGGTTGCATGACAGATGGCCTGAGTGGGGAAGAGAGGACCCCCTGCATTCGGCTGTTTCAGAGCGCTCATCTCAGTGCCACAGGGCATACCTCACACTCTTGGATGGTTTCTCCTTTCCACGCTTGCCCTCTGTAACAGAAATGCCATGAGGGGAGAGGAGCCAGATCTCCGTGCCTGCACTGCAAAGGGTGAGCCATGTGTGGGACCTGTCATGGGACACAGGTGTGCTCACCTACCCAGAGAGGGACAGGGAGCTCTTCAGAAACACTTCCCAGTGTGCAACCCATGATAAACTTCCATAACAGAGTGGAAAAGCCAGGACATGTTGTTGGGATATAGCTATTTTTCTTGGACTTGTTTTCCCATGTATACTTTTGTTTTTATTTCCCATTCGCTAGGACCAGGCACAGAATTTGGGTGCAGACCTGGTTTTGGCGTCTTCCCCAGAGCTGAGGGATTTTGTGATTGATGTGTGTGGTGGGGATCCTTATGGATGTATGTATGTGTATATGGTGCTTCAGTGAGGCAATGAATCAACAGTTTAACTATGCCCTCTTCAGGAAGTTTCCTCATAATATAGCACCAGACAAAGTTTTCCCTCTATTTTATTTACATGGTTCAAAAATGTGTATGTTTCATCTCCATTCCCGAACTATATTTAGCTTTTGAAGCAGGCTAAAAAAGCTATGAGCATTGCTGGGACATCTGCTTTCATGCTTTTCTTTTTCATTGCCTTGTGGAAAATGAATTTATTAACTGGACCTACCCCCCACATTCCCTGGCAGATTCATATCACTGTATCTCGGTGCCCTCCTGTGAGCTTCTCCGCAGACCTAAATACAATTTTTGTTTTATTAGTATTTCTTATCTTCTTATCTGAAGCTGTCTATGTATTTTTCCGCTGTTATCAGGAGAGAGCAGGAAATGGCCACAATGATAGAGACAGCTCTTAATTCTCAAAGTGTCATGAATAGGGTCAGAATGATTATCAAGCCAGAATCAACTCTCTGCATTCACTATGACTCTATGATAAGCTACATCAGAATGAGAATATAAATGTCCCAAACTGTGCCCCTGCCGGGCATTTCAGTGCCATCTCAGAAAGAGTGACTTTTCCTTTGGCTCTTCAAGCAGAGACTGAGTTTCAGCTGTTGTGCTTCCCTACTACTTCCCTACCCCACCCCACTTCCCACCTCCCAGAGTGTTATCCACTTATCCTGTGGCTCCCACCTTTTTGGTGCGTAGATGGGACAAAAGGGAGGGTCAGAGTATCTGTCTGCAGTGACAAGCATGGTTTTTGGGTTAATAATGATGGTGTAAAAGATGGAGAGAAGAGCCAAAGGGACTACGTATTAATGAGGTTGTGTTTCATTTGTTCTTTTACAATGAAAGAGTGCATTTTTTATGCTTAACCCCTCAAACCTAATTAAATCAAAGTGATAATTTAAAAAGAAAACTGTAAAAGAACCATATGTGCAGATATTTTTCTTGCCCCAGCATAGTCTGTATTAGCAACAGCAGCAGTTTGAAAATGCTTAGTGCGGAAAAAGTGAAATATAACATGTGAATGTACTAACCTTTTGGGGATGCATTTCCTAATTAAATACCTAAACTCATCTTGTTGAAAAAAGGCGGGGAAAGGACTTAATTATCTTGATGCATCAGTGGACCTCTTGTATTTGATCATGTGGATGTAACAGTATTGTATTAATAAAGCAAGAGCCAAGTAGTATCTTGCTGTGAATGGATAAGGCCCTTTGGAACATTAATCTGTTTTAAAGCAATGTACTGTGGCAGATTTCCATGATGTTTATGAGTTTGGGCTGGATGCTCATCCTGAGCAGCATTTTGGTATGGCAGTAGTCTTTACTGAAAGCAAAACAGCCACCAGGTTTCCTTTGCTGACTGAGGTGCAGTTTAAGCAGGATTAAAATTAAGTGGATGGATCTGTCCATAGAGGAAGGATTCCTCCTTGGGAATGTGGGAGTCAGAATCTGAGCTCTTCTTCCTCTGGCTCTAGGTTCTAGCAGCTGGTTGGAATAGCTATGGAAAAAGTCTGTAGATCATGTACAATC
Source organism: Sakesphorus luctuosus (assembly GCA_013396695.1). NCBI lineage: Eukaryota > Metazoa > Chordata > Aves > Passeriformes > Thamnophilidae > Sakesphorus > Sakesphorus luctuosus. The sequence continues at coordinate 197,049 of VWZD01011163.1, read as the reverse complement.
TCCTTCTGAAGGCTCTTCAGCATTACTGTCAGTGTCATCCATTCCTCTGTACAGCAAGAATGCCAGACATTTCCACAGTTGTTGTGCATGTTTGCACTTAATCATTTTACATGGATCATTCACTGCACAACTTTATTTTTCTTCAGTAATGGTCTCAAACCCCAGTTATTCACTGTATTTTGGGACTAGCTTTGTGTGTGACATCCACATTCAGAAACAGGAAACAGCATTAACCAAATTAAAAATATTTTCCTAATTTAATTTTCCAAATACAATACATCTGAAAACAGGAATACAACTCTGTGCCAAGGCCAGGCAAATCACTTCCATAGCTGGTCTGTGCAGTAAGAGAGGAGAAAATGTGGATTGTATTTGTTAGGCATTTTCAGGTAAATACTCGATTTTATGCAAATCAAAGAGAGGTCTTTTGATGTACAGTCTGCCAAATTCAGTTGAATAGGATATTAAGCAACATCAGTTCCTAAGGAAGGTGAGAGCAGCCTAGGCTGAGTAGGGTAACAATTTAGTATTTCTGTATAGTATACAATCAGAGTTCTGTGTATAAATAAAATACTTAAGGAGAGTTATATTTTGAAAGTGAGGCTACATTTATGTCATGCTACCAGCTAAACAATCTTGTTTGCAGCAACCTGTTTTATAGTGTATGGCTATATTTGTTGATTTCTGGTTCTTTCTGGATTTTACATCATCAGACTTTTGAGGAATCAGTTCTGGTTACCTTTTCTGCAAAAGGCACAAAAATTACTTTTGCAGCTCACCAGTAACATTTGTTTGAATTGCTTTTGCAAAGAGGACTTCCTGGGTAAATTTGCATTGCTCAAAGTAGCGAACAGTTTGCTGTGATTTAGTCAGAGAGGATTCGACTCAATGTGAGTCTCAAATGCTCAGATTGTTGATTTGTCATTGAAAACATGTTACTGAAGGCTATCTTTGAAAAAACAGTTAATGGAATAATGGATGCTCTGCCTATGCAAACTATTTCATATAGCTCTTTGTATGTCTCTATAGGAAAAAATGGCATTCCCTTTCCCTCTTTTCTCCCTTTAGGATGGGGAGAGGGCTGTGCTAGTTTGTGGAGTGCACATCTTGTTAGCCACCCAGTGGAGGTATTCAAGTCTAGCAGGCAGTGATCTTGGCATCAGTGCCAGGAAAGAGTAATTACACCGTCTGTCATTTTCATTAGCCATCTTTGCTTCAGATTCAGCTTGGAGGTATAAGATGGCTTTTAAAGTATAAGTCAAGAATTAAAAGCAAGGAGTAAGAGATGAGCAGTGGTTTTCCAGTTGGCTATAACCTCCATCAACACAGCATCAGAATAATGTTGTGCAGAGGCACAGTTCAGTGCTGACTGCTTCCAAGGGCTGAAGGAATGGTGGTGTTTTAAGTGATTTATTGTGTGTGCTCGGTAGAGTCCAGTCTCGTGAGCAGGCGCCCCTGGATCTTTCTGTCATATCATTATCCAATTGGTGGTCTGAAGGAAATGTTATTAAGTCTTCTGGGAGGCAAACTGTACTCAAAGAAACACTTAATTTTCATCATTTGCAAGCAAGTATTTGAAATTATGCTAAAAGGGAAATGGTTATAAAGAACCTTACACAGAACAAATAGGAACAACAAAATTCCCCTTAAGTGTGAATGTACTTTATTCCCTTGTGTTTAATTTAATGGGGTCATCTGCCGGTACTCCAACCCCAAACTCCTCTGCTGGTATGGGGAGCTGATTTATTAAGTATTGTTGCTGGTTCTGTGATTGGTTTGTTAAACATTTTGAAGAACATTCATTGTGGTTATTGTATTTAGGTTTATCTCTCTAGGGTGAGGATATAAGATAAAACTGACTGCACACAGTCTGAATAAGATACTAGAAAGCATCAAACTGTAGTTGTGTTCCAGTTGTTTTCTTTGAGGTTGGCTCTGCTTGTACAAACAACATGCACAAGTAAGGCACAGCCAGTCAGAGTAGTGAGCAAGAGCTGCCAGAGGTCTTCCCAGCTTTCGGTAACCTCAGAGATGCTTGTATATAGCTTTCCCCTAGGTAGTCATCACTAGAACAGCTTCCTGTTTGCTTTTATGACTCCATCCCAAATCACATGTACATTAAGCAGGAAACATGAGATTTCCTCCCAACTCATCAAACACCAGGATTTGGGAGCCCCTTTATAGCCTGGCACATTATCTAAAAGTTTGTGCTGGGGAAGAAAGAGCTTCATGCAAAAACAGTTCCACTTAAAAATATCACTTTTATGAACATGGAAAATTTAGGGCAAAACAAAGAAAAAAGATTCTTTGTTGTTTATTTGCTAGGGAGAGGTTGGAAAGAAAAGCAAGAAACCTTAATCAAACCCAGAAAAGATTCAGTGATTTGAAAGGTCAGCAAAGCCCAGAATATTTACCTTACTGACAAAACTCTTTGTATTTATGCCCTCTGAAAATCTGTTAGGTGTTCATTGAAAATGAAATTTATATTTTTCCATATATTTCAACCAGTGTAGTGAAAAAGTTCACTGTTAAACTTGATTTACAATCCTGGTTAAGCACTGGTTAAGGCGTATATTTACAGCACTTTATACATCTCACTCTCTTCTCTTTGCTTTTTTTTTTCCTTGTAAATCGTGCTGATTTTACTGTGATGCAAGTTGAGATAGAGACCCAGGTTCTCAGTGGTGCCAGATATGCCCTTAAGTCCACCAGGAAACATCAAGCAACACTGGATTTAGGTGAGCGCCTTTGCTGTTCCTCAAACACAGGCAGTGCTGCTCTAGCTTGCATGACAGTCCAATAGTCCTGTCAAGTCAGGGACATGTCCTGTGTCAGTACGTGATGTTGCAGTGCATCAGTACCTCCTCAAATTCTCACTTTTCCTTGTTGTGTGTCCTACACAGGCAGGACAGGAGAAGTACCCAAAGAGCTGTGCATGCTCATCTCAGTTGGTGATACCTCCTGTGGGGGACATCTGCAGTTAAGTTTTTAGGATAGCTTTGCTACATGTTTGCATTGCTAGAGAAAATGGAAAGTTCTCATTTGTTACATTGCATTAGCTACTTAATCTCTAATCATTTTGCTGCGTTTGGAGGTTTGCTATATTTCTCACAGTTTTGTGGAGAGATCTAAAGGGAATCGCTTAAGGCTGTAGGGCAAATGTATTAGGAAGCCAAAATGCAAACTTGAGGCTTCTGAGTACCCAAGACTGGTGCTCCAGTTCCTCTTCCTTCTTGTCTGACAGTCCCAAAGAGGGATGCTATGAAGGGAATGCTATATTGAAGACTCTCAGATACCTTCCCAATGTTGTATTTGTTGAGTCTCACTGATGGTTTCTATATATCTGCTGATATCTAGGAATATGTTTAGAAGGATATCGTGGTTTAGGAATGGTACTCCCCAGTTTAGGGCTCCCACTGAGATGCTCCAAACCTTGTGCCACTTCCTCCTCCTCTACCCCTTCCCCCTGTGGTGGGATGGAGAGGAGAATTGTAGGCACAAAAGGTAAAGATTATAGTTGAGATAAGAAAGATGTACTGGAAACAGCAATGAGATAAAATGAACAGTAACAGCATCAGTAATAATTACAGAGGCTACAAGAAAGAAAGCAAAGGATTCCCATGGAAACCCCCTGACAACAGCAACCCCAACAACCTGCCTGTTCTCTCTGGCATGATAGGCTGAACTGGAAGAGAGCCTTTTCCTCATCTCCAGAAAATGATGTGAGGTGGTATGGAGTAACCTCTATGGTATGCAATAACCTCCGTGTCCTAGCCATGCCCCTTCCTGGCTATTGCAAAAATTAACCCTGCCCCGGCTGGAACCAGGACAAAGGAAAAGTGCAAAAGTATACACTGTTCCTTAGGAAGAGGGATGTTTCCTGGAAGCTCTGACTTTCTGGTAGCAGGCAGTTTGGAAGGATTTGCTTTGCCCAGTGAAATCCATAGTGTTATCTCAAATTGTAAGGAGGAAGACCAGATCTGGTGCACTGTTGTAAATGGACTAGGGATCAATGCTGTGGGTTGTTTTGCTTCATTTGTGTTTAATATGCAATTCAAGACTGTGTTATTCAACTGTACTTCATTCATCTGAACGACTTATGCTCCAAAGGACCTCGTAGCCTTACCAGTCATAAAAGCTATGAAGTTGCCTAGGCAATTAAATCAATATTCTTTTTTTCCTCTTGTTGTGGTAACACTAGCAACAATAATGCTGAAGGAGCTCAGTTAGATTTTACTGGCCTGGCAACAGCTGAGCATTTTCTTGTCAGGTGGCTCCTGCCAATCCCTTTTTAGTTATTTTCAAGAAGTAGAGTAGCTTTATTTCTTAGTCTTATATTGAGTGAGAGGTTGAAATGTTAATCTCCGTGGATTAACGGTGTATCTTTCGAGGAAAAGGAAAGCTTGCGTTTTTCTTAGTCTCCTGAGTGCTGGGTGCAATTGTTTAAGAAATCTTGGATTTCGTCAGCTAGATACAAGAAAATGTGCAAGTAAGCCTTCAATGATCTGGCAAAAGAGGTTGACTCTATTGCAGCCATTTTGGAAACATTTTTGAACTGAGAGTTGTCCCACAGGTGTTTCTTTGCTTGACTTAAGTGCATTTCATATGAGACAGTGAAAAGTGATCACCACAGGATTGTTACTAATTCAGAGCTTCTTGGAGAGCTATATTCCAGCCATAATTTTGCTAAAATAATGGCTGGAACATGAACTGCTGCACTTTTATGGTATGGTGTATTTATTTACTGTCTAAATACATTGCTTGTCTTATTCAGTTTCAACATAAGTGTTTATAGTGGAAAGTTTACATAGTGAGTGAAAATAATAACACAGTCTCACTAAATGAGGTTAATTGCAGTTCAGTCATACCAAAATCGAGGAGTGAGTAGTGGGACAGAATAGCAAGTGAGACTAATTCTGTTCTCATGTGCATTGGATTTACCTACACTGACTGAAGCACGGGTAATTATCAGGGGTTATCCAAGTACAGATATGCACAGTCTTAGTCTGCATTAATTTTCTCTTTCATTAGTATTTCTCTATGTTTGCCAGATGCTCATGGAGTTAGCACAGATGTATCCCTCTCACCTTTCCCTACATTAACAACTTCATGTGTCTGCCTCCTTACTCTGCAGTTCTGTGCATACAAAAGATGAGTGGCCACAAGTAGCAATGAATAGCTGGAGCTAACAGGATAACGGTGAGGTGTCCAGACTGAAATTTCAGTTTGTCTGCACTCAGATGAAACTGTACAGAAATCTGCTGCTTGAACCTTTATTAAAGCGATGAAATTCAGTGGTGTTTTCAACTAGGAGGAGATAAAGTTTCCCCTGTTATATGTGGCTACTTCATTTCTGAAAATCAGAGTTTACTGTAGAAACTAGAATTGTGTCTGCTTAAGGAACGGAGTTGTAATTAAATGGGGAAGACTGCCCTTCTTTGAATGCTGTTCACAAAAAATTTTGTTGAATTGTCTCATGAAATACTAGTATTCTTTTCTCTGAGCTTTTTGGCCCCAAAATTGTAATAGTTTTTGGCAAGTCATTGTCCCCATTACAAATTCTTTTCAAGCTGATGTTGCAAACATAGGTTTAGGGACTTCCTTTCTGCTTCCTCACCAGTTTCTGAAGGTGAGAGTAACTTTTTTGGTCCCTTGCTCAAATCAAATTCAGCAATCTTGTTATGCAGCAGGTCTCTGATGGTAAGAACATGAGTCCTGCTTTTTCCTTCTCTTCATCATGTAAAATAGCAAGTAGGAAGTTCCTCATTTCTTAGTTCCCAAGTAACTAGAAAGTTTGTAGCTAGAAAGTTTAGTACTGGGACCGGGCAGTTTTACTATCTGTTTCCTTTTGGTTTTGTTTTCTTTTTTTTTTCTAATGCCTAGTGCTTACACCAAGGACAGACTTATGCTATATAAGGCCAGGTTATGACCACCAACAAATATAGTTCCATTACTTTCAAAGCCAGCACACATCAGAAGCTGATCTGATTCTGTGTTAAAAATATTGTTGAAACAGTAGAGCGAGGCTGGGATGGATGGACTTTGATCTCATCTCATTTGCTGGCAAGTTTGTTGTGGGGTTGTTTGGGGTTTGGGAAACTTTAAGCTAAATAATTCAAATAACTTTAAGGCTTTCTATTTCTCTTACATGTAGCAATGTGACTCTTTTCTGTAGAGACATTAACACAGTGCTTAACTTGAAAACAGGTTGGGGAGATTCTTTCAAGCAGATTTTTTTTTTCTCTTGGGTTTTGTCGTGATATTTCAGATAAGAACACTGAGAGCCAAATGTTGCCATCTGTAGGCAGATATCCACATAAATATCTATTACACACAAATGTGTGGCAATTTCCTGCCTTAGCACTCAGTTGTTTTTGAAATAAAGGCCTCTGCTACTATAAGCACGGGTTTCAAAGGGTTGAGTTAGAAGTACAACCTGATAGCTGGTAACAAAAGTGGTTATTATCCTGGTTTAGGCAGTAGAATGAGAAGTGCCATATGCCTTTCATGAGCACTGGAAAAGGCAAAACTGTTCAGCTGCTAAGTTTTGTCCTTTGCTTGTCCTGAATTATTTCTGCATGGAACTTCTTTTTTCTTTTTATTCCTGCCCGACACTTAAATGTTATGTATTTGTTCTTTTTAGTAAAGATGGCTATTAGATAAAGCCTTCCAAATCTTTAAAAAAAAAATTAGAATGGCCTAATTTACTTATTGATTTTATAAACATTTCTATCATTTTTGTGGTCTCTAGAGGAAAGTTTTAAATTTGCATTTATAAGAAACATTTGCAACAAAAACTGAATTAAAATAACAAAGTGACATTGTGTGCACGATTCATCTGCGCTTTTTTACTGATCAGCTTATTTTACTAGTATTTGGATTCATTGTAAAGATCCTTTCTCTTAGGGAAATCAACTGATAGCAGTATCTTGATCAAATTTACTTTCTGTCTGATTATTTTCACTAGATTGCTTGGGATTTACTCACTGGAGCAAGACAAGGAAAATTTGGCCTTTTGTCTTTAAAGTTTCGTCTTCACTAGTACCAATGCAGAACAAATTTCACTCACAGAGGGCAGGCTGAGGTTAAGTTGGTTTTAAAGATAACAGTAGATTCCAGCGTCCTTGCATTTGTTTTGTATTTGGTGACAGTCACTAAATCAGAGGAAGGAATGTTCAAACAACGCACTCGAGGAAAAGTGATTTTTATAGAAAGGGCCCATTCCTGCTAATAGCCAGTAACTGCACACAACCCCAGTGACATTAAAAGTCCATTAGCTAAGCCCAATTTAAACACCAGCTGATGTTATGTCAGCTAAATGTATATTGAAATTTTTCATGTAACACAGCAATAGCACTTCTGTAATTTTTCTAAAACTATGTACATTAAGGAAAGCAAATGTCATCTGATAGTACTAAAATGAAGAGTTCATATTAAAGTAGGGAGAATTGTAATCAAACTGAAGTCACCATCTGGTTGCATTAACAAGAAACAAAACTAGTTACAAGTAAAGCAGGGAGTGTCAGGTTTCTGAATTAAAGCTAGATTAACAAATCTGGTGTACAGGCTTCTATAATACAGGATAAGCACAGGGCTGCTTATCTGCTTGGTTTTTTATCATTAAATATATTCTGACCTTGTTTGAGAAAAGTTTATATGGAAGATAAGATGCTTTCTCACGTGAAGCACTAGTTTGGCATGGAAGAAGGTTGTTTCCTGGCTATGTAGGAAATATGTCTCATTACAGCAGAGTGAAAACTTTAAAACGTGTCAAGATAGTGTTTGTATGCCTATGGTCTGAAATTGTAGTTAACCAATGGCATGGCAAATAGCGTCAAAAAGAGTGTTGAAAAGTATGTTGAAAAAATGGTGCCTGCTTGGTAAAGAGAAGTGTTGCAGTTGATGGACTTACTAATCATGCTCAAAAGCATTCATCAGACTGTGGTTCTTGTACCGTGGTCTTGGGACCGACAGAACCACAGTTTAGTAACTGGTTTGGCAGTGGGTCTAATCCAGAGAAGTCATTTTGAAGTCTGCTTTTAAAACACACCTTGTGTTATAAAGCCATTGTGGAGAGAGGCAAAGGGTCTCTTAGTAAGATAAAGTGAGAGCTGGGAACAGAGGGGTAATTAGTCCCTTACTGACACGCTCCCAAGTACGGTGAAGTATTGCTGTAACGTCCTCTGCCTCAATAGCTGTGCTATTATCTGTCCATTAGCAAAACCTTGTACAAGTACTGACAAGAGGAGAGCTTAAACGCCTGATGCGGGTAGACATACCCACTGCAAAAATCCTGTGAACACGTTTGGAGGGCTCCCTTAAACTCTTACCATGCTGTGTTAGTAGAACAAAATTCTCAAAAGTGTCATGAGGCTGAACCTGATTTTTTTTTTTTCTGACATCAGTAGCGTGCCCAGAGCAGATTGTGTGTTTATGAACCACAGGGTTTAAGGAGAGTAATTCAATTGCATTTTCCCCCCTTCTGGAACAAAACATGTAAACATATTACTGAACTAAAGCCTGGTTTTAATTACAAGCAGTAACTTTTTCATGTTGACAGATTTTCACATGGAAAGCTTTATTGAAAATGAGAGAAGACCTTTTTGCCATCGTTAATTCTTGTTGCTTAGTGCTTTTATCAAGTACAGTAAAATACAGTTTATAATTATTTCCAAGCTTATATGGACATGTTTAATATAATTACTAAACAAAATCCTGTTTACTGACATATTGCTTGTGAAACTAGCCTGAATAATCCGGTCTCTGGCCCACATAAATCAGGCAATAATAACAGCTGTAAATATTTCATAATATACTTAGAGTGCTTTGATTTTAATACTGAATCCACTTTTGGGTTTTAAGGATAAAACATAGGTCAAAACCAACTTGTACCATATGTTCTTTCTTAATCTCTTGCACTACATTGCCTGAAAGTTATTAAAAAAATCATTATAGTATTTTATTATTAAAAAATAAACATATACACGTTCATGAGCTGGGAAAATTAGGTAATTGCATTATGCTGGAGCTAATGAAATGGCGCCATTCACATTGGCACAGGACAATTTCTCCAATACAGCCATGAATATTTTTCATTGGAAAAGGCGTTGTAGTGCCAATACTCTTTGTCTTTTTCAAAGTTTTACTATTTTTATCTGTCTGGATGTCTCTATATTGTATAGTAAGCCTGAAAGACATGCATAAGACACTAAAAAGAAGCTGGTTGTGCAGCTGATTTGGGTGGCCAAAGGGCTGGGAAACCAAAGATGACCAGGAGCCAGGTTTGTAATGTTGTGCTGGGGGACCTTTGATACTTTGTTATGTGCTGGGCCCTCTCTTTCTGGGAAGGCTTTGATTTTGTATTTAAATAGAAGGAAAAAAAGGTGACCGATCATCTGTCTACTGCAGAATATTTGAGGTTGCATGAGGCTATTAAATCATCTTTGAGAGTTCAAACTGCGTGTGTGGTTTGTCTAGTTCAGAAGAGGGCCTTCTATATTCAAAAAAAAGGTTTATGATCATCCCCCAAGTCATTTTTCCCTGCCCCAAACAAAAACCTTAGAAAGCAGTTGTGCAAAAGATATCTTGCAATTTTTGTTTACTTAGTAATGTTCTTAAATCTCTCAAATAAAATAAGAAATTAAGTTACCACAGTACTATTTTGAGAAGAAAATTTGAAAAATATTCACTTTGGGATTTTTTTACCCTTGTTCTGCAGTTGAATTCACTCACTAAAGTTGACATAAATTTTCAAAAGTTTTGGCTGTTGCACTCTCTGAAGAAATTGTTAGTCTCCAAAACTATGCCAGGCTCCTTCATGAATGGTTTGTCTTCTGAGCTATGAACCAGTTAAGCTTAGGACCCTGCCCCCCCAAAATAAAAAGCACAACTAACTGTTGTTATGAGGTAGGTCATAACGCTGGGATATGTTGCAGGATAAGATTTTTATTTCTTTTCCTCTTTTCTTGAGGGGATAAAAAAAGTCTGTGGATATGTTCAGCAACCCGAGGTGCTTGTTTGTGCAAAGGGGCTCCTTGGCCTTGCTTTTAGATGGTCAGTATTTTAAGATATATCAACATATCATAGTAGGTGGTGATACTTGCCATGAGTATCGAGTGTCCATCTCAGCATCCTTCGGGCACCTAGGGATTCAGTGCTATTATTTGCAAAGGTGTTACTATAAAATATGTAGCAAGTCACTCTCTCTGGAGAGATCACAGAAGTTCCTGAGTGCAGTACTTTAATTTTGGAAAGCTGAAGTCCCAATTCTCACTTTTCTGTAGTATGAAAACTTGTACTGACGTGTGAGTCATTGCTTAAGAGCACTGAAGTGCATGAACAATATTAAATTGCTTTGTTATGTGTATGCACACAAACACTGTGTATGTGTATCCAGACACTGTCATTGGGAAGTTATTAGTATATATAATTAACTAACCACAAGGAATTTCTGGACTGAAATAGCTTATGTAAGCCTACATGTTTCCTTCCCACGAACCCAGCTTAAAGGCTCATGCAAGACCCTTGCCAAGGAAATATCTTACTGTCCATGAAATATTATCCGGGAAGATGCACTTACCTGCAAGGGTACAGAGCTTTACCTGGAAATAGCCCTACTTTCAAAAGTTAGTTCTTCTGACTTGTGCTCTGTGTTGTTTATAAATGCTGTGTTGTTTCATATTAGGCGATGTGACCTTTAGATTTCAGCTGCTGCCATTATTTAACTGGCAGCATGAGTCTTCCTTCAGGAGCCTGTTGTGGTTTAACTCAGCAGGTAGCTAACACCACACAGCCCCTGGCTCACTCTGCCTGCACACAGTGGGATAGGGGAGTGAATTGTGGGTGGGGAGGAAAAGTAAAATCTCATGGATTGAGATAAAGATGGTTTAATAGGGCAGAAAAGAAAGAAAATAATAGTAATATCAAGAGCAACAACTATAAAATACTTAGAATATAGAAAACAAGTGATACACAGTCTAGTTGTTTATCATTTGCCAACTGATGCCCAGCAAGTTCCTGAACAGTGGCCCCTGGCCAGTTTTCCCTCCCACATATATACTGACTATGACATGATGTGGTATGAAATATCCCTTTGGTCCGTTGGGGTCAGCTGTGTCCCCCTGTTCCCTCCCAACTTTTTGTGCACCACCAGCCTCCTCACTGACAGAGTCAGGTGAGAAGCTGAAAAGTCCTTAATTCAGTATAAATACTGCTTAGCAACACCCTAAAACGTCAGTGTGTTACTATCATTACTCCCATCCTAAATCCAAAATACAGCACTATACCTGCTACTAGGAAGAAAATGAACTCTATTCCACATGAAACTAGAACACAGCCAAAATTACTAACAAGAATTTGTGCAACACAAAGCTTTTGTGACTCACAGGCCAACAGATACGACTAGTGTGTATGAAGACCATGTAGTTGTGGCAGTGTAGGTCTGGAATTCAGGAAGGCCAAAGGTGTTTTCATTAGGGAGGAAATGGAGACCAGCTGGCTTATTTATGCTTATAAATATATATAACTGTACTTAGGTGCACAGGTAAATTGTGTATGCCACTTAGCCCCATCTGTTCCTAATAAATTTTAGCCTATAGGCTCTAGGTTTTGAAACATTTGATTACACTCAGATAGGTGAACTTTCTAAGTAGAAGAGCTGGCCTTCANTTAAATCTCTCAAATAAAATAAGAAATTAAGTTACCACAGTACTATTTTGAGAAGAAAATTTGAAAAATATTCACTTTGGGATTTTTTTACCCTTGTTCTGCAGTTGAATTCACTCACTAAAGTTGACATAAATTTTCAAAAGTTTTGGCTGTTGCACTCTCTGAAGAAATTGTTAGTCTCCAAAACTATGCCAGGCTCCTTCATGAATGGTTTGTCTTCTGAGCTATGAACCAGTTAAGCTTAGGACCCTGCCCCCCCAAAATAAAAAGCACAACTAACTGTTGTTATGAGGTAGGTCATAACGCTGGGATATGTTGCAGGATAAGATTTTTATTTCTTTTCCTCTTTTCTTGAGGGGATAAAAAAAGTCTGTGGATATGTTCAGCAACCCGAGGTGCTTGTTTGTGCAAAGGGGCTCCTTGGCCTTGCTTTTAGATGGTCAGTATTTTAAGATATATCAACATATCATAGTAGGTGGTGATACTTGCCATGAGTATCGAGTGTCCATCTCAGCATCCTTCGGGCACCTAGGGATTCAGTGCTATTATTTGCAAAGGTGTTACTATAAAATATGTAGCAAGTCACTCTCTCTGGAGAGATCACAGAAGTTCCTGAGTGCAGTACTTTAATTTTGGAAAGCTGAAGTCCCAATTCTCACTTTTCTGTAGTATGAAAACTTGTACTGACGTGTGAGTCATTGCTTAAGAGCACTGAAGTGCATGAACAATATTAAATTGCTTTGTTATGTGTATGCACACAAACACTGTGTATGTGTATCCAGACACTGTCATTGGGAAGTTATTAGTATATATAATTAACTAACCACAAGGAATTTCTGGACTGAAATAGCTTATGTAAGCCTACATGTTTCCTTCCCACGAACCCAGCTTAAAGGCTCATGCAAGACCCTTGCCAAGGAAATATCTTACTGTCCATGAAATATTATCCGGGAAGATGCACTTACCTGCAAGGGTACAGAGCTTTACCTGGAAATAGCCCTACTTTCAAAAGTTAGTTCTTCTGACTTGTGCTCTGTGTTGTTTATAAATGCTGTGTTGTTTCATATTAGGCGATGTGACCTTTAGATTTCAGCTGCTGCCATTATTTAACTGGCAGCATGAGTCTTCCTTCAGGAGCCTGTTGTGGTTTAACTCAGCAGGTAGCTAACACCACACAGCCCCTGGCTCACTCTGCCTGCACACAGTGGGATAGGGGAGTGAATTGTGGGTGGGGAGGAAAAGTAAAATCTCATGGATTGAGATAAAGATGGTTTAATAGGGCAGAAAAGAAAGAAAATAATAGTAATATCAAGAGCAACAACTATAAAATACTTAGAATATAGAAAACAAGTGATACACAGTCTAGTTGTTTATCATTTGCCAACTGATGCCCAGCAAGTTCCTGAACAGTGGCCCCTGGCCAGTTTTCCCTCCCACATATATACTGACTATGACATGATGTGGTATGAAATATCCCTTTGGTCCGTTGGGGTCAGCTGTGTCCCCCTGTTCCCTCCCAACTTCTTGTGCACCACCAGCCTCCTCACTGACAGAGTCAGGTGAGAAGCTGAAAAGTCCTTAATTCAGTATAAATACTGCTTAGCAACACCCTAAAACGTCAGTGTGTTACTATCATTACTCCCATCCTAAATCCAAAATACAGCACTATACCTGCTACTAGGAAGAAAATGAACTCTATTCCACATGAAACTAGAACACAGCCAAAATTACTAACAAGAATTTGTGCAACACAAAGCTTTTGTGACTCACAGGCCAACAGATACGACTAGTGTGTATGAAGACCATGTAGTTGTGGCAGTGTAGGTCTGGAATTCAGGAAGGCCAAAGGTGTTTTCATTAGGGAGGAAATGGAGACCAGCTGGCTTATTTATGCTTATAAATATATATAACTGTACTTAGGTGCACAGGTAAATTGTGTATGCCACTTAGCCCCATCTGTTCCTAATAAATTTTAGCCTATAGGCTCTAGGTTTTGAAACATTTGATTACACTCAGATAGGTGAACTTTCTAAGTAGAAGAGCTGGCCTTCACAAAGTATGTTTGCAGCTGAACCTCTCATTTTGTGTAAACCAGCCCAGCTTCCCTGAGGTCAGCGAGTGTCTCAGTTCTGCACCAGCTGAGGGCTACTAACAGTTAGGATTTCTGTAAGACTGTATTTGTGGAGGAGAGATTTTTATCTCATCTGTTTGGACAGAAAAAATTTCCATGACTCCAAGTGCACTTTTAAAAAAATTGGGTAAAAAGGGACCAGACACTGCAAAGTACATCAGAGAATGGTTCCCACGATAAAAAAAAAAAAAAGAGATTCTTTATCACTAAAATGGGGAGAAAAATCTTTGTATCTTTACAAGATCTTGTTCCACTTAGGAGAGCCTAAAGAAAAGATAGGCATCTAGAAGGGCAATTATTGGGTAAAACGCTCTTTTATGACTACAAGGTTTTTGAGGCTTTTTATTTTTAAAACAGAAAATCTTCTTTGGAAGTTTTTTCTACCACTCACTGATGCAAAGCCTCTTCAAAGACTTAGTAATTAAAATGAAAAGTCTGTATGTTCACATTGCCCTTACTCTTTGCAGTTGCCTGTTCCCACAACATCGCCTTACTTCTGAACAAAACTGGAGGTGAACTTTTCTCAGTAGGTCTCTGTACCATCGAGGCCATCGTCCTAGCTGTGACAATGACCAGTCACTTTTGATCATCTTAGAGGATATTTACAGAAACAGAAATAAAACTTGATTCTGTTAAAGTAGACAATGGAAAATTGAAACATACAAAAATCAAATTGTTAGGATTAGTGGTTTAAAATACTAGTTAGTAACGATGGAAAACATACATTTCCTTGGAGAATTAAGAGTTTTGAATACACTACAGGCTTTGTTTTTTTATTTCCCTGGTGGTAAGACAAATACTTCATTGTATAAAGAAGCTCAAGCATCCTCTTCCCCCACAAAATACATGTTCATAAATACAAGGTATAGACTAAACATTCTTCTCTCTTGCATGAAAACTGCAAGAACAAATTTATTTGTGGGATTTGAGGCTGGAGAAAGGGAGCAGAGTAGTATGTATTTACTAGCCACTTCAAAACCACAAGACAGACAAAAAATCATGCAAAGCAGCCTGTTTAACGATTACCAAAGCATGTTATGCATGACGTTACTTGAGTCAAGAAAGGGAAGGTGGTGATAAAGAAGCTGCTGCTGCATTTTTTTAGGTCACCAGCACAAAGCGGACTGGTCCTGCCTAATGAGCATAAGTGACCATGCAGTCATCTCACACCATTAATTGCTTGGACAGAACGTGGCCCTGACATAAGAGGCTTTGAGTTTCCCTGTCTCAGGAAAGACCTCAGGATTCTCAGTTCGGGCTGAAAGACAATTCAGTATGAGCTAAGGCAAGCAGGGAGGAAAAATTCCTTGAAAACTAAAAGTCACATGAACCTAAGTTTGGGGTATTTTTTTTAAATAAATGTGCCATCATCTATATGAAGTATCTGTTGTAGCTATGAGGCACATTTTGCAACAGACATGTTTTAAAAAGAAGAAGAATATTTGCTATTGCCACCAGGCTATTTCTTGGTGTTGTTTGTTTGTTTTTTTTAATGTAAGGCTGTTCCTTATCACCCTAAGAAATCTTGCAGAAATGGGTAGGGGCATGCAGAACAATTTTCTGAATTTGTCCATCTAGCCATTAAAAGGATACCAGAGGGTCGTTATTATATTTGAGTGCAAGAGCAAACAGTAAAACCCAAAGGCACTGTATGGTGGGATCCTGCAAGCTGTCTGAGTGAGGAATTTGGAGCAACAGAGAGGAAGTTTTGGTGAAAAGGCCATGGATCAGGTCCATTTCTGAGTGCTAATGCTGATGCCAGGGCAGAGCTATTTGTTATCAGTGACTCTCCTGTTGAGATGCTTGAGGTGTCATTTTGATGCAGTTGCTGGGTATGCTAAGTTGTAAATTACATGAAAGGAGCTGAAAAAGTCATTGTGGGCTTTCATACACAAGGAAAAATGTCAAAGGAAAATTTGAAGCAAAAATAGGACTTCCAGCACAGTTCTGTAGAAATCCTTTCCCTTGTGAGCAGTCCTATTAACCTCTGAATTATGATGACACCTATGCAAGGATTTGTGCTTCAGTGTGTGAGTAATCCCACACCTCTAATATTCAGCCTTGCAAGGTTGTGTGTGGCCTAAAATGAGTAGTCCCATCAAAGTTTCCCAATAGAATCAGAAACCATTCCTTAGGAAGGAGTTCAGACCTGGAACATAACTCCTCTGAAGAATTCTTAATCTAAACTTCCTGTTGCAGGAGCTCTTACCAGAGAAGTTTTGATCATGTCTATTGATTAAGGGGTGTGTGTGTGTGTGTGTGTGTGTGTGGTGTTGTTTGTGTTTTTGTTTGGGTGTTTGTTTGTTTTGTATCTTAAAGACTAAATTGAAAGGTCATTTTTTATATTGACGTGCAAGGAGTTTTATTGATTCTCTTTTATGAGGCATTAATGAAATCTATAGAAGCCTAACACGATTGTATAGTTAACCTTGGCAAGATTGGGTGTTCTTTTTACATTTGCAGAAAAGGGAAGATAGAATGTTCCATTTTAACATTTTAAATTATGTGGGAGGGAGTGAATTTCATGGAACCAAAAGCCTCTTAGCACAGAGAGAGCATGATATATCTATACTAACCCATTCACTCCAAAATGTGCTTAGCAGAGACTTTTTTGGGAATACTTTGTTTTGGTGCCTAATAGTACCACATATTTATCACTATGAAAACAAGCAGGGAAGTCTATCACTCACTTATGTGTGCCAGAAATGCCTTCCACAGTCACAATGGTTGTATGTCAAGAGTCTGTCCCACTTTAAAAGAACAGGCAGGATTTATTCTGGAAGTGTACCAAAATGGACCAATCTGTCTCAAAAATATGAAGCTGCGATCAATTTTGCAAAGTTAAAATAAACAGTAGTCACACTTGACCCACTATATTATGCTAGCAGAGGAAGAAATGTAAAGAGCTGGCGGTATATATGGATTTGGCTTGGTAGAACATTAAATATCATATATTGTATTAAAAATGATCCACCAACTTAAAAACTATTCATAATAAAATTTGGGAAGACTTTTCAGTGCATTATTTCATTCTACCCTCTTTTCTAAAACTTATTTTGTTTTTATACCTCTTAAATTAATGAAGGCCATCTTGGCTGTGAAATACAAAGCTAATGCCCCCTGAGAAACAGTACTTTTGCATAGTGGAAGCTCAGAAGACTTTGATTGAATGTTGTGATTTTTATTTACAGTAGGAAAAATGTATTGGAGAGAGGCAAGTATAATTATCTCCATTGTTAGATGGCAACCAGAGGAGCAAGGGGCAGGACTGTGGAGTGAGCAGACACAGGAATTCCCCTCTGGTGGGCTCACAGAAAACATGGAAGTAATTTGTGGTATGAAAATGGCTGATGTTGCTTGTTTCTATCAAAAGGCCATGGAGAACGGAGGAAGTGGGCACTGGATTTTTACAGTACGGTCTGATTTGTGACCAGCCTAAATGCTGCTGGCCCAGCTCCTCTTTGCTGCTCATTCTCATTGGTGGTCAGTAAAATATGGACAAAATTAGAAGTGAGGATCCTAATGCTGACTTTTGGCTCCACGGATCTGTAATGAGAACAGCATCTGGTTGCAAAAGCTCAGCTGGAGAAGCCCTCTTCCACTAAGTCATCGAATCCAGCTTAGCTG
The DNA here is from genome assembly GCA_013396695.1 of Sakesphorus luctuosus. Taxonomy (NCBI): domain Eukaryota; kingdom Metazoa; phylum Chordata; class Aves; order Passeriformes; family Thamnophilidae; genus Sakesphorus; species Sakesphorus luctuosus. The sequence goes on along the minus strand of VWZD01011163.1, from coordinate 179,624 downwards.
GTGCCTCTGGGGATCAACCCTCCCTGTTTTGCCTCATGTTGTGTGGTTTTCTCCAGCCTCTTTGCCTATGCACATGAGGTTGAGGTTGTGTGACTCTAATGATACCCCTACATAGCTTTTCTGTTACTCACTGCCCTCGTAAAAACCTCCTTTTCTCCCCACCCTATGGACAAGTCTTCCCAGAGCATTGCCAAGACTGTTTTAGCTGTGAAGCTGAGGGGGTGCATCTCTGCCAGTGCCCCTGTGCTCCCTGGGGGCTGTGCTCAGGTGGGTGGTTGTGCTGAGTTTCATATGAAAGTGCCATGCTGTAACACCGCATCATTCAAATCTGCACAGATGGAACTCCCTCAGGGCCTTGGTGCAGCTACTCGAGAGAAGTGCCCTCTCTTAGCCCCTTTGTCAGTTGTACTTAAAGAGGGCAGAATGTGCTGGAGATGGTGGTCTGGAGTTGGTGGAGGGGCACTGTACAGTAGGTCAAGGCTTTGCCTGTGCCTGGAGGGTGAATGGCTTTGCTTCCTGGTCTGGAGCTCCTGTCTCTGTCAGAATACTACAAAAGTCAGACTGTAAACAGACACATTCCAAAACGTAGAATTGGTCTGTAGCTCACCTCTTGCACTTCTATTAGTTGTCATAAAACTGGGGGGCTAGATGTTGCTGCCTCTCTCAGCACAGAAAACAGGTACAAATCAGGTCTCCTCTTTTGTATTTTTTTTAAGTCATAGTATGTGTTCTATTTTCTGTTTTGTATTTTGAGCAATGACCATTCATGCTCTGGAGTTTACAAAATTATGTCTGCACTGGAGAACAGAGATCTGCAGTACATTAGAGTTTATTTCCTCCTTTGGAAGATATACCTAAAAAACCCATTGCTAGAGTCTCCCTGTGTGGAAGCACCCCCAGAAAAGAACTGGAGTAATCTTCTGAGATAGCGTACGAAAACTGCAGGATTACCTGAACAATATATCTAAAATGCATTGCAGGATGTAAGTGGATCCAAGAGGGTCAGGCAGGCATGTTACCTTTTGTTTTCATGTGTAAATAACACAAAGAATAGGGGTTTGGTTATTTTCCTACTAATTGAATATTTTGGTTAAACTTTCAGTTTGCTTATGTCAATACAACGGTAGATTTATACATTTGAAAGTTAAAACATTTTGATTGCTGCTAATCTTTAGTTTCTTTCTACTTTGTCTAAGCTATGGAATTCTTTAAAGAATGCCAAGAAGCATTTAACCTTGGCACTCCAGTAATAATATAAGGAGTAAGCACAATTGTACATACCATCTTCAACTATATTTCCAGGCAGTGCATATTCAAAGCAACACACTTCCAGTTTTGTAACAGAAAACACTAAAAAAAAGACAGGGAGAACTGGATAGGGAGTGATATAAAAAGACAAATGGGTGCATACAACGATGAAGAAAGAGAGTTGGGATGAATCAATCCTTCGCAAACATAGTATGTGTTCCAGAAATGCCTACTTTTTCTTCCTAGGAGTGTGTTTGGGAGAGTGTGAGATGGCTTCAGTGGTCAGGCTGATGGGTAGGAGAGACAGTGCTGAGCTGTCTGTAAATGCTTCTGCACAATCCAATCAATGTCAGAAATGAGTGCAAACAAAGCTGTGCTTAGCAGTCAGTGCCTTGCAGCACCAGGCAAAGGTAGGAACACACAGCAGTTGGAGGCATTTGGCTGCTGTGGCACAACCACATTTGCTGTCCTAGTGACTCAGCTTTCTTTGTCCCTGAACTGTGCACACCAGCCTGTGTCTGCAGGTGAGCATAGCTGCCAAACACCTGTGCTGAGTGCTGGTGATGCGTCTATCATTAAAGTAACAGCTGTTACAAGGTCTTTGCCACAGATGTTGCTGCCTAGCCCTCTGTCTGCCTTCCACAGTTTGCCCAGGTGAGTCATTTATGATGTGGAAAGAGGGTAACATATATCAAAGGGAAAAAATAACTACTGACCTAAGGGTGCTCCTGTTAAAGCAGTTTGTGTGGCTTCTCCAACAGGCATTGTGCTTTTATGATCCCGTGGCAGAGTTGGGCAAAATCACGAATTGTTTCTGAAAGCCTTGGCCTTGTTCTCAGCTACATTGTCCCCCCGGCCCCACTGGGCCCTCCCACCTAGCAGTTCCCATAAGTGTGTGAATCCATTAACAATCATAACCTCCTATCTGCATTTTTTCATTCATGGCTTTATGGAAGTTAAGAAGTGATGACCTCTGTTACAAGGCTGTCTGTTTTAATCTTTCCTTTGATGCTGAGGGCTTCTTTGGACTTATCCAGGCTAAACGAGGTTTCTGCTTGCTGTTAAATTTGAGGATATATTTATTACTACCTTGTAATATACCTTTGGGTCCAAATGGGTGTTTGAATCCCAGACATAGTGACTTCCTGCACAGAAGTGCCACTGGAGTACAGTGGTACTGGCACCATGTATGTTTTAAGAGGTAAGCTACATTCCCCACTAGCTCAGAAGCAAGGGTTACAGCTGACTGGTCTGGGAAGGAAAATGAACTCCTTACAATTAGAGCCAAGAAGGTAACATATTTTAGACAAGTGGCCAAAAAACTCCTTGCTCTCTTTAAGAAAAATAGTTCAAGCTTCATACAAACCGTTATTAGCTACAAAATGTGAGTCTGTTGCAGTAGCTTTTAAAGTATCCCCAGTTTTCTGGCTATGATTCTCCATCTGGGCATTTTACTGTAAAGCACCTCTGCCCATTCATGAACTCCATCATCCTCCCTTTCTTCATTCCCCTCTGAGGCATTTTGCAGACTTCGAGTAACAGTGTGTGTTATGCACTGTGCTCAAGACACCCTGGAGAGCAAATCCTGAAGGAACAGGTACTCTCTCACTGCTCTAGGAGGTAAAACTTTGTGTCTTTACTGTAAGAAGCTGCACAACGCTCCTGTGGGAGACCAGCTGAGCCCTGCACCTTCTACAGAAGGTCTCACAAACCAAAAATTCCTGCTTTACAGCAAAATCAGTTCTCTCTTGGGGTGGCTCATGACTTCGCTGTTCAGATGTGGAGGATTGGTTCTCAGTGTCGCTGTAAAATGGATTACATTCTTGCACTGCAGGGATAGACACCTTCTAACTGGAGAAATGTGGCCTGCTTTTGGCTAAGGTACAGTTGATGTTTCATTACATGATGTAGTCCGGCTGCTGGTGTACAAATTATTAGGCAGGGGTTTCCGATTGAAGTTCATCCTCTGGTCTGAACGCTGTTTAACAAATAGTGAAGCAAACTATCTCAACATAACTTTCATGTCTTTTTTTGGTGGTTACTTTTTCTGGTATTGGTTTTGCCTGACACAGGATGATTTGTGGGGGTTTTTTTTTGTTTTTTTTTCTTTTTTTTTAATTTCATTTTTTTCCCCCAGTTTATTACAAATCAGAAGGCTATATAAACTATGGATATTAGATTTTTTTCTTCTAAATGCTGTAGTAAGTACTGCGCACAATGAAAGGAAAAGAATAATAGAGTTGTACTTACCTTGGGCTGTCTACCCTCTGGCTGCCCTTCAAGTAGCCTGACAAGGACTTCTACACAGAGACACACTCTTACTCTGTCCCTGTGCAAAACATTGTTAGGGTTAAAATGTTCAGGACTGCCATTTACTTGTCTGTTTCATTCAAGGTCAACCTACTGAAGAATTTAAACTGCTGGTAAAAATAGCAGAAAATGGAGCCGCTACTTTTTATATTGTCCTAAGGACATTCCATTCTCTTTAGCGTAATATTGTGATTTTTAATGGATGAAGAGTGGCTTACACACCACTTACGTCTTGCTTAAAACGTTCTAGTCAAAATTCAGTGTCAATAAGATTTTGTATGGGTCCTTTGCCTAGGTATGAATTAAATTCAGAAATGCCTTTCATTTGTGCAGGGTAGAAAAAAGACTTGAAGGCTTCATTCTTAAATGTACTTTATTATATAGCTTAACACTCTAAATCTTGCTTTGATATTGGGATTCTTTCACCTACTTCTTAAAAGGCTGTTTTCAAATCTGTCCATATAGCACATAATAAATCTGCTTCAGTCATTTAATATAGGGTTCAGTACTTCATACTGCAAATAAACCTGTTTCACTTAATTTATACACGGTATGGCAAATGCTTGAGCTGGGAAACTGGAATTGTGTATCTAATACAACTGCCCACTTCTGGTGACATGGAGATACTGTGCTTTCCGTATCAATCTGTCTTTCTGTGAAATGTTTTTGAGATGTTATATTAGTCAGTCAATTATGTATTAATCACATTTTGAAACTCAAGTACAGGGACAACAGTTTTTTGGAGTGACAACGAAGTGATGCTTTCTAGATTTTCTCATACTGTAAAGCCATGTCTTAGAAGTGAAATGGTGGATCAGTGTTCTCTAGTATGTATTAGCACCATTTAAATGGGCATTAAGGGAAGTTAAGAAAGGGTAGACATACTCCGGAGAGGAACTGTGGACAGAAGTGTCACAGATATGTGTCCACAGCATGGACACGTGATGCAGCAATCAGCAATGTTGTCTCACTGCTGTACATTGCATATGATGTACAGGAAGTGGCAGTTTCCTATTGATCATTATTCAAAAGGCTTCTGCTGGGGGGTGATGAGACATGTGTCTTTCAGTCCTAGAAATTGCAGTATTTTTTTATTTCTTAAGCCCACAGGAGTGCTATGTCTTGATGGATAAGGGCAAAAAGGTACTGCACCTGGGTTGAGGCAGCCCTCTGTATTAGTCCAGGCTGGGGCATGAACTGATCCACGGCAGCCCTGCTGAGGAGGGACCTAGGGGTGCTGGTGGATGAGAGGCTGGATATGAGCCAACAATGTGCACTTGCAGCCTAGAAAGCCAAATGCACCCTGGGCTGCACCAAAAGCAGTGTGGGTGGCAGGTCAAGGGAGGTGTTTGTTTCCCTCTACTCTGGTCTCGTGAGGCCCCACCTGGAATGCTGCCTTCATCTCTGAGGTCCTCAACACAGGAAGGACATGGACCTGTTGGAGCAAGTCCAAAAGGAGGACACCAAGCTGAGCAGAAGGAAGGAGCACTCACCTATGAGAAAAGGCTGAGAGAACTGGGTTTGTTCATCCTGGAAAAGAGAAGGCTTAGGAGTGAAATAATTGCAGCCTTGCAGTACATGAAGGGATCCTACAAGGGCATGTAGTGATAGGACAGTGGTTTTAAACTGAGAGTAGGTTTAGATTAGGTGTTGGAAAGAAATGCATTACTGTGAGGGTGGTGAGGCACTGGAACAGGTTTTCCAGAGAATTTGTGGATGCCCCATCCCTGAAGTGTTCAAGGCTAGGCTGGATGGGGCTCTGAGCAGCATGGTGCAATTAAAGGTGTCCCTGCCCAAGGCAGAGAGTTTGGAACTGCATGATCTTTAAGGTCCCTTCCAACCCAGGCCATTCTATAATTCTGTGAAAAATGTTTAAAAATGTCGCTCTCAAGTGCAACTTTTGTTTCAAGGCCAAATATGGAAAAGATTCAGAAGAACATCCAGGGTGTCTGTTGTAGGGAACAATGAACCATACCAGTTACTTGCTTACAATACAGAATATTAAATGAAGCCTTCAGGCAACCTGAGTCTCCAAAACATACTTCAGATCATACACAGAGCGTGGTCAAACCATGGAACAGGTTTTCTAGAGAGGTGGTTGATGCCTCAAGCCAGTCAATGGGCCAGTTGCCCTTACGTTTAATAATTTACTTTAACTTTTGGTCAGCCCTGAAGTGTTCAGGCAGTTGGACTAGATGATCATTATAGGGCCCTTCCAACTACTGTATTACATTTTCTTTTATTCTATTGTATTATATTCTCATCTTTCTTGTTGGAAGAGAAGCTTTTGGAAGAATGAGGAGTGAAACATCTGTTTGCAGCTATATATCAGCATGTTTGTCTGCCTTAATCTCTTGCAGCCATTTTGTTAATTATGTTTGCATATGTACTTTAATTAATCCAATATTTGCCAGTTTTCTTGGCATCAACGCCAATAAAAAAAAAAAAACTGCTACTTTTTCAAAGTTCAGGAAATGCTTCATTTGTGTGTGCTGATACTCAAGGCTTCATTGGCAGGTTTGGGTCAGTAAAGTGTGATGGAAACTGGATCTGGGAGGCAAAGCTCTCCCGTCATTTTGAGTCTCCCATCAAAAATAGTTCTCCTGCTGACTTGCTCTCTGACTACAGAAATACATGCAGGCAATGTAGGGGTGTTGTGTAAACTATTTTGTATGTCGACTTGACTGATGAAAGCATGTAATTGAGAACTGGCGTGTTTCCTTCCCTTTTTAAAAGACACACTACTAGGACTTGCTTTCTGCTTTGTATTTAGATAACATCCACTATAGCTGTCTGTTCCCACTACTTCCCAAGCAAAAAACAAATGAAAGCAGAAATATGATAAAGCATGTTAAATTTGCTCTAGCATTGCCTCAGTCTTTCTTTCCAATTTTTAATTCTTCCTATGACTATGTGAAACAATTTTCAAGAGTTTTGTCTCTGCCTCGTTCCTCACCTCCTTTCTCCTCTCACTTCTTTCCAATATACTGGTTTTAAGTTTGATTATTTTTGAAGTTTCTAAAGCCTTCAGTTAATTTACATGCTTTTCACTGTAATTTTTTTTTTGGCACATCATTTTGAAGGTTGGTCCTGTCACAGCAGCAGGCTGCCTCTGGTGGTAGCCCTGCAAGTCAGGAGACCAGCCTATCTCTCAAAAAAACCATCCCCAGAAACCATTTTTTTTTTAAGTTTCTGGCTGAATTCTGCAGACTATTTTCAGGAACTGTCCCAACAGCTATCCAAATATTTCTTTGCTTCTCTGGATGCTGTTGATAAGGTTGATGCTGTCATTAGTTGTAATGCTTTTTATCTCCCAGAGCAAACAGAAGCATTAATGCGGATTAGCATATTTGTCAGTGTGTCACTAGTTTTAATTTCTGTGATTCTTTCGGTCATCCTCACCACTATTTTTCAGCATCTGGTTGAGGTAGTATTGAAATTATTTGTGAATCTTTGAAGTCTGTTGAGTTGTGGTGTGATTGATCTTTCATCTGAAAATTTGTATTTAAAATGCGTTGCATACCTAGGGGTATCAGCAATGTACTTATGATTTGCTGCTTTCCAGTGTTGGGAAGCAGTAATGGTGCTTAATATCTTGTATGCCTTGCCAGGTGGAGTGGTATATTGCCAACACAAAGACTTTGGGAATAAAGCGTACATAAAAATTTTCCACGAAAATAATTCCATGAATACTGCCAAACAGCAAACACAGCTGAATAATACTCAGATCAGATTGTAAATAAAACTAAGAAAGGAAATAAGGCGGTATATAACTTGTAAAGAAGAATGTGATAATTCATGTTTTGTCGCTACTTTATCTTCTTGCTGCCATTTCAGCACCAATCAGAATTGCTGTGGTTATTTTGAAATGCACTTTTGAGTTACTGGGTTTCAGGAAACATAAATCTCAACAATTCTGTTGTCACCTTTGACTTACACTGCACATAAAAGGCAGATCTTTCTAGGGAAACAAGTTGAAAGGAACATCAGTAGTAGCCTGGGGTGGGTAAAGTTGAGAGGTTTGGTGAAGTAGGGCTGGTACCTGAAGCAGGGGTGACAGTGGGAAGTGGAGAAAGGAGTCCCCCCCTCTTGTATCAGCAGGGAGACGGATGGGACTTGGTCTTACTGTTACTTTTTCAGGGAACACCAGTGGGAAGCTACAAGTGAAGGGAAGCTACAAGTGAATCAGTCTGTACAGGACTTCTTCAGGATACATTTCAACTATTAAAAGAAAAAAAACAAAACACCATAACCAAAACATCCGTTTCAATGGCAGAGTACAGTGCATCTTTCAAAACAGGATGGGGAATGCTGATTTTCAGCTTGTTTGAATCTGTACTGCTGAGGGCCCAGATTCAATATCAGAGGAAAGTAGGGACAAAACCAACTGAAACTTAGTGTATTCTCCTGCTCTAGCTGTAATGCCTTCTTCCATTGCATTCTGCCTCTACCATCACATTAGGCATTTTACCTGAATGTATATCATTCTTTTTTAATTGCAAACATTTGTTTAGAGAAAAATATTCAAGCATTTAAAATTCTCTCTAAGGGAGGAAAAAAAAAGTAAACAGTAAAACCTGTGACACTTGAAATAAAGCTTTTCTTTCTGCAAGTGTGGGGGAAGGGAGATGAAGAAAGAGGATAAGGCAGACAGAGAGCAGTTCTTCCCTTCTCAAAGTATCTGCAAGGGTCATAAGTAGTGGAAGGCTGTGGAGTGCTCCAGCTATTGGGATTGAGCACATAATGTTTCTTGAGTGACTGTCAGTGGTGAATCTGAGACCCGCTGGAGAGGAGCTCAGGCTGGCTGTCTCCTCCTCCTTGGAGAGTTAGCACAGCCCAAGCCTCCCTCTGGTATTTTATCAGTGCTTACATGAGGAGTGCCAGCTCACACTGAGTAACAACACATCCGCTATCTTGTCTGACTTTTTCTTTCCTCTTAAAGTCAAGGAGAGTCAGCTCTCAAAGAGTAGATAGTGTGCTCTGTGATTACAGCCAGTGCAGTCACTAACATCTTGCAGATGTTTCATAGTCCCTTGCATCAGTTTCACAATGAAGTTCCTCTCATCGTTGCCCATAATTTCTCTTATTTTCAGTTAAATCTACATAATCTAATGGATACCTTCTTTACAAGGTGTAAACTACTCCATTTTAGCAGTCTGGAAAAACATTTACTGTCTGACAGCTCTGTGTGAAGTTTGTTGGATTTTTGTTAACTGGCTTCAGTAGAAAGAGGATTGAGTGTGTATAAAACATTCACCTATAGAAGCTTACTGTCAAACAAGGAGTCAGGGAAACAGGTATCTCTTAAATGAGATTATACAAACCAGGATATTGCTGTATATAAAGTGTAAGGATTGAACTCTTACAGTCCTGCCTGGCTGTTGAAGTTAGGGAGTGAAAAGGAGGTTGGAGATTCATCAGTGAGTGTATGGTAAATGCTTTCATCTTCAGCTGGAATCAGTAATTTTCAAGCCCTTCACTAGGCATAAAGTCTCAAAGCTTGGAAGCAGATCTGCATGATTCAGTTGAATAAATGTGTTTGACACAGAAGACAAATATTGTACTCAGTAGAGCAATTTTGAAGCCTAATACTCTCTTCTCCCAGCTAATTCTAAGGCTTAATTACTGAATACCAATATCATATAATTCACAAATAATTCCCTGTCTGCCTTTTGTTCACTTATGCCTTTAGTACCATATTATCAACTACCAAAAAGATTATCAGATAGCATGACGAGCTTGCAGATGCACTGCAGTGCCAAAAAATATCAAAATACAATGACTTGCTGATTTGCAAAGTGGTGTTTCACTGGCTCCATAGGAGTATTATTCCACTCTTTGGTTTTCCAAGTCTGATTTCCATGTAGTAATAAAACCTTCCCTTCATAATACTATTAATCTGCCAAATCTCCCAAATTTGAGACAGACTGAGTTTCCTTTGTATTCATTCAAGAAAATATATGCTTTGCCTGTGTAGCTTACAGATTAGTTATTTGCCATCAAATTAGTGTAGTGCTAAGAAATAGAAGACTGAGCCTTTTTGCGCAGACAGCTTCACCCAAGTATTAACAACTGCAGCTCTACTGACTTTATATTGCATGTTTTTTCCAGCAGGGCTCCATTTGGTCCCCTTTAAAAGCTTGAGAAGATACTTCTTTTACATTAGTTTCTTGAAAGGCTGAGCTTTCATATTAGAGCTTTTGAGTGTCAGTTTTCAGCTAGTTGAAGTACTGTACACAAAAGGATATAAAAGCAATATATCTAGGACTGGAAATTGCTAGAATTGATTTTTGTACCATAAATTTACCTTATTTTTAGCAATAATCACATTATTGCATCTAGAGATTTGATAGATATGTGCAGTTTTTTCTTTCTTTAATGAAAAGGTGTCAGTCAGAAACTTTTAGCATTCCTATACTCAGTGTAAAAATAACACTGTGAGAAGGGATTTTTATGTGAATATACACCCCATCGTCAGACAGAGCAATTCAGTTATTTCACCTGACAAAGGAAAAGGTGTGAAAACTGAGTTGCTACAAAGCCCTTGGAAAGCAAGTTCAGACTTTGCTGGGCCTTTACAGTCTCACTCAATAATTTTCCACTCAAAGGAGTGAAGTTTTCCAGTTTTACAATTTTTTTATCTTGAGGAGGTGCAAGAAGGCTTCATGGAAGGTCTTTGCTCCTGTTAGTTATTTGTTGTATAAATGAAGATTTTAGTGGAAGCTCAGTTTAGTCATGGCTCTCAAGATCCTTAGGCCAAGCAGGTGAGTTCAGTATAGTCCTTGTTTTCTGAGTTCCTGGCCTAGATCTGTTCCTAAAGTGGACTTTAATCCCCCTGAAATATCACATATGGCAGCTGCAAGAAGAGTAACATAGTAGGAAGAGTTGCCAGCCTGCCCAACATAGGTGGAACTTTGTTTGCCTATACTTTTCTCTACTGTTTGGATTTTTGTGCTGAAGGAGGTGGCAGCAGCTCAAAGCATTACCCCAAGCATCAGCAATCAGTTTGAGCAGCAGCTTGAGTCTTTCTGCATGCGAGTTGCCACCACATTCAGTGCTAGCAGGGCTGCAAATTCTCTATCAGCAAATGCAAAGCCACACACCCTTTGGAGATGATTCAAGGCTGAGTGCTAGGCATGGCTGTGACTGCAGCACAGTGACTTATGCAAGGGGACAGGGGAGATGAGGTTAGAGAGTGTAGGACTGAAGATAAAACTGTTTGAGGCAGTTAACAACATAAATTACACTGTTTGTACTATGACGGGTTGGCAGCCATGGCTTTGCATAGGGGTTCAGTTTCATTTCTCCTAGTATGTGTTTATAGAGGATGCAGGCTGTCACTTAAGAAGGAGGAGTCTTCCAATGCCTTCTGCCATGTGCCCAGGCAGATGGTTACGTCCTCCCACGGCTTTCTAGGAAACTACATCAGAACAGCAGAGCTTACTGCAGCTCGAAGAGCAGTGGAATAGGGCTTGAGAAACCCCAGACATGCTCTTGTGCGTGCAGAGCAAAAGTGAAGTGACATGGGCTCAGAAAGAGCACGTAGGTATTTGAGCTGTGCTGGGCTAAGCCTTGTGCTCAGGCATGAGGAGCAAGTGCTGAGTAAACCCTCTGAGAAAGAGATGCCTTTAATGATGCTGCTGCAGTGTAAAGTGCATCAGTATATGTCTCAGAGAAGCCTTGTATTGCTCCTGACCATGTTAAATCTATCTGTGCATGAACAAAGGCTGACAGTTTCTAGGGCTACCTATCCATTACTTCAGACAAACACATGCAAGGACTGGAGAAGGATGTTAGAGGAGCAATTACGTGAAGTATTAAGGAGCCACAGCTGGCCACTTAGCTTGTCATTAAGGACCATTGCCAGGTTCCAGTCAGGAAACACTAGAAATCTGCTGAGGAGGCCTGAATTAGCAAAATTGTGAGGACAGTTATGAGATCAGATGTTTGAGGGATTAATTAACTTTTGGGAAAACCGCCTGCTGGTAGATCCATAATCAGTCTTTGAGACTTCAGGTTTAGGTCCATCACAGAGTGGGATGTGATCCTGGGGCTATGGTGTGGCAGAAGCCATAGCCATGTAACCTCTCACCTGCCCCAACAGAGCCTGCTGCAGAAGTTGGGCTGCAAAGTCACTGTTGGAAGTGCTTGAGGAAAAGATAAGTTCTGAGGTGGCCTTTGCAGAGATAACGAGGGATAGTTTTTGAATGACGAGGAGTGTGCATCAGTAGCAAAGCTGGAACAGTGTGTTGAATCCTGCTTGTTTGTCCATTCATTTCTGATTTTTTACTTGAACCCTCTAATGGCTTCAGGCCCCCATTTTAACATGAAGATCCCTTTTAGCTCGCTGACCTCCGCAAGCTACCACGAAGCTGAGTTCATTAAGCTTCAAAGTTTTCAGCCTCAGCAGGAGCTGAAGAACCAAGTGCATATAAAGCACTAAAGCACTGTTGAAGGAGCACAGTAGTATTTTATTACAGCAACACATCATGCAGGTTGATACTCCTGTAGCACCAGTCCCTAGAAAGATTNAGGAGGTGTGGGGGGAGAAATTTAGCCTCTTATTTGAGAGAGGCATTTAAGAATGGGTACTAAGAGAGTACTTTGTTAACAGAGACTTTTTCAGCCACTTTCCCTCTGATTCAGTGTTATTGCAATGTGCGGGACTCTTATGTTGTTATTGCCATATAATGCAATGAGTGACAAACACTACTTAGCATACTGAATGGGGGCACTGTCCCTAGCTTAATCTACCTAATGCCCCCACTGCAAGATATAAATAGATTAAGAAAGAAAATTCAATAATTTCTCCATTTTCCCACCAGAGCAATACACATTACATGTTCCTTGCCGTCTAATTGCATTACATGGCAGGGATGCAATAAACATTTAATGGCAGTCACAGTCATCTGTCACTTTCCTTTAGGTTGGTAATGCTCAGTATGATTTACATGCTTAATGCTGAATGTTTTCAGGGGGAGGGAGGGAGGAGGATATGAGTAACCCACATCAAAGAACTTGTGCTTTCAGCTAAAATGTTTTCTTTAATTAGTTAAGAAAGAGATTGAGTACCTAGTGCTCCTGAGGTACCTTAATTAATGTCTCATGAAACCAGGATGGGACTGTAAAAGTCTTGGTCCTGATTTATGTTTAATGATACTATAGTTTTGCCCAGGTCTAATGCCACAGAAACAAATCTGGAGTAACACCAGTGAGTTAAGTGCAAATAATTTTAAGTGTTTAGGGAAAAACATTTGACTCCTACTCTAGCTTCTTACTTAGACATCTTCATAAATCAGTGCATTTCAGAGGGAGGTACAGTGGGTATATATGGGTCTTATATATATATTTCAGGACATAGCAGTAAGAATGTAATTGGTCTATACAGCAATTCTTACAGTAGCTTCAAGCAGAACAGGGTGGTTTTGTCACAATAGCCTGTAAAAACGTGGAGGCCATGAAATATATTGTTCTTGTTGAAAACAAATGGAAAACATAGAAATTCTTGTTGACATGTTAATATTAAATTATATTTTCCCTCCCACCCCCCCTCCTCCAGACAAGGTGGGGGAAGATGCTCAGCCACACTTCTCGTGAAACTGCTCTGCTTTGCCTGTGTAGAGTTTTACTGTGTGACAAATATCACATACTACATCCAGTGGCAAACTCCAGCTGTTTCTAAACAGGGAGAACAAAAGTTTTCACATATTTTTGTTCTTGTAGCAACATCGAGAGCTGTTCTTTTGAATATATAGGCCATTGGCATTATTGAGCAAAGTTAAATGACTGCTTCAAAGTGTCCTCTCCACACTAGTGTTTTTCAAATTTACTAGATAGGCAAGAAATGTTAAAAGCAAATAAATCCCGAAGTAGCTTAGAAGAAAGCATAAACCAGACACAATAACAAAGTCAGTGTGAATTAGAAGAACAGTTTTTAAGGGACTAGGAAGGCATAGCCTTATTCTGGACAGACTACCTGCAAGTCAGCATCTGGTGAAAACTTCCAGCCAGTGTGAATTTGAGCCAAACAGTAGCCTGCAGGTGACTGTCTCTGTTGCCCATTAACAATCTCTTGAGGCCTGTAATCCTGCAGCTGAGCCCATTTCTTACTCTCCCTGAGAGCTCGGTTCACGTTTAGATTTCCTTTGCCGTGTTTGCAGCTTGCAAGTAAACTGTACTCTGCTACATCATTGTGGTTCCCCAGCAGTCAGGCAGTTTCCCTTCTCCTGTGGATCCCCAGAAGGATTGTTCTAATGTTTTGTCTCTTAATTTTGCTTTTGTACTCTGTAGAGAAAAAGAAGGGGGATGGGGTTTAGTTTTACTGTCTGTTAGGAAGTCAGAGTTAAGCTTAAGATCTTTCAGCAAAAGATGGGATAAACAGAACAGAAATCCAGTGCTGAACTACTCTGTTCTGAAAAGAGCCTCAGAAATTATGCTCAGCAGGATGAAACAGTGTGTGCGTGTGTGCGTGTGTGCATGTGCAGAGATTCACGTATTGATGAACTCACTTCTGTAGTTTGCCAGCGAGTTACCTGCTCTATGGTGCTCCGGGCTTCTGCTAAGTTGACAAGGTCACTTGTCGCGGCACTATCTGCAATGCAAACAATTACCAAAGGTGGCGAGGCAGCTTTTCTTCTATAAATCACTAAATCATTAACTTCTGTGTCACTGAAAAAGTATCCTAGCTACTGTTTGTGTCCTTCTCAATCAATATCCCCAGACAGAGGATCCGTGTCCTTTATCCCCCACAGGAATGACTAAACCTCTCCAGCAGCTCCGAAACACTCAGCTAATGGGCAGGGGAGCACAGACCTTAATTGTCCCTGACACCAACACAGCCGCTTTTCTGCTTTGCATATCAATACTGTACATCTCTGTCAGCTCAGGGACAAATTGAGTTATGGAAATGCTAGGGCTGCTCTGCCAGCACGTGGCGTTGGGTTCTGGGCAAACTGACTTGGTGCTGCCGGCAGACCTCGGGTGGTGACATCCTGCTGATGGCAGTCACTTGTCACTCGTTGTTCAGGTCGAACACAACCTGCTGCTGCCAAGTTGCACGATATCAGTTGGGCGAAATCGCCCCTATTTCCAGCCTGGGGTGCAAGTCTGTCACGCTGGGAAGGGCAGAGGAGGAAAGAGACGGGACAAAGCGGCGGCAGAGCCCACGGGAATGGTGCCCGCGCCCTCTGGCGGCCGGCGCGGGCAGCGAGGGCCGGGCGGGCAGCGGGGGGTGAGGATGAGGAGAGGGGTGGGTTTATGCACCCGCTGCTTTGAAAGCCCCCGGTGGTGTTGCCAACCTCCCAGTGCAGCTTTATTACTGAGAAGCACTTTAAACGTTTAAAGCATTTTACTGCTTCCCCTAAATCCCCATGAAACTACTTCCACAGCAATTAAAAATGAAGATTACAGGTATTGTTATCGGTCCCTTGTATTCAGCGCATCAGAGATTTTAAGAACCTGGAGAAGATAGTAATGCCTGTGTTGCATGTACACGTTGGACTCATCCAGGTGCATGTTTTAATTGAAATCTCTAGTTATCTTTAACACTAAAAACCCCCAATTCATAGAGTTACTAATTTTCTATTTCACATTCAGTGCTATGTCTTGTAGCTTTCTAAAAGAAGCTAAGGTACTAATGTAGCCCTAACAGATGCAAAACTCCAGGTCTTTGTTTTGTAGGAGAACCTGCAAGTGTGGATGTGACTGCTTGATGAATGCACTGAATTTGTAGATGGCGGAGCAGGAACGAATTTTACACCATCCCTTGCTGTCCACTTAAACATCAGTACACACTTTGATTTGATTTTCTGCTAATGAGATGAAATTTTACTTAACTGAAAAGGTTGTAAGGATTACTGCCTGTCTGTGATTTGGGATTTTGTGGTCAGAGGTGTTGGGAGCTGTGTTTTTACAAGCAGTGAGTCTTTAAGAAATCTCCACATAAAACTAATATCAGAACAATCCTCTGAAACAGTGTCTTTAGAGATTGCATCTTTTTCATCCTGTCTGATATTCAGCATTGAATGATGTATAATTTAACCCAAGGCAGCTGCCCCACTGCCTACCCTCACTGCTGGACCACAAGAAAACTGCTGAAGTGGGTGGGTATGGTGCTCGCAAAACATACAGTAGTTTGTACGGTCCCCCCCAAGTCTGCTTTTTCTCCCATCCACCTGGCTCTGCTTTCCTGGAAGCATCTGTATTCATGAGTGAGTGTGGGAAGATGTCTTCTCTTACACACTGGCTTGAATATTCATCTTTGTTGCTGGTTTATTATACTTCAGGCCCTGTTTGAAGTTTTGATAGAAACATGTGCATATAGATATAGTCATGAACACGTTTATTATTTGCAAATTTATGCGTAACTTTGGCTATTAAATAAACAAATGAGAACAGCCTGTACCAGTAATACTAAGCTGCCTGAAATATTCATTTCAGTCATGTCTTGCAGTGATGTAAATTGCTGTAACTACATTCAAATCAATGTTACTGTGCCATTTAGAAGAATTTGAAAATCTGGCCAAAGCAGATATTATTTGTTAATAACTGGGGGAGCAAGTTTTATTTATTCATTTGAGGATAAACTCAGAGAAGCTCAGATTTAAAAACAAAGTGAAACTATATATCATTAATTTTAGGTATAATCCATATCCTAGGAGCACATACCATAAACAAGTGTAAAATATTCCAGCCCCTGGAAATATTCTTTATTAAAAAAACCCCCAAAGCTAAACACATTTCCATAGCATACAAAGTGTGACTTCATGAAAAACAATAAAGTTTTTATAAGCTGTTTTCTTAATATGAGTCATCATAAAAGATCATGTTAAAGAGGAAAAATATTGAGAAGCATTGGGTAGAGATTACTCAGCATCCCTTTTGACTGGCTAGCCCAGAAGGGGAGATTCAAAAGCAGAAGAGGGTGTTTAGCATAGCTCCTGATGGGACTCTTTCAGGAGTCATGTGTCAGTCCTTGGTCAGAGAGAAACACTTGATCTCTTGCTCATTTCAGATATTTCTGGAAATTTTATCTATATCTATATCTATATATCTCAAAATTTTATATATAGACACATATACAATAATGAGGAATACACAAATTTAGAACGATTTCCATCCTACTGCAGTGAAAATAGAGTTTCTTTATTGGTACCATGTTGATAATGTACTTTAAATGCAATACTGGCAAATGCTTAAGGCTTTGCACCCTTAAAGGAAGCCGTTGATTCTTCGCTTTCCACCACAAGGCAGAGGAGGCATCACTGTCCCTCTGTTACTGCAGGAGGCCACAGCTTGCACTCATGTTAAATGTCACATGGAGCACCCACAGTAGAGCAAGACTCACTGTTCAGAAGCTTTAGGGGCACATGTGTGGAGGAAAACCGCTCAAGCCCAGGGTTTGGCAAGGCAGGGGTGAAATGCTTCAGCCACCATGGAAGCTGGTACTCAAAACTTGAAAGTTCCCTGGGAGTCTTGTGTCTGTGTAACGCGGGCAGGATCCTCATTTTATAGGTCTTATCTGTAATGATTTGTAGTTGAGGAGACTTGGCTTTCTCAGGCCTGCTCTGCCTGGCAACAAGCATGGTTTTGCTCTGCTATGCTATCTATCACTACCTATTCATCAGAAGCTGTGAGTCAGCTGCTTGGTCCTCTGAGTGTTCTGCCTTCCTTTAATGTATTCCTAAATTGCTTAAAAGTTTATTTGTAGATGTAATAGCCTGTGCTATCCTAATTTCTGTATGCATGTTTGTAAAATCGTAAGTCAGCAGCCATCAACATTTGAAATCATTGCAACATATTTCAATTACATCCCTTTGATGCTGGTAAAGACTGTTTAAGAGTAAAATAAGAACCCTGCACTTAATGCAATAAAAGTTTCCCCCAAACTGGTTTACACCATCGTTATTCATTCAGTATGGTTGAAAACATTTTGTATAATGCTATTAGAGTGACTTGCCAGTGAACAATACAAGTTAATATTGATTTTAACACACCCAAATGATTCCTTAAATCCCCAAATGCTTAATGAAATTTTTAATGTATGCTTATAATAGAATTCATGGATGCAAGCTGGATAGCATGCCAAGAACAGTGGATTCTTCCATTCCAGAATACAACCTGATATATGACATACTTGTTTATCTTACCTACTCTCCAGGTAAACAGATTCATGGCTCCATAAATATTTGATATTATCTCTTCTTTCACCCATTATTTTTATTTTTTTTCCCCCAAGATCAATCAAGTGTGTTTTTAAGACTCTATCTGCTTTGGGAAAAGTCATAAACAAATTCCCAGGTTTAGCAGTGATAGGAGTCTTGGTACTGACAATGCTTTGTACTCGGACCTATTTTTAGCACCACTTCAGAATAATGAAATCTAGCTGCCTTGAGCAGCAATTGGGATTTGTCCATCTGACCTCATCCTCTGATCTCGTTTCAGCTGTTTTAATTTCTGCCTCTATATGAACTGTTCCCAAACTAAAGGGTGAGACATGGAGAAGGGAGATGTGTAGTTGATGATGAGAAGTGATAACAGAGTTGGTTGATTTGTTGGATCTTTTTAAGATCAGAGACCTGAAAGCGTGCTTGCATTGTAAGAGGGGAAAGCCAAAGAGGAGGTTTGGGGAAATAAAAAAATTAAGAAAGAGAGCTCAGAAGGAGATTGGAAGAAGAGGTATGAGAGTCATGCCAGGAGGATGGAGATCCCACCTTCCTGTCCAGATTTGCTCAGATCAGCTGGATCCACTGGGAAAGGAGAGCCTCTTCACTTCACTGACCCTTGCCCTCCTCTCTGTAGCTGGAGATTTTACGACATCTATATAAGCCAGTGACTAGTACACACAAAGAACTCATCTGAAGCTGAAAAATTGTTTAACTTGTAAGTGAGCAAGCAACAGCAGTCACTAATACATCTGAGTCACTAGTAAAGTAGGTTAGATTTGAATTTTTTACCTGCGGTGAAAAATTCTGTATGCAACTGCTGCTCCTTGGAGGAATGCATTGCCCTTTCCTCTGTGTGGTCATTAAACAAAAGTTACATTTTTATCTCTCTGGCTTATGTATTAAGTGCTAAGAGAAGGAAAATACAGAAGGTATAAAGAAGAAATATCTTACTCTAACACTGCACAAACTTACTAATATTTGTACAGCTTTATGTTTTCTCAATTTTTGTCCAGTTTTTTTGAAGTCAGAGTTTGCTGTGCAAGAAAGAGTTGGCACCCAGGTTGCAATGTGAAATCACGACCAAAAAGTAGTTCTTGTTGCTGTCCATTTTCTTTTTTCAATCTGAGAGATACAAAAGCATCAAGGACATATTGATATTTTAACTCCTGGTGTCCAGCTAGCACTGCATCTTAGCTTTGGACAGCAAAGGAAACATCAGGGCAGAAACCATCAGTCTCTCTCTAGTCTGATTTCACCTTCTTTTCCTTTCTGAAACCTCCGTTACTTGCTCCATAACCTCTTCCCTTCTGCACTGATTCATGCATAGAGGGTTGTTTCCTCTGCCCAGAGAAAGGGGGGTTGTGGCCCCAGTGGCTTCATCCTGTGCAATGTAGTAGAGTAGATGGCTTTGCATCCCCTGCCATGTTTAATTCACCTATTGTTCCCTCTCCCTGGGGTGCCAAGAAAGGTGTCAGCTGAGTCTACAGCATAGCACACTTCCTCTCTGCACAGGACTGGTATGGGCACACTCAGGGACGCTCCAGTGTCACTGCTGCATGTGCCTTAAAGTATAAACTATTCCACCCCGAAAATTGCTTTGAGATTCTAAATTGCTTTTTTCGTCCTTCGGGATGAAAAGTTCTATATCAGTGTATTATTATTAATGACAATAAATTATTCTTGAGGCGGTGAGACTGTTTCGCTTCCTATGGAGTGAAATGAGTAAGCACTTTCCCATGAGTACACCCAAAATAAGAAATAGCAGCAGATGAAGCCAGCAGCAGAGCAGCCTGATGTTTCACTGCCATGCATGTGATCTGCTTGCTGAAATGGCCACAGAAGATGCACTGAAGAAGGGGTGTGCCATACCAGTAGGGGCATGCTTCTAGTTGGCAGGGCTAGTGGCAGCCCTGTGGCTCACTGGTCGTGTTTGCTGGGACCTGGATGTTCCAACTCCCTCTTTGAGAGGTTCAAGTCCCAGCTTGGTGGCTGAAGCATTTCCACCATTTGTTTTTCTGGGATCACTTCCAGTTCCTCTGAATCGGCCTTTTGTTCACCTACCCCCCCTGCCTGCACATGGTTGTACAGTGTTCCCTGGGCCCCTGCCGATCACTCGCACTTGCTTGGATTGGGGTGGTTTGGGGCCAACAAATGATTACGAGTCAAATTTCGGTAACTTCATCACTGACTTTTGGCAACACCTTGGTCTCCAGTTACTCCTAAAACATTCAAGTTCATTACTGCAGGTTCAAGAAAAGAAGAAATAAACCCCTGTGCTTATTATTGGCTATGGAGAAGCTTGTTTTTTCTTACCGTGCTGCTGAATTTTAAATATTCAGGATTTATTGTTTTAAAAGGTACTCTGTGCAAAGACATATTTCAAAAGGCAGAGGGGCTGACAGTGCTTAACATGTGCTCTGGCATTTTGAGAGCTCTGCTAACAAAGTGAGCTTTGCAAAGATGCATTTCAACCAGGAGCAATAGAAATGTTTAACATGATGGATCTGTGGTTGGGCACAAGCAAGAACAGTTTTGTGCAGGCTTGAGAAGGAGAGAAGTGGAGGAATGACAAGTCGTGTGATGGCAGATTTGTGCAGCAGTTCTTTTCCTTCTGTTTTTACAGTAAGGGAGAGGCTATGGCAAAACATTTAGTGCCAGGAAGCCTGTTTTCTGAAAGTAATCAAGACACTGTGAAGAAAAAAAGAAAAACAGTTGTGAACCAACCCCCAGCCACTTCATACCAACTTTTCAACGCTGAACTAAAGCCAAATCATTAAATTTATTTTCATTAATTGCTGTTATTTTGTGCACAATGTTTTTCTTTGCTAATCTGAAAACAAACAAAGTGAGAAGGCTAAAAAAATCCCCAAATTTCCAAAAAACCAAAGACCCATCATCACCTTTCTTATGTTCTACAAAACCTAAAGGAAATGAGGTGGCTGATGCTTTGGACAGAGAGGGATGGAGAAGGGCTAGGGGGTAGTGATGGTTTTATCCAGGAGATATGCAGCACAGGAAAGTACTACTTCATGGCAAGCCACCCTAGGCAGTCTTGCAATACAGCTGCTGAAAATAACTAGCCCAAGAAGTGTGTGCCCATGAGTCAATGAGGCCATGACCCTGTGACACAAGGTCTCTGGCAGCAGCACTGTCCCAGCAGGGACTCACAGCCCCCTGCCTCTGCCTTGAGCTGTATGCATCACCTCTCTGGCTCTGCCATCTGGGTTCAAAACAGCTTGTGAAGCTGGTATTGATGCCAAGGCCACAGTACTCTGGAGACTTGGCTTGGGTATGTGGAACCCGTAGTTGCTTACTCATGCTTTTGTGGGTACTAAAGTACTTTTCAGCCCTGTGTGCATATGTCCCATTTTCACACCTGCACGCATGCCTTTTCCAGGAATGTGGAAAATAAATATGTGCAGTCAGTCTTCTCCGGAAAATGTTCAGAACAGAAAACTCTTTTCCCCCTTAAAAGAAAGAGTGAGGAATACAGGAACTGTAGGCTTAGAGTTGGGAAGTCTGTGTAGGAAATTCTTTTGGAGGATTTGGTAGAGAGCATTACAGCTCACAAAATATCATTTTTCTGAAGAAGGCTAAAAGGAAAATCTGTTTTACCCATGTCACTGAGAGACAGCACTGACAAAAAAAAAAGAGGGTCTAGGTTTTATGTGCCTTTTTTTTTTTCCTTCTGTGAAAGTGTTTGTATAAATTTTCAAATACATAAACACATGTTTTGGATCCAGCAGATGCTGGGCTAGATACTCACCTTATGTTTATGTGTTGACAAGAAATAGAAAGGAAATAATGACAAGGTAGAGAAGCATTTTCTTTTCCTTAAAGCTGAGAACCCTTGTCTGTGAGTTCAGCATCTGATGAGCTTTCCCATCTTCTCCAACAGGAGCATAGGTAAGATAAGCAGGGGAGCAGGTATGAGCTCTCCTCTATCTGTTCTGAATCACACACATGGCAGATTGTGATTCTGGGCTCACATGTAGCATTGGGTGTGCATGTGGCTTTGAAAGACCTTAATTTGGAAAGCTGGCAGTTAAGTTTAAGAGTTAATTTTGTGGACATTCTTGCAAACAATGGAGTTAGCAGGGTTTACTCTAGCTGTTTTTGTTTGGGTCTGCCAGTGTAATCAAGTACAAACAGACAGAATTGGTGGGGCTTTGGTTTCATAGGACAGATCCTTCGTAGAGTTGTTCTGTTTTAACCACTGCTTTCATGGACAAGAGGTAAATGCATAAGCAATACAGCTTACTGCATGGTGCAATATCATAATAAAAAAGTGGATATAATAGAAAGACTAAACCACACTAACTACACCACATCTTGACTGTGGTGTTCTTCATTCCAAATGAGCCAGAATTTAATGTCCATTGCAGCAAAATAGCCTTAAAAATTTTAGGCTAGCATAGAAGTATTTACTGGCTTTGCCATTAAAATGGAATAACAGAGGTCCAAAGAACTAGTGCTGTCATTGAAGGCTAAGAACTAAACCTCAGGGACAATAAAGGATTTAGATTTGCATGGATGTTTGTGGGGAATTTTTTAGTTGGATTTTTGGTTTGGGGGTTTTTTTGAGAACAGAGTGCAGTTTTCCTCCACTCAAAGACAGGAGCAGTGGATGACCAGGGGCCTATACTTTTTTTCTCTCTGCTTTTCTTAACTTAGTTTATTTTTTTTTCAATGAGACAAAAATAAAGGAACCATTTGCCTATTTTTGTAGAGAACAATTCAATATGACTTAACAAGAACATTAACAGAACAGAGGCTGAAAATGACAAAGCAGGCCACTAGTAATCTGGTAAACTAGTGTTATATATGTGTGTTGTTTTGTTGTTGTTTTTTTTAAGAATGAGCTGTGCAGTCGATTTAATTATTATGAAATTAAGACCAAAAGGAAAGTCAGGCAGAATTGTTACTTCGACGCAAGCAAACATATGGAATAAGTTGTCAAGCAAAGCTATTAAAACCAATATATAAGTTGTAGAGACAAAGAGGGTGACTTTTTCATTGTGAACAGGGTGGTGGCTCTGAAAACTCAGAAAGAGGTGCAAGTAAGGGGAAAGTGAAATAAATTCCAAAGAGAGAGACTGGGTTTTGATGGTATAGTGCCCTTTTCTTGTCTGATGAATTTGTACACACCTATAAGGCAAGGGGGAAATTTGTTTTTACATTCAAGTTCCAAGTTAAATGGGTGCTTTTAAAAAAATAAAGTAGCAGGGAGATGATAATCTTTATTTTTCTTGCAGCTACTCTTTCAAGGAGTTCAATTTTTCATCTGTTTTCATCATTGTTGGGGCGGTCCCATGATGTAGTGGAGAGCACTCCGGTCTCCGACTCCCAAGGTTGCGAGTTCGAGTCTCAGTACGGACCGCCCTGGCAGTTCAATGCCTCCCTGCCATCCCATCCCGTCAGATCTCGGATGCCAAGCAGGGTCAGCCCCGGTTAGTACCGGGTGCTGTAGATAGTCCAAAGGACTTCACTGTCACTGTCCAAGCTTGCTCGGCCATGGCAAAATGAACCTTAGGACTTAAACGGTGGGGCCAGTTCTGCGCACGCTGTGCCTCACCTAAAAAATCCACTGCGCAGGCTCGAAGGGCCACACCCACATGGGGAGAGCCCTTCCCAAATCTTCGTTCACGAAGATTGGCCATTATTATTCATCATTGTTGTACTCTGGTGAAACTGGTTTCAGCGTCAATGTTATTTCTTAACAGCAAGTAGGTCCTCATGCAGGTCTGCTCTTCCCTCTGAAGTCAATGAACATCCTGCTGGCAAAAAGGATTTGCTGATGCTATGATTCTGGTGCTTCAGCAAGATATACAACAGAACCAGAAACCATGTGATGAGGGTGTTATCTTCACAGCTCTCTGCATGTAGGAGGTTCTGTCCTGCCCCAGGAGATTGGCTCTGCTAGCCTTGGAGAGACTGCTCAGGTGAGGGGTGGACAGCCTGCACGTGAAATTAAGCATCCTTGTGACACAGGAAATTCAGTGGGAATGGACCCTGCCTTTCGAAGAACGGGTTGGGATGCTTGCTTTATTCCTCTCAGTTTTGGGAAAAGTCTGGGGTTTCTTTAAAATGGGAACTTTAATGATCTCAGCACTGCCAGGGAGTCGAGCTTCCAGTTTCTCTCCCTGCAAACCCGACCCCTTCCAGGAGACAGCTCTGATCGCAAAGATAAGGCTGCTTTGTAAGAAGCCATCCCCTGCCCCCTGGGGTCTCCTTTGTGAAGTGTGCTGAAATGAAGAGCAGAAGGACGGATCCTTTGGTCCAAAGTGATAGCGGAAAAGAAAGGAAGCTTGACCTGAGTTCCCCTAATTATGGCTGTAAGCACAGAGATCCAAGGCCTGAGGTCTGGTCTTTGCCCCCACGGCTTTTCTTTTCCTTGATGTGAAACAATCCCTTAAGTGTGATAGCTGGTCTGTGGGTATCCTAGCAATGATGTGTGCAGCCCGGAAAGATTGTCTGCTGCTTTGCATCAGAGCTGTCTTTATTTTGTGAATAAATGTTACAACACATGATCCCTCTATCCTGTCTTAAATCTCAAAAATTCCGGGCTTTTTAACCAAAAAGTCAAGCTAGCATTTAATGTCTCTGATAGATTGTTTACTAATATAATTGAAACATGTGTAGTGTATAACAGTGTAGGCAATGTTTCACTTTTAAGATTGTCTTCTTTACAGATTGACATCAAATACCACATTTGAAAACTTGTAGCAAGCCTTAAGCTGTGAAAAGCCAGCCCTGGTTATGAGCTGTGCCCAGCCACGATGGAATTTAGTATCTCATCTTCTTTTAAAACATTTTCCTATTTCCTAACAAAAAATCAAAAACAAACAAACAAAAAACCAAAAAAACAACCAAAAAACCCCACACATCAGTTTTCTGTTTATTTCTGCATCTGCTGTAACTGTTTTCTATAGCATGATCTGTGAGTGATGATTATTTGGTTGCTTTTGTTTCAATTTTAAGGTTTCTGCAAGGGAAAGTGAGAAAGAGGGGGGTTGTGAGCTGGTCTTCTGCCAGGGGTTGTCATTCATGTGGTTTGACAACTCTATCTCTCTAGAAGGCCATATAATAATGTATTTCAAAATAAAAAGTCAGTTAAGGGGACATGTATCACTTTGAAAGCGTGTTCAAAGGGGGTGTCAGGCATGTAATTCAAGAGCACTTCAAAGTACGGCTCCTGAGAGAAGAATTAAGAGGAGTGAAGCATGGCCAGTAGTCTCTGTGTGCTTCCCAACCTAACTTTTCTTACCAGGGGAGATGTGGCTTTTTGTCTCTGTCTGAAAAATTCCATGTTCAGTGTTACTGGCTATGTCTGAGCAGTGATGTTGGCATCGATGCGGGTGCAGCCAGATGGTGATACCCTTCCTTCCATGCCACCATTCCACGGACAGGAAGGGACAGTACTGACGTCACTCATGGTATTGTCACACTTGAAATGGCTCTGTTAGTATGACATAATTGTGTGGCAAGCATGGCAACCAGAGTGTCCCTGCCAACCCATGTCCCGCACTTCCATGGTAAGAAAAGGCAGCAGATGTGCTGGTGTGGATCTGTGGTGTCTACTGTTGATTCAACACAACACTGGTTGTTGCATCCCTGAATCACTTGTACACTTCTTCTTTAGAGCTTGATCTGATTCTTGATGGTCACCTCACTCTCTCACTGCCATTGCTACAGCCACCTTTCAAAGATGAATTTTGGTGCAAACTGATGTTTTTCTATGCCATGGGACCCCACTCACTAGCCTGGCATCTAGCCAGAGTCATGTGAGTGTTAGGAGGGGTACTAGAGTCCTTCAGCAAACTGAGTCCTTTTATGTTTTCTGAGTAAGAAAACTCAGTGAAACTAGCATGTGGTAAATTGCTGACAAGGGTGATTGAAGATGATTTTATCAGTTCTTGTCTCAGTCTTTAAATTAGTCTTACCCTTTTTTCTATGGCATTGCTTTGGACCAATGTAAAGGCATTATTTCTCTTATCTTTCTGTTTCTATGCAACATATCTGCTGTCCTGAGTTAGGGTAGACCTTTCCACTGTTCTGTGACAAGTGTGTATTTTGATGTCACCATGATCTTAGCTAAAATATACATCAATGCATAGGAGCCAGAGGGAGTTTTACACCCAACTTTTCTTGATCGTATTAGGAACAAGAGTATATCTTAGACCCATTTGTGTCTTAAGTGGAATGTTGTTTTCTGAAATTGTTGTCACTTTGGGTCCAGGCACATGTTGCTGGGCAGAAGACTTCAAAGTTTGGTGTATGTTATCCCCAAACCAACACTGTCAGATAACTGCAGCTTGTGTCAATGAAACTGCAGGTTGTTTTCATATTTAGATAGCTGGTAAATCAAAATTGCTCTCCAATATCTCAGAGAGAAGTGTTAGAAACTATTAGCTAAAAGCTTTCTGCCTGATAGCATTAATTTCCTATTCATTTCATTTTTGGAAAAACTTGTAAATTACAACATACTCCTAGCAAACTAATAGCTTCAGGAAAAAACATTTAATAGCTCTGCTTAATCAAAACAAGGGCAAGTTGTTGCTTATCCAGCTGAAGAGCTGGGTGTCACTAAAACTTGATTTCACATTAAACATTTCACATTAGTTTTAAAAAAATCTTACATTTTTTTAAAACTATGTTTTAAGAGAAACATGCATGTATTTCAGTGTATGCCTATTTGGTCATTTGTTTGTTCTGACAATGTTTATCTTACTGTTTCCTTTTTTTATTCCTATACCAGTATCTTTATCCATGTCCTTCCTTGATTGCAACATACCAGCCCAAAAGAAACAACCTCAAACTGTTAGATAAAAGAGAATTCTGTCCCCCTTGGGATAATGTAGCAGATATTATCATTGCTTAGATAAAAGCTGGTGATTAGACCTCCTGATGGAGCTGAATGATTCTTGTCTTAGTCATGTAATAGATCAGGTGGGAGTTTCTGAAGGCACTTGTGCTGTGACTCTCAAGATCAGCTCATACTGACTCTACACATGTAAATAATTAACACAAGATGGAAGGAGATCCCAAATTAAACTGCTGATTCTAGTGGGGCTGTTCAGAGAGAGGTGGATGCAAGCTGGCTGGAGGTAGCTAGGACTGCAATCTTCAAATATATTTAGATACCAAGTCTAGATCCCTATGAGTATTTAGAAAACAAAGTGCATTTAAAATGATTATGCCCAAAATTTGCTGCCTTTTCTTTCTGGAGGACCATTTTTTCTGCTTAGCTTACCCTATGTCTGCTATAGTTGGGTGTGAGACAATTTGTACTATGGAGTTGTGATTCCTCTTGCATTATCTCCTTCTCTGTGCTTTGCAGTTAACAGTTCCTGCAGCCTGTAAGTTTAATTAAGCCTCAGAACCTCAGTTTATCATGAAGGGTTATATTTTCATTATAAATAAATAAATAAATAAAAGACAGAGAATTTAAATAAAATAGAATAAATAAATTTCTGAAATAACACTGTAATTTAGTAGCTGTAATCCCTTGCTTATTGCTTATGTACTTATGAAGACTGGCAGCATAGTTTATCATGTCTTACTACCTCTCAAAATCTGGGTGCTTGTACTCTTTCCTAAAAGACTAAGACAGTAAAGCTAGGGCCTGTTTTTGAAAGTTAAATATATGGAGTTCATTTTTTAGAGTGTGTACTGTGTTTGATTGTCAGAAATGTCAACGATTTCTGCTGGAAAATTTATAGTATGATGGTTGAGTGGAGATGGGAAGAACGCTTCTGTGACATGGGGGGCAAGACTGCAGTGGCATGGGTTGCGGACTACCATGACTGCTGGCTTTTCCCTTAAAGAACCTGTCAGTATTTCTAGCCTGTCTTTGCAGACTTCCCTGGCAAAGAACAGACTAACAGCTCTCTCTGTTTGGACAAAATGAAAACTGAAAAACCTATTCAGACTAATGTGTACCTTTCATTTGTGTTCCTTTCTGTGCATAAGAAATGTATTTACAGATTGTAGTATGGCAGAGTTAGAGGGAAGAGATGGGGCTTGTCTCTGTTGCGACAGGAAATGTGTGATTAGTGCCACAACAAAATCATACTTCTTGGTATAAATGGCTGACTTTGCTAATATTAGTGTCGATGCACATGGGGAGGAGCAGAACGAAGAAATAATTAAGAAAACCATGAGGAGCAATAATGTTCCCCAGAAATAGCTGCTTTTTTTTCCCCTTAGATATATGAATTGTGGTATGCAGTGCTCTTGCCTATATTGCATTCTCCATCTGGCTGGTTACAGAAAGCTCAGATTCTCCTGGGTTTTTCTGAGTTATTTACTTTAATATTCTGCCTTTCATAGAAAGGATTATCTTACAAGCTGGATTCTCCATAGTGGACAGATTTTTATGGTTTAATCCTGTTTTTGATATCTAATTCTATTTTTTCTTCTTGAATTTAATATAATTTCTCCTGATACACCTACATAAATGCACACAGGATTTCATGTCGTATTTTTTTATTGTAGTAGAGTCTCATGCAGAGATTCTTTTCTTAGCCTGTTTGATTGAGAAGTCGCTCCTATGGGTTTTGGAGAATTGTTATATACCTCTAGCTTAGGGCCCAAGAAATCCTTGTGTGCCTTGTTCCTTTCAAAAGGAGACTACAGCCAAAGCCCAATTAATACAGAGGGAATCCTTCCACTGAGTTTAGTTATCTCTTGGTCAGACTGCCTGTCTTTTATGGTTCGTTATCATTATCACTGAGCATATCATAATACATATATTTATCCCACTATATGCCTGCAAGGTAAGGAAGAGATAGTCTTTCTGCTTTATTGATGGGGATCTGAATTGCAGGAAGATGAAGTGCTTGATCTGGAAAGAGGCTGAAATCAGTTACTGAAGCCCTGGTTTAGTGAAATTCCAACTGTATTGTCACCAAAAGGCTCTGGCAAGTGGCTGTAGGTGCTGCTGGAATGTATATATCAGATGATGCAGTGACCATGTGAAGTACTGTGGAAACAGGTCTGGGAGCACAGCTTGAGGTCCAGGACTAGCCTGAGATGAAGGCCTTAAGAGAGAACAGCAAATCTGCTTCCTCTCTCTCCTTGCTCTCTTTTCTCTTGGGTACACACTCAACATTATGCTCTGCGGCATATATGCAATGAGAATAAAATCCACCCTGCACAGATTACTGCTTGGAGGCTGTAGGACTCTATTTACAGTTTATAGACCTGAGTTATCTGGAACTGAGCCTGGGCAGTGAATGCTTCAGTTCTGGGAGATTTCTTGCAAGATGTTGACTCTTCACAAGAGGGTTTGGGGTTGGAAAATTCTAAGCTGGCAACTGTGGTTTAGACAGCTTTTGTTTCTTTTAGTTGAAAGTTAACTAACTGATCTCCCTAATGGCTGGTGACAGTATGCTTTGAGTTGCACCAAAGGATGTCATTATGATGGGAGGAAGAACATCTTTCAAACTATAGCCAAAGCAAAACAGCTGGAGTTTTGTTGTCCCTGGGACCACGCCAGGGGCTCTCTTTGTCCCACCCATCATGCTTACTGGTATAGCACTGTATTATGCAGTGAAATATGGATGTGTCTCTTCTGGTTTATGTATTTAGTGCTATGCAGGAAAATATTGGGGTTTTTTGCTTTTTAAGACAACTGTGTAAAGGTCCTGTTGCGCCTTAAGCAAATCACAGTGAGATTTAAGGCAGAAAGCTTGGGACTCTCTTTAGGCTTCCCATTAGACTGAAAGGGGGTTTAGATTTCCTCTGATTGACCACTGAACCCTCCCTTCCTTCCCCCCTCCTCACACCAACTCCACTTCTCTGGCCCAGATCAATGTCAGTAGTTAAATGGATCGGTTATTTGAAAGCTGTCTGTTGACCTTTCCTTCATGATTGATTGCATGAAAAGTGCAGGGGAGTGTGGCTTCCAGCTAGGCGAGCAGTCACTGCTGACGGCTCTCTTTCACCACTCCCCATAGCCCACTAGGATTTCCCACAGAGGAATAGGCTGCCTGTGAAGATGCCAGACCAGAGAGTGCTCTCAAATAACCATAATGAAGCTGAAAGCCATCTCTAGTCTTCCTCAATGGCCATGAGGAATTATTTATGAAGAGGAGACCAGGGCTGAGTGGTTTACTGGTCTTCAAAACACTTCCTGACTGGAGGTCTGGAATTGGAGAGCCACAAGAGCCCTGGGTGACACTTGCCTATGGGTGTTGGCAGGTGTCTTACCAAAAATGAGGAAAGAGGACAAAACCAGGGCCATCTGACTCTCTCTGGTGCATACACCAACATGCACTTCCCATCTCACTTGCTTGTCATCTCACACATGCTCTCCTAGCCTGGAGAAATAATTGACTTTTCTGTCTTTCAATATGTATTTGAAATACAAAAACAGCCTGCAAGAGCAGATGCACAGAATTACTCTTTGTGCTACTCTTCCTTCTTATGCTTTCCCATTCTAAAACTAATGTTGTCAGAGCTTTAATTTGGTTTAAATCTCCTGTAACCAATTCCATGATAACAGGTTTTGATTTCTGGCATATGGAACATTTTAGTTACTCCTGATTGTTAGCATTATGAATAATAAACCCACCTTTTAACTCTTAAAATAAAGTTTGACAGTGCAGTAAGTGACATTCTGTTTGCACAGAGGCAGAGAATACAAATTACCCTAAATCAGGTAATGGGAAGCTGATGTATGATGATTATGTTGTTTCATCACCCAGTTTTTAGTAGGTTGTGCAGGATTGGTAATTCACTGCATGATCTCCCTTTTAAATCACTTTCTTAATAAACATGTAACAACACTAGCCTGATGTAGGGCACAGCGTGACTCTATGCTTAATTTATATTTTACAAACCAACAATACACCACAAGTAATGAAAAGGTTCATAATGTCAGTGCTAGATTCTGATCATCAGGGAATTGCTGTCTGTAGAGTGTGGGGTGACATGAAGAGCTAGAGAGGAGGATGGAGCAGGTTGAGAACTGGGGTTTCTGCTGACAAATACCATGTACTGAAGCCCAAGCTGGTGTGTGAAGGCTATTGTGACCTAGGTTAATGGTGGATGCTGGACAATTTGGCAAGTGAAATAATGGGTGGGGGCTTTTTATGGCAACAAATTGTGACCAGCTAGCTTCTTTTTTACTCCTCAGTGTTCTTTAGCTGTGGCACTGCAGGGTGGTCCTGCTAAAGGTTTACCCATAACTCTTCACAGTGAAGAAAAGTGCTTGTCGAGGAGCTCTGAAAGATGTGAGCTGGGATTGAGGACTGAGTGATTCCACTGGAGGCTGCAGAGGTCTTGGGGGCCTTAGAGATGAAAATATTGTGAACTTTCTCCCCACAAAGGGAAAGCTTTGCAGCCTGCTGTATTAATCTTTGGGGCATCAAGTGGTGGAAGGAAAGGCAAACAGAGCTGAAAATATAAGACCTGCCTCCTTTGGACTGCTACCTGTATAAGACCGACCCCAAATTTCAGCTACTGTAATTCAACATCAGCAGGTGAAGAAAATATAAGCCAGGTTTAAGTCTAGGTAAAGCTGCCAGCGGTATTTCATTGCATTACATGCATGGCAACTTTGGATGGAAAAGCCACTTACTTGAGTGTAATTCCCACATTTGAATGTGGGAATGCAGAGGGTTTAGGAATGGTGCTTTGTGGTCTTTATGATTGACTAACTTCACCCTGCTTGCTGCTGTAGTCTGACTGGGGGTTACCACAACAGGTGTTACCCTATGTGGATGTCAGCAATGGGGCTGGGCTGGAGTCCCCAGCTCTCCTTCTGTCCCTATTTGCTGGGCTAAGGTAGGCAGAGCCAGGCCAGAGATCTCAGCTTGGAGACCTTCCTAGGCCAGTCATAGCTTTAAAGGGCCCTCCTTGTGGCTGAGCACAAAAAATTGAAATTATAATAGGGAAAGCCCCACAAATCCACCTCAAGAATACTTGTACTGAACTGTGGTTTAAGGTGTCTTCATGTTCTCTCTGTTTGATTCCACTCCTCTTTTAGTTTTCACTGAAGTTTTATGCTTTTTTTTCACCCGGCTAAGACATGTAGCTGATAAATTGATCCCTCCTCTTCTCGCAGTCTTCCCCACACAATATGGGGTTCATTAAGGCAGAATTCTCCATTTGCCTTGAATGCCCTAGTAATGAACAAATGCCATCAGCATGCCACCAGTTGCCATTGTTGAAAAGTACTGGTGGGACAGGGTTCACCATCACTTTCATGTCATCTTCTAAACGGCCTAATAGAAGACCAGACAGAGCTGTTTCAGGGTTAATAAAAGAAATTGTAGCTCTTGTAATTGACAGTAGCACTAACTCATCTGTGCAGTCAAAACTAATATCTTTCTTTTTCCTGAGGGGTGAGGGATCAAATAGGGGCTTAGCAAATCACAGGGAAGTGAGATTATTTCAGGTTCTAAAAAGAGTGTAATGAGGAATAGATAATTTATTTCTTTTATTGGTGCAAGATAGTTTAAATGTTATTCCTTGTATTGGAGGGGAGAAAGCAGGAGGGAAAAGGGAGAAGAGAAACAAAGTAAATTTAAAAAAAAAAAAGAAAAGAAAAAAAGTTGTCAGTGAGCCATCTTGCTTGCAAACCAAGTCTGAACTTAGTGCTTGCTCAATCTACACCGCTGCATGTTTCTTTGCCGTGATGACTCACTACAGTAACTTCATGTAGAACAGTTATTTTACTAAGGCTGCCTAGGAGTGTTAGGCAAAGCAAATCTATAACATTCAAGAAATACTTCCATCATTAGAATTACCAGGAGAGTTGGTGTGTGTTGGAAAGAAGAATGGCACTTACTCGACCCACTTATTCTGGTAAAAACGGAGTGGCAACAAAAAGCTCTCAGGCAGAAAGCTGTTATAGTAAGGCCTTGAGGAAGTGGGCAACCCACTGGATGCTATGAACACTGAGAGGCTTGAACTCATATTAAGACTGTTGCAGAAATGGCTCTGCCTTCCTGCTCAATTCTTATAGCAAAGTGGTGCAGAAAATTTAGAGAGAACATCTCTAAGGCAGTTTAATTTCCACTGAGAATGAACTTTCCTCTTTACAGCAAACTCTCAAGTTTTGTTCCATTTCTTTTACTGTTTTTAAAGCACTTTTCTGGAATTACATATTAAACCATTAGGGATATTCCTTGGTTGCAAAGATGGAATGAGGACTGTTAGTAGGGCTAGAAACTACAGACCCAGCAAAAATGACATTTACAGTCACAAAGCTCTTCCTGAGAGAATTAATTGCTCAAGAGTAGCCAGGACCAGTTAGTTTGGGCACTTGGACGAAACAGAGTCAAGTCTCCAGTCTGTCTGAATCAAACCAGGGGCTTGAATTTCAGTTTCTACTGAAAAACACCCACTGAGTGTCCTGACTATTGGCTCTTGGGTTCATTTCTGGATTGGAACTTGTATCCTATATGTGAAGAAAGAAGGGGCCAAAGCCTCAGAGAAATAAGCTTATTTCATCAAATTGTTTTCATTCTGGGTATTATGCCAATTTTCTTTCATGAGAGAGTGAAAGGAATAAGTCTAAAAATTTCCAACCAGTCTAATAAAGAATTAAATGAACTGTAGATGCCAGATTAGTACCCACTCTTACTCCCTTCCCGAGGACCTTTTGATTGCCAGAGCTGAGAACTATGAAAATGCTGAGAACGATGCCTCTGCAATGAGTGCTGGGGCAAATCCTTATCCCAGCCCTCATGTCCTTGCTCGGTCCTTCAGAGCTAATACTAAAAGGAGTCCAAGGGAGTCCACGTGTCTCCCACTGATCTTGCCAGGGACAGCTTCTGATCACACATTTACGGCTCAGGGAAGCAGTTACCTGGGGTCATGGCAGTGCTTTGTTTGTCAGAAGTCATACCTGAGAAGAAAACTTGATTCTTGCATGGGGTCTCACAATGTGTCCTAGGTAACAGCACCTTACCTTTGAATAAAAGTAAGGTTGATGAATAATTGTTTTGATATATGTACAGAAACTAAGAGGATGCAAAGTTTCCCCCCCTCATTCCTTCTTTCCACACAGCTTGTTTGTTTTTTTGTTTAGCCCTCCTTTCCCCTCCAGCCCTGACTGTTCCTTTTGCCAGCATCCCTGCACAGATACCTGATGTCTGATAGACTGGGAAGGGAATATATTTTCCCTGTCAGTGCAAGGATGACACCAGATTTTGCAAATGACTCTTTCATTTCTCATGGAAATCTGGGCTTCAGATTTCAGCAGTTTTATTTCCCAAACGGGCCTTTCCCTGTAGGCAGGCAGAAACCAGTAAGTTGATAGAGGACACACAAGAGCTATTTAACTCCCTGCCAGCTTAGTATAATGGTCTGCACCGCTGTGCTATCTTGGGAAAAAAAAAAGGAGGAGGGAAATACCAGGCAATCTGGTTTGTTTTCATTTAGAGAGAGAAATTGAGACATTTTGAGAGATTAAGTGATATGCCTAAGGCTGGGCAGGGAGGCTGACCGGAGCTCAGACCTGAATTTACTGTTGCCAGGTCATGTAACTCAAGCTCAAGACTTTTTCTATCCTTTGAATAAAGTGTCTTTAAAGCCAAACAGTTACAGTTTTTTCTGGCACGGCTTCTTTCACATCATTCTAGTAAATGGAAGGATATTAGAAAGTGTAAGAATAAACCCAGATTGCAATATCCTGCATTTTCCTGAAGGCTCTTAGTGAATTTGGGAACAAACTTTCTATTTTATCGTGGTAAAAAGTAGCGTCTGCAGAGGGTTTATTTCTTTGCAAATGCCACATCTAATGTTTCAAAGAAAGCTCAAGATGAAATGAAAATGAGAGCAGAAGGGTAGGTAGCTGTGATTAGCCTTAAGATTGTTTATAAAAACCCAAGATGACCCACAGCTTTAAATGACATTGATTGGCGTACTTTAACTTTGTGCTAATGGACTAATGACTTGCAAAGCTCTGAACATTCAAAGGGGAAAAAAATAAAAAAGACTGGCATCTGTGAAAGATGTTGATTGCAATCTGTGGTATTCAGCTGACTTTTCCAATAAGTGTTAAATATGTAGGAAAGACTGCAAAGAATTGTAGTTGTTGCTATTTAAAAGAAAAAAAAATCAAATAACAAAGTATTTTGTCTTCAGTGCTGGGAATGCAACATTGAAAGCGAATTCTTTGAACTGTAGCCTCTCGACTAGGGTCAAACCTTGCTACAATTCATCAGCATGTAATGTTTGAGTAATCCCTGTAAATCTTCAATCGGAAGGAAAAGAGTACTAAGAGAATAAAGGAAAAAAAAGACGAAAAAAAGAAAAATAAAAGGAAACCCTTCCTTCTGCTGCTGCAGAACGCAAATCAGCTACCTTTGATTCTTGTTTTCCCCACTTAATTAAGTTGGATGTTTGAGACAAAGGGAAGGGTAGGATTTGCCTTAAATTTCCAGTGTAGTGACGACTGTTTCTTCTTCTGCTCCTTTTATCATCCTGAGTAAAATGTGCCACTACAACAATCCTTTTGAGACATGAAATACTGCTGAAAGGTCACTGTTTAGAGCACAGCCAATATAGCACGAGACACTGCTAATCTATCAGTTCTATGATGAATATGTTGACAAGCAGCTGAATTTAAATAATTAATCATGATAAAACTAAGGCAAGTTAATAATTTAGAGTCTGATAATGGAGAGTGGTGTGACTCCTTGAGTAGGCAGTTTCTGTTCAGTTTCACCTCTGTTAATTTTAACCAAAAGGAACACTGTTGCTTTTGATTATCAACAAGAAGCTCTTGGAGCTGTATGCCTGACACAGAGGAGGTCAGATCCAGTACATATTAACAGCTCTGAGAGAAATTTGGGGAACACATATGAAGTCAGTCTAAAGCTAATCAATGTGGTTAGCTCCTCAAGCTGTACATTTGCTTTACCACAGTAGCACATTAATGGAGAACAAGTAAGTAAAGTGGTAAAAAGGTGAATGGATAGAAAGTAGATATTTGTCATCCCAAATATGTCAATCATGAGCAATCAGTGTGACCTTACTAGCAGCGGTGGCAGAATTGTCATCATCTCTGATGTAGCAAGCATTTGCCCATTTATTATGCAGCTTTTCACCAAAATGTTCTCATGGCCTCTCCCTCATTGCAATTTCCTCCTCTGAAGAAAACATTCTGGGTTCCTAAAGATGTGTGATGTAGGTACTCATGCTTTTGTTTGTCTTTCCAAAGACTTTGTATTTTTTTTTATTTAAATAGCCCATTTCAACAGAAAGAGGTAAGGACCACTATGAGATATTTCTCCGAATTCTGCAAAAATCAGTAGTAGGATACGAGAGGACATAATGTGGTTCTGGTGGAGGAAAGGATGTGTGTGGAAAGGGAAGGGGGTGTGCACCTTGACTCTGTAGCCTTACTCCATGCTGCCCCAGTGGGTGCTGCTGGTGGTGGGAGCCCACTGGGACCAGGAAAGGAAGGATATCTAGGGTATGTAAGGAAGGAATTCAAAGGAATCTACGCTTCAGCAATTCTGCTGCTGAGGGAATATCCCAACTGACAAAAGCATCGTGCTGTCTCAGGGCTGAATGTGCTGGTGTAGGGCACTACAGTGTGTGCTTCACATAAGATTGCCAGCGTGGCACTAGATGCCGCAGTGCCTAAGTATTGACTTGTGTTTCCTGCTGCTTATAGTAGGAAATTCTTGGAATGCTGGGATTACTGAGGTACCTATTCAGCTATCAGAAGCATCTGGCAAGTTTCTAAGGGCAGCCACTGTAGCTGAAATGTTATTTTAGTAATTTTACAAAGCTCTTTGATAAACAGAGGTTGACATTTCTAAGGAACCCTGTTCTCTTCACCCTTGTGGAAGTCAGAGCTGGCTAGGGGAGAGGAAACACCTCACATAGTGTGGCTCAGGTTACACAAATAAGATGATTTAACAGACTTTTCAATGTTCACTTTAAATAGCTGCTTTTGTTTGAGCTTGGCTCAGTTTTCAGAGGGCTGCAATTTTCCCCTTAACTGTCGTGTTTGTAAAAGTTGGCTGTTTGTGTTAAATTCGCATTGGTATGGTTTTAAAAAAAAAGAAATAATAAAGCAGGGCACTAAGTAGTTAAAATACACAGTATGTAATATTCAGTTACTCTACTTGGCCTCAGCACTGCATCAGTGGCAAAAAAATTAACACCAAAAAAATGCATGCAAAGAACGTTTGCTTCTGAGAAGCGCTCCGAGCAGTACCCGCTTGCCACTCTTACATCCTCAAGTGTGTGATCTTGTCTCTGTTAGTTGTTTGTTTTGGCCTGACTCCAAGGGATTCATACTACAGGCTGTTTTGTCACTACAGTTGACATAACTCACAGTTTTTCTCTTTGGCTTTTCACTAGAGATAATCATATTTGTTGTACTGCACAAAATAACTTCATCTCACTGTAGTTTCATGTCATGTTGTGTTGATGTGTGATGAAGGCACATCCTGTCATGATTTTATGTCATTACATGATAAGACACCTTCCTCATAAATTAACACATTTTGAAGAAGTTGCAGCATTGGGTCAAGTTACTGTATTGCAAAGTTTTAGGAGTCCAAGAGACCCAAACTAGTTCAGAACTAAGAACAAAGCTTTAGGTTAAACTTGTGGGATATGATAAACTCCTCATAAAATCAAGATTGTCCAATGAACCTTTGCATCATATCTCAGCCTAAGAGTGTAATTGAAAATGTTCCTGAATTGTCTAGCAAGCACAGGTGATGAAATACATATGATTTAGGCCTCCATTATTCTAAAAACAAGTTTCAAAGTGCATATATCTGCACTGGCTCATTTCCAGTTGACTTGAATGAAAGCAGTCCCCAGATATCTGTACTTCTTACTCCCTAAATCCATTACATAGCAGTATGATGTACTGTAGCAGATGTATGGATGTTTGAAAGAATGGCAGCATCCGGTGCACTATGGGAATCCATAATCCATAAATCATTACATTTATGTGTTACATAAAATATGGCACTTACGGTATGAAGAGAGAATGTTACCTGGCAGGAAAAATAGGCCTATGCCCATTTTATGGTAAATTGTCATTACTTGCCCATGTCCTGAATAAAATGTGCCAACATCTCTGAAGTCATCTGTGAACTGCCTGCAATTATGGACAAATGCCTACATGAAAGGGCCGGCTCTGTTTCACATGCCCTGAGAAGCCCAGTTGCTTAGCACCAGACATGAGTGCTCAGTCTGTATCTCAGGGGCCACCAAATTCATCCCCCATATCTTAAAGATATCACCTATGGACTTGATTTATTTGTTGAGGTAATTGCATATATTATTAGTCAATTATTGTAGAAATTTTATTATAATTCACTCATCTCTAAATGCTACGCCAAATTAGACTGCTTATCAAATAATCTTTGTAACTGTTATATCTACAGAAAAAAATATTTGGCTCACATTTTTATGTATGAGAATTTGTATCAGCAGTCATCAGATTTCTTGCTGTATACTGGAGAAAGAGTAATATTGCACTCTTTCTTAAAAATACATGCTTTTGAGTTAGATTCCACATATATCTCTTTATATGTATAGAAGATTTTTGAGAATCTTAATTTTTTAAATGTTGAGAATTTTGTTAGGTGACAGAATTGAGCTGAAAGTATAAAATTGCCAACACCTTCCCCCCAAGTTTTTATTCTTGCCAGTTGTTGATCATTGTACAGGATATAACACTCCAGGCCTTTTTTTAAATTTTTTTTTTAATTCAGCTTTGTACTTACAACATAACATCAATAACTACTCATATCTTCAATACAATCTGTTGACAAGAAAACAAATCCAGTCTACCTTGTTCATGATTTATTGTAAAAGGATTAGCTATTAGGTTTTGTTTTCAGGCCAGCAGATTCCCTTCACTTTAACTATTCATATATAGTAAATAATTTTTCTCAAGTCATTCAGCTAGTAGATGTTAAAGTGAGTGCTCTCCTACAAGCTCACATAGTTGTTGAATAACTAAAATTGCCACTTTCATTCCGGCTTCCATTATGACTTAAACAATGGAATTTATTCCTTCCCTAAATGGTGCAATGAAGTAACCTGTTCTACATGACTCAAACAAAAGTAATGACAAGAGAGTTTAGTGTTTAGGAGCTGACAAACTTGCTTTCGGATTGTGATGAATCACAGCCACTGGATGTATATGTTATTGTTACTTTGCTGTACTGATCTGCAGCTCAGAAGTGATGATCATGCCTTAGGTATCCTGCCTGCCTGCCTTTATCTGGGGTGGAATTCCACCATCACCTGCCTGTCAAAGGAACCAGAAAGGGGCCAATCCTGCAAAGTGCTAAGCAAACCCTGAAGCCTTACACTCCCTTGGTACCCCATGATTAAGATGCTCGGGTTTGTTCATTCTGCATTAGGCAGGACAGCATGGGGACTGTCAAGTGCTCACTTCCAGTTTACTTGTTTCTGTCCACTAGTTGATCTCTCGGTTTTGTTTTGTTGCTCTGTGACAGCCTCAAGGCTGATGATGCACTGTATCAGTAAAAAGTAAAACCTGATACATAAATCAGCTAAAGAAAACATCAGGCAATTCCTTATGGGATTTTGTTTTGGTTTGGTTTAAATTACTTTCATATGACTGATGTTGTGTGCTGAGCTAAGAAGAAAAAGGATGCGGAAAGTACCTCTGGCCATTGTAAAATCTCTTGTGGCAAGTTTAATTCTCCTTTTGCAGTCATTAAGAGTCATCTGCTTGGGCCAAGACAATAGGGAAGTAAATGCCATGTAACCAGCAGTGAAAAGAAGGCAGGATTTTCCTTCTGTGGGCTCAGACCCATTGAGCTGTTAGTGCCTTTATCTCGCTGGTGGTCACAGGTTGCTCCTGAAATAAACCACACTTTGTGTAGGCTAAAGATGTGCTCCCAGCGTTTTGATTTTAAGAGCAATACATATCCTTAGGTTTTTACTTGCCTGTATTTTGCAAAGGTTTTTTAGTTTTAGTTCTTTAAAAAAGTGGCAGGGAAAAAAGTGTTTGCATATGCTGCAGCATGGAAAATTTGAAAGGTAAAACTTGATATTAGTTAATTATTAAACTTTGCTGTTTATACTAGAATATTCAACATGCTGTAGGATATACTGAGAGATGCCAGGAAGGCAGGATTCCTTCACTGCAGAGCTCCCCAAATCAGTATAGGTGCAGAGAAGACAGGCCAAAGCAGAGAAAGAATGTGAAAAAGGAAGTCAACTCTGCTCACTGTAATATGGCACCATTGTTTCTTAAGGGTATTTCATGGGTAATGAAGCTAAACAGCTTAGTTTCATTATCCAAGCTGAGATAAATGCATGGGGAATACATTTCAATACATCATCTAAGCCTCCATGTGATTTAAGTCTCCAGTCAAGTCACGGTCTGTTCAACACAACACTGCATTTGTAAGAGTTGGACTTTTAAACACAATTAAAAACTTCAGTTCCCAAAGGTACATGAAGTCCAAATTTTTGAAAAGGATTTAGTGATTGCACAAATAAAGATGTCTCCCTGACTAATTAGTTTGGGATCACTTTATGTCCCATCTCACATACTGTACAGGGCTTGGGCACTCTCACTGTGCTCAGAGCTCAGATGAGAGAGGAAGAAATAAACTGGAGGGTTGCTATAGTCGCTGGTCTGGCAGCACTGGGCACTTGGGTTCTGGACCTTGCCTTTAGTAGAAGGCTAAAAACAAGAATATTTTCTTTCCTGTTGCATGGAGAGAGGCCCTGGTCCTCTAAAGGTGTGTTGAAAACAGAACGGGATATGGAGGCAGAGCTGGCAAATAAAGTAGATCATGTAGATGTAGGGCTGCAGCAATAATGAGCAGTTTGATGTGTTCCTGAACTCAGGCACAGACACTGAGTCCCTTTGAGAGGGAAATGGATACTGAATACGTGTCTTAGGGAATTTTGACTTAACAGCATATCTTATGCAGTGTAAACCACATTGCTTTAAAGTTTCTTTTAGCTACAGTCATCTTGGAGCAATTCAAAAAAAGAAGGTAAGAAGTGTAGGATGACATGTAGAGGGTAGAGCCCTTGGCCAGCCTTTGCTGGCCACTTTCCAGCAGAATTCTTGTTAAGGGTTTGGCTTGTGGTGTTTGTCTTGGTAATGTCCTTTTACATGTTGTAGGCTCTTCAACACAAGTTACTCTCTCCAAAGCTTCATTTCTGTTTCCTCTGGTGGGGTGCATACACAGAGTGAAGAAGAAATTGCCAGTGAACCAAATCTATTACTATGAGAAGTCAATGGGGAAACACTCACAGATATCTGTGAAACTGAGATTCAGCTTCACTTGCGTGATAGATATATGTTCCAGAAGGTAAAAACTTTCTGATTAGAGTTCTTAGATAACCCTGTACTGTGCGGCTTATCAATAAGCATTTTGCTGTTCCTCAAGCAGTGGGTAGAAAGCAGAAGTTTGTAGGAGATAAAGGAGACATCAGAGGGCTATCTGTCTGGCTCATTTGCTCACGTGCCCTTCCGTGGTCTCAAAAATCTCCTGTGACTCTGCACTCTGTGCAAACGCCATAATTTGCAAAACAAACATGATGCTGGTGATGCAACATTAAGCAACTGATGATGTTAAGAAATGTACTAATACTCATGTTTGTGGCCGTCTGGTCTGGTTTAACCCTCCTGAGCCTCCTTAATAGATGAATACTGCGTATTACACAATGAAGTGCTTTAGGATAAAAGTCTTCCAGTTACTGTTGCTACATTCTCTGAAAATAGTATTTTCTGATTTATATTTCCCCTGCCTCTTTTGTCTTCACATCTATGCATGTATGAATTCCACGTTATATAGATTTGAAATATTATTTTTTATATCTTCTCTCTTGGGAAAATTCTTTTCCCTGAAGATGCTTTCCCTAATGTGGCCTAGTGGCAGTGAATTAATGAATTTTAGCTTTTTTCCATAAGAACTTCCACCAGAGATACTTCAGTAATAGCATAGTACTGAATATAAGTGGAATATAAATGTTACACACTTGAAATGCCTGCTTTGATGGAAGGAGGCAGAATTACAAGTGTCAGGTATTCCAAACTGTTTTGAGATGAGTGGATTCATTTGAAATACAACTTCATTGCAGAGAAACAGCCCGGGGGTGAATTGATCTTGTTTGCCTACTACCACTTTTCTTCGGTAGTTGTTTGTGCAAAAATTTGGTCATGCGGAGCTGTATGCTTTGGGGAGGCTAGTTCATTTTAGACTCTTGGACTAATTTTCTTTAGAGTATCTGGTTTGTCAAAAAGAAGAAAGAAGAAAAAAAAAGGAAACTCAGGATTCTTTTAAGTCTTAAAGTGTTCCAATGCTTCAATCTCCCTGCAGTGTCCCACCACAATGTTGCATCACCTGAAAGAAATAAATGTTACTTTTTATTCCTGCACTGTAGATGTATCCAAGGGACCCAATGTAAAAGGTTATATCCATACTGCCATGCCGTGGTTCTGTTTCTCGGCTAGGTTTGTTATTTCCCCCATTCTGCTAAAAGAATGTCATAATGGTGCCGCTGCACAAGTTCCAGTATCAAAGAGTACTTCCCTCCTGCTTACCTCCAGTCCTCATCCACACACCCAGCTGGGGGCCTTGGAGTAAAAGGGAAGAGAATGAGAGTTTCCCTGTGACAGCATTATTCATAATGATTTATTCTTTCCATTACTGTAGTTCTTAGAGGCCACTTGTAAAGATCAGGGTTTAATTGCACTGGTAATCATGTGGTGGAAAAAAGCAAGCATCATCCTGAAGACACTTGTTAATAAAACACCTTTGCTGACCACAAGTCAAACAGGTGTGTGAGATGGATACAGGGGAGAGAAGGTACAAGATAAAACAAGAGGAGCAGCGAGTGTGCTGTTAATACATGTATACAGAAACTAAAGGAAAGTGTACTTTCCTCGAGTGTCAGACACTGAAATCTCACCACCTTCTGAAGAAGAAGTGTCAAGACTGAGCTGAGTGGCTGGACCTGATTCTTACTGAGAGAATTAACAAGCCTGGCAATAAAATTCTGATAATGAAGGCTCTGAAGAGTTACATTTGCTTTGGAATTTATTTTTATTAAAGCATGAAATTTTATGTGTAAACAAGGTCTATAACCACATACATAAAAGTAAGGATTTTTGGTACCTCTAAGAATGATGGATTGTATTCTGTATGTTCCAGCAGGACTGATCTTGTATTAGGGCTGTAGGATGAGAGCTCAGTGAGTAATTCAATAGTGGTTATTTCATAAGCTTTGTCTTCAATGAACATAAAATATTATTTTCTTGAATAAATTAATTACATGACTTTTATTTTTTTCTGCCAATATACTTTTTCCAGGCTTACTTTTAGTGTTTTCCTGGGTTGCTAATTGTTATGGGTTTAGCCAGGTAGGTCTAAATTTGGGCCTTGGAGTTCAGATTTGGGCCTGAAATTGTCAGCTGCCTTGAGCTGGGCCGGGCTAGCTGACAGCTGACCTCTTCTAGCCAATAGTATTGTATTCCACCCCATCTTACATCATCTCAATAGGGGTAAAATCCAGTGTGTGGGTGTGGCTTAGTCAGTTTCACTTTGGCTGAGGTACAGAGAAGACACCGTGCTGTCCCAGGAGGGATGGAGAGGCCCAAGCCCACAGCACCGGCTCACCATCATGTTATCTTAGGGAAGTAAAATGTTTGTTCTTAGTTCTTCTCTTTGCTTAAGTTTGTCTTTGGGGAATTGACTTTTTTTTAGAATGATTTGTAGTCAGAATGGTAAAATCTGTGCTTATTGGGGAGTGGGAAGTTATATATAACCAGATGTCATACCAGAGGCGCTGTAGCTGAGGTGTGGGACCATGCTCAGCCTGGGTCAGGGAAGGACTAGCCCTTTCTGTTGCCTGCAGCAAGTTTGCCCTCACCACCCTCCTCTGCCATTATGCTGTATGAGGACCCACAGCTTCAAGACCATCCTCCTCTGCAGCTGGCAACACTACAGCAGCTTGCAGACGCTGCAGCCAGCCTCTGGGCTCCAGCTGTGGCAGGAGCTGGAAGGTACAGGGACAAAAAAGGAAGGAAGAGTTAGGGAAGGGCAAAGATTTTTTTCTGAAGGCTGTTTTCTGTCTCTTCATTCTGGAAACATTGGGGCATGAGTTATGCTTTAAGGGTAGCATGGATATAGCTGTTGCCTTCAGCAAGGACATGTTGAAAAGCAAACTTGCCAGAATTACACTTTTGGTTATTGCTCCCATGAACCAGCAGCCT
Source organism: Sakesphorus luctuosus (assembly GCA_013396695.1). NCBI lineage: Eukaryota > Metazoa > Chordata > Aves > Passeriformes > Thamnophilidae > Sakesphorus > Sakesphorus luctuosus. The sequence goes on along the minus strand of VWZD01011163.1, from coordinate 135,695 downwards.
TGTGAACCTGGTGATAAATCATGGTTCAAAGCTCACGGCCATGATGAGGTGGAGTATAGCAAAAACTATAGGAGAACACGAAGACAATGAAGGAGTCATTGAGGATTGATTTGATTTTGATAGCTGCTAAACAAAGTGGGCTGACAAAAACCATTGATGCCCCTTTCAGCCACCTCCATGGGAGGTCAGCTGCCGAACAAGAGAGGAACTGGTGGGGGTGAGTTATGTGCCATCTGTAAGACTGATGACTTCTTATGCGTGATGGAGCCAGAGCTGCTTGCTAGTGGATGTTCTGGCATATCAGAGAGAGGACTGGACTCTTGCTTTCTGGTGGAGAATCCTGAAGGAGGGGCAAGGAAAGAGTGTTGTTTGCAGGGAACTGGCAACAGGTGGCTATGGGAAGTGCCTGAGCTCTGCTGTTGCCCCAGGAGGCATGCTGGGATCACCTGAAGATGAGCTGTTCTTGTGCAGGGCACAGCAGCAGAGCACAGCCAGCCCCAGTGCTCCGTAAGGTCTGCAGAAGGTAGTTTTGGCAAAAGTTCTTAGCGTAACAATGTCATCTTGCTGGATTTTTTTATAGTGTTTTTTACTGCTCATGGTTTTTGTTGCATGATCAGCCTTTGTTCTTCTACACAGTGATAGTCAGAGATAATCAAGATAATGCTGCTTGTGTTAAATAGCCCTAAGAAGTATGGGACTTGGGGAGCAAAGCGTGGTGGTAGGGCAGGGTGGGAAAATTCTTGTCATGGAGTAGTGCTTGTGGAGAGTTTGCTTATTAATTTTCCTCCTCTTGGTTCTCCTCCACTCTTCCAAGTTCAAAATATTCCTGTTTGGGTGTATAAACATTAACAACCTTGTTTTAAGACCATAACTGAGCTCATTCTTTCTCAACATAGTTGCTGCCTTGTCCATTATTAGAGACATCATTTGTGTCATTGTTAATGTGTGCAAAATTTTGTCAAATAATAGGATACAGTTTGGAGATCCTGGGGCCATTAGACACAAACCCGAATTGTTTCAATAAGGGAGAAATAAAGAGCAGCTGCAAATTGAACATTTTACTGTTGATAATCACTAGCCAAGATGATAACAGAGTGCTGTATACAGTAATGGTTCTTTCTTCTGTTTTAACTTATCTGTGGCTGGCCCAACCAAACTTTGCAGTAATCAATAGACATGAAGTTTAATTGCAATACAATAAGATAGCTGAGGTAGTTTTAAGGTGGTACTCAGCTGATGGGATAAAGGAAGCCTGAAAGAATGTGTTTCCCATTCATTTTAACATCACATTCTTTCACTGTGCGTTTTCCCATTATATACCACGAAAAATTGTTTGTGGTCGGTTTTGTGTGAGTGACAGAGTATCTTAAAATGCTGTGGATTTTGACAGCAACTCAGAGTTGGCTTGCTTACTCAAGTGTTGGCTTGTGGGCCAGAGACTCAGATTCACAGACCCAGTAACCCTAATGGGAACTTTGTCACTAAAACTCTGCTGTAGTTTTAAATGCCCAATCTGCTTCACATTTCATGTGAAAAAAGATGCTGAAGGTTACTTGGACAAATTTTCTTTGACAGTAGATTTGTGATGCAAAAATATGTAAATTACTAATAGAGGTACATTAAGTGAGATTGCTAAGTATTTTTCTGTATGTGTTACCAGGTAACCTAACTAACAACTTATGTCTGACTCATGTGCCCCTCCTTGACAGCAGAGTTGACTTAGAGGATTTCTCTGTGATTCCCATCCTTCCTTTGCTGCCTATTACCCATTTAATCAGATTTTTCCACCTTATCTTTACCCCCATTGTTTCTTGGGCAGTGCTGTAACCTTACTGGCATGATCTGAGTTGAGAAACAAAGCTTTAGAAGAGATTAACAGTTGTGGGGGTTTATCCATTTTGCTTCTCCAATGAAGTTTGTAATAAAACATCTAAAATTACCAGTGTATCTGGGCAAATGGTGATCTGTTTGGCCCAATCCCAGGTATCAGGGACAACACTCTCTTAAACTGTAAATACCACTGACGCCTACTCTAATATCCCTCCTTTTGAATGTTATCTTTATCCTGCCCTTCATTGCATTATTCTTTTTTCAGTTTCCATTGCCTCCCTTAAGCGCCTGATAAGCAAGCAACTTCTGCAAATGTAAAGAATTACTGGCTTCCAGGACTTTTATTTCCATTATTTGCATCAAGACAATGCTAATGAGGTATGAAACCATGCTGGCCATGAGATGTTTTCTAAGCAAATCCTGCTCCAAAATAGGCAGGCATCTGTGCCTGATGGAGCGGTGGAAATGGCATGGCACAAGGAGGACCTTGGAGAGCCATATGTTTGAAGGCTGGTGGTGACATTGCTGCTTTTCTTCCTTATATGGTTCATGACTACAGTTTGTTTGCTTTCTTAATTGCTCTCTGTTGCTGAGTCTCTGTGGACTGTAATGTATGTAAAACAATGTGTGTGATTCAAGGGAAATCAAGGCTTTGACTGTCTTGCTGTACATACCAGTACGTGGAATAGTGCGAACTACGAATTTAAGGAACCCACTGTATGTAAATCCTAAGCCAGTCATAACTTAAATCCTTTGTTCTTACTATAATTTAATATTTCATAGCAGCAGATTTGCTCTATAGCAGTGTAGTGCCTAAGGCACTCACACAAGAGTGCATACACCATAGCAGTTCCAGCAGAAAGGAGTTTGCTTTGTCTGAGCAGGCAAAAAGTCTGGGGAGAAGGGAGTATTTTCATTTTTATGCCATAGAAGAGGCAGACTGAAAAATTAACAGACTTGCCTGTAATCTCCCAGGGTCTTCCCAAGTGTGGTGGCGATTTAATCTCTTGATTGTGATTCTCATCACAAATTCTGAACTAATCGATAACATGTTTATTTGCCATCCTTAATTGCAGCAGTATTTTTCTGTTAAATACTCTGTAGTGTCATTAAAAAGAATTTTAACCAACATGGGCACTTGAGGCATTTCTAAAGGAAATAGTGTGTGAGCCGTTCAATATAAGTAACAGTAAAGCCAAGCACTTGATTACGCAGTGATGCAAACCTGAAATCCTTCCTGAATTACTTTGGAGAAAGCCTGGCAGTGTTATACCACCATGGCACATCCTCTTCACTGCTCTGCAGAGCACAGTAAAATGGATGCAAAATGAAACACAAGATTAAAAAGGAAACAATAGACCTGGGCTATCTTGATCTGAGGCCAAGAGCAAGAACATGCCCTGTCTCCTCTGATGCTCTGAAATGGAACGGCACAGCAGAGAAGGGGAAACTCAGAATGGCAAATTGTGGCTTTGAAACTCCAAATTCAGCATTAAAGAAAATTGAAATGTGGCTGAGTAGGCTGGTGGCCCACTGGAGTAATCACCTGCAGCCGTGTTTTCAAACAAAAGCTCTGATGAAAACCGCAGGGTGACCAGTGAAGGGACAGAAAGCTAATTTTCCACCTTCCTTTTGCTATAAATAGTGATAAACTGTAACTGCTGATCCTAGGGGCAGAACACTGCAAGGGAGTGATTTTGTGGTTAGAGATGATGTGTTAAGACACTTTAGGCAAAATAGACATGGTTGTTTTGCCCCTCCTGCTCCCCCTTCCCCCGATCAGACTAAAACACTGGTACGCTATACAGATCCAAAGAATTGAAGCTAACCAGCTAAGCGAAGATTTAGCCAACAGCGGAAATGCCTATAGATAGTTTTCCAAATCCCAGCTGTTAAAAAAAATTATGAACTGAGCTGACATATGGATAACGCAGCATTGTTTCTGCTTTCTGAATAGGAATGGGGCTTTTAATTGGGTTTTCAGTAGATGTGCTTGCTGTTAGAATTGTGTTTGGATAAACCTGCTGGGAAGTTTGCTTTTAATGTATTGTTTTAGCAATGTTCTTGTTTTCTAACATTCTGGTAAGATCAATATTTAAAGACTTTGAAAGCACTCAAGTAATTTTATTTACAACTGCGAATGTACATTCTGAGGAACTGTTCTTTTTTAGTTGCCCTTTTTCCCATTTGGTTATCAATATGGTAGAGACAAGAAGACAAATCTTGTTCAGCTCCTATTGATTTTGGACTAAGTGAGCAATCAGCCCCTGTAACTCTACTCCACTGCAAGCTCAAATAACATCTGTAAAAGCAGAGATATAGTAACAGATGTGAAGGCCAGATACAGGTACAGCACTTTTGCAAGGGAAGCATTTAATAGAAACAGGAGAAATGAAGTGAGTATGGTGAGTAGTTTGGGAAGGCTACCTGATTTATTTGCATTCTTGTTAGTAAGTGAAAACATATTTTTTTCTCTAAACCAGTCGGGGAATTCCTCTACACCGAAAACTTGACTGGAGTATATGAAGCAATTAGTACAAATATACTACAGCAGTATGGAGCAGGAGCATATTTTTCTTTAAATTTTGCAACAATAGAAGAACCCAAATACCCTTATATATTACATTAATGAGATAGATTGCTACTTTTAATGGAGCTTCTGTGCTCTGCACTGCACTATATGCAGATTTGCTAGTTAATAAGCCTGAACGGTGTTTCTGTTCATGGAAAATGAATCTGAAACGTTTGTCAGATTATCTGTTTGGCATGCCTGACTGGTGTCTGGAGTGGCACTTTGCTAATGTGCTATTACTCAGTGTCATTAACCCGCAGAAGTGATTGAAAGGTGAATTTATATTTGCATCATGCTGCTCAGAACAGGCGGTGCTCTGGATTAATCTGGTGCCCTGTGAAATGGTGTTGCACAGGATAAAATGAACTACGCATTTCAGAAAGTGCATATCCCTAACTCTTGGTAGCTTTTTTTCGCTAGAGGAGTGCTCTGTTGTGATTATGGTAAAATATGGTCACAAAGTTGCTTGTGTTTGTTCGTTAGCAGTCTGTTCAACATAGTTAGAAATCCAAAGTTTTTATAATTCCTGTGAAAAGCTTCTGATTGCTTTACTCATCGACATTAAAACTACATCAAATATTTTGGCAGCTGCATTGTGCATAAATAGCTTTGAAATATTACATTAAAAAGGGGGGGGAGATTGGTCTGAGAAATGCAGAGCTGATTTTTTTTTCCCTTATTGATCAAGAAAGTGTATCTGCTTGCATGCAAGTAGATTACTTTCATCCTACAAACTATTTCCTTCTCCACTAAAATTGATTGTGTCTTATTTCCTTTCTGTAAGTGGAACCACCATTGTTACTTTGTTTCTGGTTAAATAACTACTTAAGGTTTTGCATCCCGTGATATTTTTGCAAACAATATGCAATTCTAACGGTTTTAGGGAAGTATTAGCAAGTAAAGTCACAGTCTTTTAATTTGTGTGGACTTTGGAGCTGAAATGGCATTTGCTATGACCTGTTCAGGAGTGCAAGGAAATATAAATCTACCAAACAGAACAGGTTCTTGCTTAATGAAAATCTGGAAAGATAAGGGAAGAGAAGGTGAGTGGTTATTCTGTATCTCTCCTGATTTGACTTCTTTCTATTCGGTTTTGCATAAAATTTTGAGGCTTGAAATAATTTGTCCTCTGTTATTTTGTTTGTTTGTTTTTTTTTAAATTTTTGTTTCTCTTCAATCTTGAAATATTTGTGTATTTTCTATGTAAAAATGCAAAAATCCCTTCACACATTTGCATTGTGCTTCACAAAGACAGAGTAGTGTGACATAAAGTGCTAATCAGCTTTTGACACATCCCAGCATTTGACATGTTTTCCAAAAACCTAGTGAAGGGATATTTTACTTCCTCAGGACTCCCACACTGCTCCAGCAAGATTTCCCTGCCTAACCGCACAGTGAGAGCCTGCGCCCAAACAGAACGGAGTGGGAAAAAAAGAGGTGTAAGTGAAGACTGTGACATTAACGAGTCATTGCAAAAACAAATGGAGAGCTGATCTTAAATGAGAGGTGTCACGGTAATAAATGACTACGGAAAATCGTGGTGACAGGCATGTGTGTCCAGGATCGGGGTGGAGGCGTGCCCGCCAACGCTGTGCCACGCGCTCTGCTGGGACACTGCTTGTCCCACATCTCCTTAGGATGTCCATTCTTATTCATGTCCCTTATAGTAAGGATTAATGCTGTCTCCATTTATGAAGTTTAGCCCTTTTTCAGGCACTTGAAAAATAATGGGCTGACTGTTCTTCTCAATTAGTCCTTTATTTCGTTTAATCAGATAGAGACCAGTTTTCTGTCATCATTCCTTAATAAGAAAAATACACTGATGAGCCTAATTGTTATAGCAATTAGACCTCAAATCTAGGAGCAGTCACCCCTAAATTTTATTGTTCAAAAAGGGATAAATGCAGAGCAACCTTGAATGTCTTTCCAGACATTGATTAGCTGTGTAGCCTAAGTACTGGGATTCTTCTGTGCGTTATTTTTGCTGTTATTGGATGATAAAACAAAGAAAAGAAATCCCGAGGAGTTCATCTACATTGACATGATAGATTACAAGAGCTTCTCCAGGGCATTTGTTCATCATGTATAGATAAATTCAATCTCTCTCTCCTTTTTCTGTAATGGAAAGATTGCTGCAACGTGGGAGTTAATTAGCAGAGCTGTTTATGAAAAGGAAGCGGGGGGGTGCTTAGGCATGGATAGACGGATGGAGGGGTTGATGGATGAATAGATAGATGCTGGGATGATTTTATTTTATTTTTTTAAATCCAAGTGTGCAGGGGCTTGCAAAATTCAGAGTTTGCCCATATTTATAAAAGCAAAATACTCTTTGCTGTCAGCCCTGGAAAAGCATTATACAGCAGATATTTTTAATTTTTCTGTGTGCACATGTGTTTTTGCTAATTGAAAACACTATCTGGACATTTTGTAATTTAGCTCACTAACAAGCAAGTCCCTTCATTTCACCCAACTGAAACAGGGTGAGAAGCACAGAAAAATAAAGGAAAAATAGATATGAATTTTAAGTAATGGTTAAATAGAGCTTGAACTGGTGGTACAGTGTGTTAGTGGAATTGTTATTTTGATGAAGAATATACATGTGGTAATCATATTCATAAAGAGAAGGCAATACAAATAATTTTGTGGGGTTTAAGGGAAAAACTAATTTGTTAAAACGAATTTATTGTTTTCTATATTTCTCAAATTGGAAAAAAGTTACAATCTGCAATAAATGCATTTAGTTTTATGCATTTCACTCAAATGGGAATAAGGTAGGGACCTTCTATTTCCACTAATGACTAATCCTGATATAAATCTGAACAGATTCCGGCTTTTCTGTTTCTGATGGGTTACCATTCCTTTGCATTTGCAAAGGAAAACAACTTTGTGGACCAGGCAGAGCACTCTGTTATTTGGATTTCCATTCCTCTGTTCCAATGTTTATTTCATTTTATCTGCTTTTTCAATAAACCCATTGTTCCAAAAATAAATACAAAAATATTCAGTAACACTTGAACTTAAGGAGTGAGCTCATGAAATAATTTATTCCCATTTTAACCTAATTTATGTAAACACATATTTTTTAGAGTTGGTTGAAGCCTTTTCATTAGACTATATTCATACACATATATAGTTTTAGCTTAATAATGTGTCTTTGACTCAGAATTGCTTTTAATTACAAATACAAATGTAAGAAAAATATACAAAAGTCTTACAAGCATTACAATTATTTGTGAAGTCCATTAGCAGGATGTATATAGATAACATTCCTTTGACTTCAAGAAGGGAAGCACAAGTTCAAAGTGAAAACACAACAAAAATTCTTTGCTAATGAGCCTGTATACAGTCATGTAAACATGTCAGTCAAAGCAAATTTTGAGATTGCACAGAAATACTTTAAAACTTGCTGTGTGATGAAATATGTTTCATAATTACCTTATTATGTGTTGATCTGGAAGAGACTGTCTTACTGAACATGAGATCAGCATGTCCCCCAGCCTCACATTTACTTAATTCTGTGATGTAATGAAGAAAATAGTGTGATTGTGTTCATGTGAAAGCTGAAGTACTGCTTAGGGAGGTTGTTCAGGTGGACAGAGGACATTTTGCCAGAATAAGAAGCCACTTGGGCTGTTTGCTCCTCCATTGCCTTAACTTAGGTCTTGGACTTCTGGAGCCCTGGGCTGAGGAACATCTCAACTAGAAGCCCCTTCTCTCCCCCAAGCTTTCCTCCTTTGGAAACGAACACCTCCCTGTGGCTGGTCAGTGCTTCCTCATTCTTGTTGCTCACTGCAAAATCTTTGTTTAGGGAGGCTGTGAGATGTCCAGCTGCCCATGGTCTCCTCACGAGAATGTCTCTCCCAAAAATGTCTCTCCCACGTGTCTCATGAAATTTTTCATTTCCTAAAGCTGCCTGTAAGAACAGAATGTGGTCACAAACATATAGCATGGCTATATACTAACCATCATCAACCAATTGTGCCAAGTCCTCCACGTGTTTTCTACATACAAATAGTAGTAGAGAAAGTGAGAGTCCTTTCACTGAGATCTTGCCACTGATAGACATTAGTCAGGTTCACACAGAGCACTTGTATGTAGGCCATGTTTTGAAACACTGTCAGTTGAGATCCTTCTCACTAACAAGGGAAAGATCATGAACCCATTTTCAAAGCAATAACCTGGTGAAACCCACTTAGGGCAAACATTTTCCTATCTCTTGGAAAAATAAAAATGAGGTGGGGACTTGTTCCTTTGTCCGCGTGATAAATCACCCATTGCTCCTTCTTGAGTGCTTGGGGGGCTCTGTGATTGTTAGATTTTAAATTTTTAATTGTTTTGTTAGCTTAACCTGCAGTTGACCCATACAGATTTCATTCAGAGTGGTGCCACTTAGTAGTAATGCATTTTCTGACACCCTGTCGAAATTATGCTGTCGGTGTCGCAGTCTGGACTATCACCCCGGGCGGAGCTTCTGGCAGGCTCATCCCCTGCTGGAGAGCCTTGTACAAGGCTGCTCTTTTATTATTTAGCACCTTGCTTATGGCATTGTGCTTGAACTCTGGAACTTTTCAAGTCCACTTCCCAGGGGTTCAAGGGCAACTATTAACCCCTGCAATGCCAATAATCTCCAAGAAGCACAAATCCTATAGTTGTGTGGGTGCATGTGGCTGGTGTGGTGTATGAAGCATTTGCTTACCACTTGACAACTTTAAATGAGTTTAGCCCCCATCTTTTGTAACTCCCTCAGAGACCTATGTGTGAGTCCCTTTCTATGCTCCTAGGTGTGGGTGTAGCCTTCTAATGACAAAGCTTCCTTTAGCCTTGACACTATCAGGATTTCACTCTGTGTCTAATGCCATCACATATATAGAGTCGTTGCCTGAAGAAAGATGTATTTAGTCCAGTTATTTCTAGTGCTTGCCAATATATAGTATTGGTTTCTTCAAGTGGAGCTTGTAACACTGTCTAAGTAAAATACATTTTTTATAACATAAGGAAGGCTGACCAAACAGGCTTGTTACCACACTGGTTGCTGGTCATATCCACTGCTCCGTGCCTTCTTGAAAACACAATCCTTTAGGAAATCAACTTGAATTAAAAAAATCCAAACCACAACAAGTTACAACGAAATGCCTCAGCTTTTAGAACAACCAAAAGAAGGCAGAATTCAGGTTTTCTTCTAGAATGTTTGAGAGAATATTATATGTCATGAAGTAGAAGTCACGAAAAACAACGAAATTCATTAAGATTTTATTTTGAACTTGAAGTCACAGCTCAGGAAAGCATCAGGCAAGAAAATAATAAGGCCAAGAAAAATTCAGCAATGAACAAGCAGCATTCTTGTGGTGGCACATCCGTCTTCACTGCTGTCTGCAGGAATGTGGGGAAGGGTAAGCCTGTGTGTGAACACTTGTGTTTCAGAAGGATATCACATTCACGAAGGCCCTTCTCAGGCCCAAGAGCTTCTTTATAGGCTACTCTTGAAAGAAAAAGGCTCAGATATTTTAAAATGAAGCTGAGTGACTCAAATACAAACATGGTAAAAATGGTTGAGTAAAAAGCCAATCCTACACCTGTTGCCCTTGTGTGTTTTGGCCCCATCTCTGCAATTGAAAAGCATTTCTTTTGTACTCAAGTGAGCTGGATGCAGATGGCAGCTACCTACAGTCCCAATGCAGCTGTACTTCAAGATCTTTGCATTTTGCTCATATTTCACACAAGGCCTTCAACTCTCTCCTAGGGTAGGGTAGATACTGCCTGCCAGGTGGCTGTGGCAAACCACTCTTCCAAGCATATGGGGCTGATCCAGCCTTCATCTCTGCAGCTGATCTGCCTGCCCTTCCCAACACAATGGTAAGATAAAGATGTAAATGGTATGGCACTGGCATGAATTCTGTCCTAGACAGAGCTGTACCTTCCTTAGCTTTGAAACTGTGGACTGTGCATCAGAATAAAATGTGGCAAATGGTTATGCAAATGAGGAAGGGAAAATGTGTTATTTCTTAAGCGCGAGATCATGTAAATGGATGTCTGCTGGCTGACAGAGCCCTGCCCTCACGTAGAGCTCCGAAAAGCTCTGCAAAAACAGGACAGGGCATCTCCATTTATCAGCTTGCAGGATTAGGACTGTTATATTAAGGGGAGGAAAAAATGTAGAGCCATCATTTGCCTTCCAGAAAGTTGCAGTTTAGAAAGGTTTTTCTATAGACAGATTATCACCACTTCAGAACGAAGTACCCACACAAAGACACAAAATTATTGTTGTTCCTTTGTTTAAGGGATATTACATGTGAATTTAATCTAACCTATCTATTTGCATCAGACAGATCATGAGTTATCACTGATGATTACTGAATTCTACTTAAGCATTTGAAGTTTGGACAGGACACTATGACAGTAAAGTTGAGTGGGAAATGACCATAGACAAGTGTGAAGCTGGCTATCTTGTCTTCATCAAGAAGGAAAACAAACCCTAACACATTTGAAGCCTTGAAAAACAAACTAGATGGTCAGGAAATCTTTCTGGTGTTGATAATCTTCACATGCTTCTACTGTTTATATGAACTCTAAAATCCAGCAATTTAACCTCGATCATTTGATAGCATGTTTATTTTCCAGCTTTGTGGTATGTATCATAAAATTCATTAAATAATTGGTTGGGAATCAGCTGGGAAAATAAAAGAGAATGAAGCCCTCATCAGACAGCTCTTCCCCCCAATCCTGACAGAGCAACAAAAGGGGAGAGAGAATCAGAAGCTACCCTCCTCTGAGTAACTGGTTGTTGTTGGTTTACACGGTAGCATTTGCACTTTTGTGGCTAAAATCCCTCTGATCAGATGTGCTATGGCTTTTCACAGGGTCATCTGGCAGAAAAGCTTTGCACTTGTGATTTATGACATACCTGACTTGCACTGCAGTTTTGTTAATTCTGTAGACCCAGGTTAGGCTGAGTTTCAAATTAGGAGGGACCTTGAGGGAAGTTTTTGAGATCAATAATCAGATCCTTATTTTGACTTTTTTGTTTGCTTGTTTTACGCATATACACACACACACAAAAAAGGGTTATTTTGCATTTTTCAAAATGGGAAAATGAGTTTGGAGTGTCTGTTTGAGTGCCCTAACATTGGATGGAGAGACACACCTCTTTAGTTCCATCTGGCTCATGGTATGCCTTGAAAAGCAAGCTTCTCCCAATCAACCAGAATTTTATAGTGTTCTTGCATAGAACACTCAAAGATTAATTTTTTAGCTCACAAGACTATTTGGGGAATATAATTATTAATATTTATTCATTTAATTTTCTTTCATTAAAACTAACAGCTAGTGTTTTAATTTTTAATACTGCTTCTTGTAGACCTGGTCCTAGAGGGAACATAAGGATACTCCTGGGAATCTTGTTAAATTTATAGCTGACCTATCCAGTATGACTCATCTGTCTTCAGAGAAATTAGAGGTCCATTTTGGTACTTCTTTGTCTAGGGTTTTTTATCTGCAGGAGGAAGGGAGGAGGTGTTTAAACACTTACCAGCTCAGTAACTATCTACAGACCATAAATGAAAAGCTCAGTTCTAAGTGGTGGTCAGGCTGTGGTGAATTTGATCCCAAATGTAGAAGGAGGGAAAGGGATACAGTCCAGTCAGGTCTGCTGAACTGCTGGTAAGTGACTGGAGAAAAAATGATGTATGGATGAAAAGAGTCAGCAGGTACTTTTTGTTCCGGGCTGCTTTTCTGAAAATGAGCCAGCTGAAAAAAACAAACAACCAAACAACCAAAAACAAAACAAAAACCAACTGAATATTTATACCGAAAACTGAAGTTCTTTTGGGGCATCCATGTTCATTAAGCACTTATTTATCTGAACTGCTTTTGATGAGGTTTCTTGTGACTTGCAGACACCTCCAGAAGTTCTCCATGGTTCCTAATGATGAGGAGGTTGTGCTGTTGGGATTAATGTGAGAAGTCATGGACTCCATCCTCCTGCAGTTAGTCACTGTGGCTTGAGGTATCTTGCAGTGGCCCATTTTCAAGGTTGGGTGTTTAGAAGGGGCCATGCCTTTGGAGCAGAACTTTCCAAGTTGTGCATGCCTTTGCAACCTTGAGTCTTGCATGTAATCTCTGAAGGTAGTGTGGCATCTTTCTGTTGAGTATTTCCTGCCTGGCTGAAGGCAGGGAGGGACTTCAATGCTCAAAGCCAATGAGAGAAGCTATATGGCTAGTGACTCTTTACTTGGACATATCTATGTGTTCTTGTTTGGTTGGGGTGGAGTTAATTTTCTTTACAGTATCTAGTACCTGATAGGGAGTGGTGAATGATTTCCTTGCTTTGCTTTGCTTTTCTTGCATGTGCAGCTTTCACTTCACTTGTTAAACTGCCTTTATCTCAACTCAGGAGTTTTCTCACTTTTACACTTCCCAGGGTAGGTACCCACCAGGGAGGGACTGAGTGAGTGGCTGTGTGGGAGCTTTGTTGCCAGCTGGGGTTAAACCATGACACTGTGAAAATCATGTTGCTGGGTTTGGTTTTCTCTACTGATTGTATCTTCATAATGTGTCAAAGGTGTCATGAACCTAAGAGACTCCTTTTAGAGTTTCTTAGGGGTTTTTTTGCTTAACTTTCTACTTTTAAGAAAAAAAAAAAGGAAAGTGTCATTTTTAGGGGTTTTTTTTCCCCACTTAGATAAAAATCATTAACATTGACAGAAAGGGATCAAATTTCACAGGTAAATTACTTATGTGAGAAATCTCTAGGGAAATCTGAGCATTTAAATCTTATGACTCCGAAAGAAATGGAAATCATATACTTAAGTATATACGCTCTGGTTGTTTGAATCAACATATGTGGATACAACTCACATGTTTGTTGACAACTTTCTTCAGTTTGTCTGCTGCCATGCAGCAAGGTGAACAGACACAAACACCGAATTGTACTGTGGGCTGACAGCTGCCTTTGTACTGCATGGAAATGTTACCTGCCTTAGACAGATGGCAAGGTCAAGTTATGTACAAAGCAATATTTAAATTATAGGCTGTGGAAATATGTATTCTGACCTTTTTGTAAACTTTTTTGCTACTCTCTCTTTTTGTTTTTATTCATTCACCAGTGTTTAAAAGGAAAAAAAAATCAAGCAGAAGGTCTGAGACTGACATTTCCGAGTGAAACAGAGAGTGCAAAATTTCAGTTTGACCCTGGCACTGCAGCTGCTGAAATATTAATGGCATTAAATGCAGGTGAATCGGAAATGTGTGTGCAGGCCAAAGATTCCTCCAGGCGGTTTTCCTCGAGCTCGCCTGCTCCCTGCGTCGCTGCCACCAACAGGGCGTCTTCTCTGCTCACCCAAATGAGGAGTGACAGGGGTGATGAGGACAGCAGTTATTGCAACAGCCTTTCTCTGATAGCGAAAGCTGTCCATCTGATCAGATTTAACAGGCAGTGTGGGTTGTTCAGGCAATGCAAAACCTCTGCTGGAAAGCACATAAGCCATCTGAGGGAAAAACATGCATTCTTGCACAGTAACAGCAGCCACTGCTCAGCCCATGACTGCAGAGGCTTGGGGACACGGGTGACTTTGTTGAGGTGAATTGGGACCTCAGGCTGGGCTGCATTACCTCACCAGAACCAAGCTCCACCTGCAATGTTTCCACATTTATTTTTTACATGTAGGTTAGAGTTCATGCTCTAACCATGCACATGCTGCAGTAGCAAGGTAGGGGACCTACCCACTCTTCCTGGGAATTGCTTGCTACATTAAATGATGTGACCTGAAGTCTAGAAATGACATATTTGATGAATATTAAAAAAACCACTCTGAGCTGTCTGTCCCAAACAGCTTAGAGGGTGGCGGTGCTACACGGCTGTCAGGCACTAAGCTCCTGTAGCGGCAAGATTTTGGTAGTGTTAGGAGGTGAAATATTTGGAAACGAGTATTCTCATGGCTGCCAGAACCATTTGAATTGTTAATTTACATCAGTGTCATGCCAGCCTTTTTACAGAACTGGTTAATGAGGTAAAGCAGTTATTTCAAAACTGCCACATTTAGGTTACTGGAAAATCTGCTGTGACATAAATGGACCTTAACAAGACCCAAAATAAAATTAAATGTCTAATGATTCCCCTCTCTCCTTTTTGCTCAAACAAAACAAAATGCTAAAAGGGGATTTAAATGATTACATATGTTCCTAAGGCACGAGTTTCATTCGTTTCACCTTTGAGGACATGAATAAACCCCATGAATTTGTTCTCAAAGTTAGTTCTTTGTCAACTTTTTTGCCCCATTTTTCTTTTACTTTCTTTCTGCTCTTTTACCCCATCATTCTTCCCTCCCCCAACTGCCACAACACACCATCCTTGCTCACTTTCTTGTAAAGCTGCCAAGAAACTGTGAGCAAATTTAATGTCTGCTCAGTCTCTCAGTGACCTTGAAAAAATTACTTTGCATCATTAAAAATTCATAGAAATGAAATTTTTGTGAGGAGACTGGCACATGCAAAATTAGTACTTGTTGAAATGCAGCTGGAGTAATCCAACCTTGTGAACTTTCGAAATTGTAATTCTTATGAGAGCTAATTGCGGCCACCTTACAACTTGGATCAAGTGTTGCTGTTTGACTTCCTGAAATAATATCACCGTATGCATGATATACCTGTAAGCACATGCAGTACAAGGACAGGGAAAATTGATGCACAGCTTCACAGAGACAAAAATGTTCAATGATTGTTAAGTGTTGATACACTTATAAATGCTGTAACAGGATGCAATGCCTAAGTGGGACAGTTGGGAAGTAAGTAAATTATAATGCTTTGCTGCTGTTAGTGGGCTGCATAGAGCTCTGGGCTACATATCCATTATGTGACATTAATTAGCTGTGGTGCTAATTAAGCCCACGTCAGACATGACTTCTTGAACTCTCAGAATTTATCAGTCTACGTTTTTTTCCCCTTGTGCTGGTCATCTAAGCTTGGTGGTGCATTTTAGGGGGTGGAGAACCAAATGGCCTGTTTGTGTGCTAAATATGTTCCATGTAGTCTTGCTTTCCTCTTATACACAAAGAAGGTTTTGCAGGGAGAAAAAACTTAATTAAATGGTAACTACTGAAGTACACCATGTACTAAAAAAGCGCATTTTGCCTTCTTCAGCAGTGTGGCAGAATGGAGGCTTTAGCAGATGTCACAGCTGAGGGACATAATACGCAATGCTCATGGCACCTGAGCAGGAGTGACACTGTCCCATGACCTGAGCTCACCAGGTTGTCCAGCCCTGATGGACGTAACCACTAAGGGTTTCCAAGTACTGACCAACATCCTTGTGGTCTTGCTCTCAGTTTTTGCAGCTTATTCCTTGAAGGCTGCTAGTTAATACAGGACAGTCCTGCAGTGTATTGGGTGTGATCCCAATTTCATTAATACCCACTGGACATTTTCCATCTGCTTGCTGGATTTGAGGTTTGGGTTTGTTGTATTCACGGGAAAATAAAGTGATACCTTTTATGCTTATGATCCATGGAGACTGTTTTACACTGTCATTATTTCAAAATTACATTTGGGGTGATTTTCTGTGGAATTCAGTGTGTGTCACCAGAAGTGTGATGTCTTAGGGCTCTCAAGCAGAGCTGGGAGCATACAAAGGCTGCAGCTGGCAGCAGCAGTATTTTGTTGTAAGTAGCTTTTGTTTGCCCAGCTCTGAAACATGTCTGTGAGCTCAGTGGGCTTGCTGAATACCAGTTGCAGCTCTGTCATCACCCATGCCATTGTCCATATTGCTGTAACAATGTAATTAAAAAATCATTGCTCTCAGTATTGTTTGGCACTGTGGCTGAACCAGAGCAGCAAGCAGCTCACATAGGATGTTTCCGAATGGAAAGAAGTTTGACTGTTCACTGTATTTGCAACCAAAGTCTGTGAGGATAGCAAAATGTGCATAACTTTGAGGAACAAGCTCACTCCTTTTTGATTTTGCTTTGTTCCTGGGCATTTGTTTTCCTGTCTTTGTATCTTCCTTTTTTGAGCACATCCTGTTTTCTTCCCTAGTGCCTTACTGCTGGATGCCATTAGCATATATCTGGGCCACCCCTTGTGCAGACTTGTCCCCAGGTGAAAGCCCTTGTGGTCTGGGATGGAAAGAGGCTGCAATTTACTGAGTCCATTATCACCTCCGGACGTGTAGAATGATAATGGAAGTGACAGAGGTGCAGCTGAAAATTGGCTCTTAATATTTTATGTGTTAAAGCTGAGGATTGGAAATCTCACACTGCTCTTCAGGGAAAATGAAGTGTATGCGTCTTCCCCCATCCTCCCCCTGGCCCTGGCCTCCCATCACATTCAACCATTGGGCAAATCGGCTCTCTTTTTACACCTAGTTATGGTGCAAACACTGTGCTTCAGTAGTGATATTTTAAAAGACAGTGGCATAAAATACTGTGAAGAAACATGAATTGTCCTAGGTGGTAGTATGGCACCATTAGGATCACTGCTGCAGTGAAACTTTGTTGGATGTCCATGTTCCTCTCTTTCTTTAAGTTAGGGATGAAACAAAATGCCATGAAGCAGCATCTTCAAGTTGCTTTCCCTCACATCTTGTCGTCTGTGACCCGAGTAGTTTCATCCCCCTGCTCTAATGCTTGCAAATTATGCTCTTTTATCAAGGCAGCTCCCTTCCCCCTCCTCTGCACATACACACACTGAACTATTATTCAAGATTACTGTTCATCTATTCACATGTAATGTGTCATGGATACATAATTTTAAATAGTTTCTTCTTCTAAATGACTTATGCAAATGGCAAATTAACTTCCTGGCCTTTCACAAAACTCTGTCTGCAGACTTTCTGCATCTTCTTGGCAGTGATTACAAGCAGTATTAGATGAAATTGATTCATGCAGCTTGGCTTTATTAATTTCTCATGTCCTTACATCAGTTAAAACACTTAGGATGGGGTACTGCCATGATTCCCATTGACCCTGAGATTTCTTGAGTGTTTTGAAGGGCTCCTCCCCTTCTGTTCGGCCTCTTTTGAGCAAATGCTGACTGGGAGTAAGTACACTGCTGAAAGGTATTTCCACACATACAAATGGGGTTCTGGCTTTTCTTGTGTGCCCTGCATTTTTGAATGAGATAATCAGCAAAGTGCTCATAAGTATTGCATTGCTTCCCTCGCAGGTGAGTCTCGCAGCAAGCAGACTCATGGGCCCTGTGCAGTTTACTGCCTCCAGCTGGCCTGTATTGTAACAGCCCCTAAATACAGTCACATTCAACTCCGTATCATGGTGCCTTACTCTGTACTGTGCATTGTTTCTGCTGTCCTACTCACAACTAGAAATGTTTAAATATTAAAGGGAACCACCATTTTGTCATTGTCATTACTGTGATAGGCAATGAGTTGTGTAGATAATAGATTAGGTTTGGATGTAGGGAGCCTAGGTGCTAGCTACGCAGGGGTGATTTCTCTTGGTCCAGATGCACGATTTCTCCATGTCTTGGTCCTTCTTTTTTTAATGAGAAGTAAACACACTTTCTCAGTAGAGTTGTTGTGACATAATTGTTACTAATTTGGAGATTGCTTAACTGTGATGCCATTGTGACAATGGAAATGCTTAGGAAAAGTCAATATTACTCACTACTTCACAAATTTGTAATTTCAAGCCTTGAAAGAACTCTATTGTAAACAAGGCTGAGGTATCATAGCTAATCATGTCTCTATAGTGTGATGAACTAATTTAACACAACGGAAAAGTGCCACCAACCCCCACACTCTTCCTGCTTCTCTTTTCTGTAGAGACATGCTGTGATGCAGGGAACACCATTAGCTGCAGCTGGTTAAAACTGGGATGCAAGAGATAGACATGCCCCTTTGAGGAGTGGGGATATTGCCAGGATAGTAAACAACTTCTCTTCAGCAGTTTCCGTTTGATTGTTGTCAAAGTTATGGAGGTTTTTTAATTAAAAATTGTTACTATTGAAATAAGCAACCCTGCTTGCCATATGAGTACACATAAAATATAAAGTCCAACCTTTCCATACTATTTGTATTCTGTTTTTTTGCTTGTTTGGTTTTAAATAAAGTACCAGAGAATCACCCTATTAAGATTTAATTGACTTAACACACACAAAAAATCCTAACTAAGAGCAAGAAGCAAATGTTTCCTCTAATCTCAACAATATTTTATCTGAAAGAAAACTGCAGATACTCAACTGCAGACACTCCTGTGTTTTGTGCAAAGCCTACTACAAATAGGCAATGAGTTTTACTAATGAGGAAAGCTCTTGTGCAGATGGTCAGAACGAGCAGTGTATTCGCAGGACATTATGGGAAGTCGTAAAAATATGAAAGAAGATGTTTCAATAGCCTGAGCAAGGTGAGCAGAGAAGAGTGGTATGGGAGTCAAAGTGAAACTGGACAGCTGGAGTCTTAAGTCCTTTTTGAGGATATTGGAAAATGTTGGCAAGGGGGAGAATAAAAAAGTTGAGTAAGATTTTTCTCCATATTAGATGGTTAAGGTGAGCGAATAATGAACTGCAATGTTAAAGTGTAGTTCAAGCTCCTAAAACTTGAAGCTTTTTTATCTGGGTTTTAGATTTATAGTTAGTCCTGCTGAAAATAAAATTATTCAGATATTTTTTTGCAAAATATAAATTTGTGGGAGGAGGTAACTTTTTTAAAAATGTTTCCGTATGTTTTTCAAACCTGCTCTTTTAGTGGTTTAAAATGTAGGGAGTTATTTCTTGACTACCATGTATATTTCATGTTAGGGTAAAAAAAATCAGATTATAAAGTGTCTCCATGAACAATTGTAGAAAGTTGAGTTTTGATGTGATCTAATGCACATGGATTCTATTAGCTCAAGGTACAAATGATTGAGATAATGATGAGTAATATTCAACTATTTCAGCACCCTGACCTTTTTGAGGATGCTGCTAAGGTTGTTCCATATGTGAGGAGCTTGGCGTAAAGGCACATTCAGTTCTAACATCCCATTAAAAACAGGGTCCTAGCTGGAAGTTGTTGCCCAATGCTGTATGAACAGGCAGGCTGTTATGACAAGACTGTACCTCTTTCTTCAGAAAGGTGGAAATGGGTTAGACTGAGCTCTCTGTATGTCAGGATTTTGTGCTGGCTGATGATGTCCTTGATGCTTCACAGTTTAGGAATATCTGCCTATGCCATGGCTTTCCTTGTCACCCAAATACAATGACTAAGGCAGGGAGAACAGAAACAGTCAGTTTAATGGCAACAGGACACTGGCAGGAGGAAATAAACTGCGGATCTTTGATGTAATAAAACTCTACCTCCTCTCACACACCATGGGACCACTGAGACATCATATTTCAATTCCATGTATTCACATTAAGTATAAATGGGGCTATTCATGCTTCACTGTATGGTTGGTATTCTCCCCCTTTTTTTTCCAGTTAATTTCAGAGCAACAAATAAAGAACTTATTTTGGTTAGATCTTTATTACAGCTGTACAAAGTGTGGAAGCATCGACCTAGGCAACTTTACAAGTTAGAGAAGTTTCTGATTGATCATGAAGTAACTTAATTAATTTTTTTATTTTTTAATTTTGCTGTTTGGCATCAGGTTAATTGCCTAATGTTTAAGAGAGAGGGACAGAGAGAAGTAAAACAAAAGCTTTGATAACGATGATGAGTGCCTCTGTGCACTGTGAGACCTAGCAACAAAATACTAAAGTTACTAAGGTTGGAGTGATCTTGTGGACCGATGGGTTCCCAAAGTACCCACAACTTACGCATTTGAGCATGGACAGTATGTTGCTTCCTACCTGCTATATGTTATTCCTTAATTTTTATTGTTCATTTTTTTTCTGAAACTACCACAGTCAGTGAATTAGCAAAGAAAAAAGCAGTCCTGTATGATTTAAATAACTTCCAGCTTATTTTGCAAATACTTCTAAGTAACATTACTCCCCAAATTCAGGGTCAAGATACAGACTGTTTTCATTTGATGAAGAGAAGAAAGGAGTGTTACATATTAAATTAATTTTCATAACAAATGATTTTGAAAATGTTTTGGTATCATTTTTCACAAATTAATAATGTATTTTTAAAAGTGAATACTCCTTAATACACATTAATCTCCTTTTATAATTCAGACTAAGAGATACCATTGCCTGATGGGAATCAACTAGTGTTCCTGTTCTCCTCACAGTCCATTGAGAGAAGAAATCCTTAGGATTTACAAGTGAAGAAGAAGCTGGAAAAATAAAACACTTGATACATACTTCATTTACTTTGTGTAAAGAGACCTATTGATTTAAGGAGAAAATGTGAGAAATAATTCCACTGTAGCAGTTGGCTTTTCATACATTTCTAAAGCAGATGGCCTAATGGTCTAAGCATCTGGTTTGAAATATCTGCCTTCCCTTGGGCCATCAGCTCAAATTTAGACAAGCTTCATTTATAACTTTATTTCCAAGACAGATCATTTGGGCTGACTCTGGTTGGTAACAAGAGTATTTTTGCTCAGGTAACACCACTGATACTGGCTCAAAGGGTTTCATGCCATTCACAGTGTTGATTTTTCAAGTTTGACTTTAAAAATAGAAGTTCAGTTGGCTATGTGTCATTCTTTAAGAGGATCCTTGTGTGCCTCAGAGGGATTTGTCCCGTTGTCATTGTTCAGAAATCCCGTGTCCCTTCTGCTGTGCAACATTTCTGGTATGGATGATATTCTTGTATCTTTTTCATGCTTTGAGTATTTAACTGAAAATCTTGGAAAGTACATTTGAATTTAGACAGAAGATTGTGAGTAAAAGCAAGTAAGCATGTTTAGAGTGAGTAAAACATTAACTCTCATATATCAAGTAACAGAAGAGTGATGCATCCTCAGTGCTAGTTGCATGAAATTTTACATGATAAAGCTTATTATGTGCCTTGAGTCACACTTATGTATCGCTTTGCTGTCTGCTGTCTGTCACACAAAGCATTCCCTCAGACACCGTCTAATAAAACCAGGAGGTATATTCTCTTGTAATAAAGAGGCAAAGCTGAAACAACAGTAGGAGAATAGGAGGGCAATGAGAGGGCAGATTAATTTTGTGATCATTGTGTGAAATTGTTTATGCTATCATGTATTCCTCATTGCTGAAATTGTCTAACAGATTTCCTGCAGATTTTGTATTATGCTGCGCTACAGCTGGTGACCTATATGCTGTCATCTGCATGGGTTTTTTGTACTAAGAATTTGAGTATGAATTAGTTTTCTTCTCTATTATTTATTGATAGCATGGTTTTTAGAAAAGCAAGGGTGGGGAGGGGGGAGAATAACAGGGAGATTTATAAGTCAAATGATGAGAACAGAATTCAGCCTGCTATATAGTAATTGAGTGGCAAAACCAATTCCCCTTGTTGAAGAGAGATTAATCAAAAGATTAACCAAACCCACTTGCTAACAGCAGTTCTTAGGACAGTCCAGAATATGTAGCAGACAAAATTAATCCTTTGAAATTGCTAAGAAACTCAGGGACTTCAAGATTTAAGCCAGAGTGCTGCAGTTAATAAACCATTTCCAATCAGCGTGTCATGTTTGCAATTCTTTTTTGTTTTGCTTTGGAAACATAAAATCTTGGTCATGTTCATGCCAGGGGTCAAACCTGGACTGTGGCATCTTGTGTCCCTCAGTTCCTGTGCAGGTTGTACAGGGCTAGGGCTCTGGAGACTGCTCCAAGTTGTATTTGGTATCAGTTTGAAAGAAAATTAGGTGGCCACCATTGATTTGAGGAGAAATCCTTCAGCTTGTGTCCGTTGGCATCTTTGCTCACCTCTACAACGGGTCCCAGAGCAGTTGATGTAGGCACTAGGCTGATGGCTTTTAGCAACTTCAGGGTCTGGCTACATAAGCAAAGAGATCCTTCATTAGTCAGCTGTATTGATTTTATTTTGCCTTTGTACAACTGCAGCCCTACTGCAAAAAAAAAGGTCTTACTCCACAGTATTGGATGTCACAGAGCTTTGATGGTATATTCTGGATCTCTAGGGATGATCAAGGGCTGTAATGAAGAGCATGCCTTATTAAGGAGTGTCTGTGTGGGTTAACTTAATGGGTGACCTGAGCCATTCTATAGAAATATTTAGTACAAATTATTTTTGTTCTGATTAGAATTTAAAATAATCTCCTTCCCAGATCTGGTTCCCAATGGGTTTATTATGATCAAGGGAAAATTAAGAAAGAAATGAAAAATAAACAATGTTGAAACAATAAATGGGAATCCTGTACAATTAATTTAGTAAACAGGGTTTTTTCCTTAAATGTCTTTGACAGGGCAAGGGAGAAATCTGCAGCAGCAGGACAAAGACTTATGGAAATGTCATTGCAATGTTCTGTTTTCTTTGGGCTCTTTCCTCTGCCAAATCTCAAAAAAATCAGAGCAAACTGTGAATGAGGTAGCAGCTTTGTCTTTTTTTTTGTTATGTTTTTTTCTCTTTGTGTTCATGACTGACATACTCAGTGCTTCACTTTCCAAACTGTCACCTTCCCTCTTCAAACTGCTTTCAAATCCCATGGAGCTCCTGCAAGGGAGAAACCTGTCAGATGTGCCCATCAGCTTCTGACACATCGATGTACTCAAGGACCTGGAAGAAGAGTTAATCCCTCATGCTCTTGTCACACTTTTCTTTCTCTCAAATTTTCTCAGTCCAAATTTTAGTGGAAGTTGTGGTTTTATAGGTGATAAGCAAAAAGGCCGCAAAAATAACTGCTAAAAGAAAAATTTGGATCTATTAGCAGCAAGGTATTTATTGACAATGCTGGAGGCAAGCCAGTTAATACTGGGCAAAAACTTGCCTAACTTATTTCTGGAAAATAAGCTATTTTAGAGTCTTGAGTCCATAGTTAACACCTTCTAATTTTTGTATTAATGACTGGGTGGAATCTTGGGCGGAGCTTTCTTTTTGGCTTCGAATTTGAGTAATAGTCTCCTGACTTCATCCCTTGGAGTGATCTTGAAGCGTCTTCATCACTGCTGGACTTCTGCCTTTCTCTGTTCAGTGACATGACCTGTCAAACTCATAAAACCTTGGCATTAGAGCCACAAAATCTTGGATCTCTACTATTTTGCTCTGTTCATATGTCTACCACTACCTGATTTATAGCCTCTGGTTTACAGTACAACGAACTCCTGGTAAAGAGAACAGAACATGCTTAGTGATAAAGATTGAGCAAACAGGCCTAAAACTTGGAGAGGGGGGTTGGGAATCAGGCCTTGCTCCTTCTCAATAGGTAAGCAGGGATCCAAGCAGGAACCTTAATCCCATGGACCTCCTACCTCAGCTACTTTGCTCCTGTACCTGGCCTTTGGTATTGTAACTATCCAGTCATATTTTTGTAAATGAACCCTTCTGCTCCAGGCTCTTCTCCCCTCGGGACCCAGTGTGTCTAGGAGGACATCTGATACCTTCCTGGAGAGAGTGCTCTGTCCAACCTTGGCTGGAGATCACAGCAGGCAGAGGGGCCAAAGAGAATGTTGAAAACCTCTCCTGATCTAGATCAGGCAAGGCTAGGAGATGCCATGACGCATGGGGGCACAAATTAGGTTTCCATTGCTGAGAGAACCAATATGTTTCTTAACTGTCAGGTGTTGGGGTCCAGAAAGCTGTGGTTCTCTGTAGAGCTGTGAAATGCAATATAACTTTTTTTCTTACCTTTAAGAAGTTCTCTGGAGGGTTAGGTAAGCTGACAAGTGTCCTGAGCTTACTATTCCCTTCCCTCTTACTGAATTCTTCTCTTCCACACTATAAATTTCTCTGAGCACATAGAAGATTATTTTAAAAGTATGGGGTGATTAAACCAGGTAGCAGAACAGTAGCATCCTCTCGGCTTTCTGAAGAGTTTTCTTCAGAGGACAATCTAGTAACTCAGTATTTTGCCATAGCTCACTTCTTTTGCCACTTTAGAGACCTCTAAAAATATATTCCTTTCTTTCAAAAATGGATGTAATCTTGTTGATTAGCTACTTTTCCTTCTAGGTGATGGCCAAATATAAAATACTTAAGCAAAGCTATGGTGGGTCATCACAACTGCCACTGTTGATTCTTCATCAAATATTCTGTGGTTTGTTAGTATGTATTCCTTGTAGGGCTAAATGATTTCCTATGTTACACATTTTTGTTACAGAAAATAATAAACTTTTTTTTAGTACTGGTCCCTTCAGTGTTTGAGGGAGGGGGAAAAAAACCCCAAACAAACCACTATTTCTTGAGTAGTTAAAGGCTAAACTGCAGCAGATGTGGTCCCATTGCTTTGCCTGGCAGGGCACTGGAGTACTGCTGGAGTTTCAGGGTTGGCACTGTTGTAATTTCTGTGTGATTTCCTTTTGACATACTGCAGTTTTGAGCTCCTAAAGTCCCCTGAGGCTTTATGTGGACTGAGAGAGCCTTAGTTAAGCTTGATTTGATGCAGCACTCTTGGATCCAAGACAAAGCAAAGCTTTTGTATTTCCTAAAGAGCACATTATCCTCGGAGTCTTTAATTTTTACCCTCTACTTCTGCTACTAAAATAAGCATTATTGCTCTGCCCTCCATGGAGTAGTAGCAGGGCTTTATTCCCTTCTGCCTCCCCTGCACATCTGTTTTAACCATAGTTACTTACCTGTATTTGCCTGCTGATCTTGACAAGAATTGTTGTATAAATACAGTGATTAAAATGAGGCACAGGAGGATATTTTCCTTTCAGCCCAGTGCACATCTCGAGGTCTTTTTTGCCTCATTTGTGCCTGTGAAAAAAAGTATCTCAGAAAGTAAGGAAAAGAAAATGTGTGTTAATAAATATTTGATAACACTTCACAAACAAGACAAGTGGGAGAAGAGCAAGAAAAACACTATCCACCAATACTGTGATAGAGGTAGAAAGTCTTGCAGTTGAGTTGGCAATACACAGAAAACCTTATCCCCTGGACTTCTTCCCAGGCCTAATCTGATGGTGTCTTTTCACTACTGAGTGTTACAGTATTAATTCTCATCCTTGGACAGAATTCATGGAGCAGATACAAGTATGGGATGCCATCATACTCCTGAGGTTCTGTGTCTACCCATCAGATCATAAACATCACTCTGATGCAGAAGCCCCTTTCCAGCAGTGCCAGGGAAGTGGAAGCATAGTTGCCTTGACCACATGCAGGCCAACAGGCTTGTGCTTGCTATAGTGTTTGACCAAACAGAATATGGTCAGGAGTGCTTTATATGGCAGCTAGCACCCTCCTGTCCAGCTCACACAGATCCTGGAGACTCACCTGTGCCGTGCAGGTGTAGAAGTAGCCCAGTTTCCCCAAGATCAGTGGACAGACTGCTGCTAGGCCGCAATATATACAAGATGAGAAGCTGGTCCATGATGTCAGCTGTTACACAGCTCTTATTTATGTCCATATAAAGATGTTGTGGTCTGGCATAAAAGAAGCAAGGTGAGAACCAGCACCCAAGAATGCCACAGGTCAGGGAATAGTAATACAGAGATGAGACTGCACTTAGGAGCATTTTTTCTGCACCCAGGTGGTCTTTGCAGAATAAAGGTATTAGAGCTTTGAAGTGCACCTATTTTTAGTCTTAATTTGCACCTCCAGATTATTTTGTTAGGGATCAATAGTAACCTAATTTCTGTAAATGCTTGCAGTTTTGCCTGGAAAGTCAAGGACTAGTGCAGTCTGCAGCATGCAGAAGGTAGAAGAGATCTTTGATTACCTGATGTATGCAGAGTTCAGGTGATAAAGGTTAGATTCAGAGAGGTGTCTTGCAGAGCCAATATCATGTATGTGATCCTCCTGAGATTTCATGAAAAGACATGGCATGCACCAGTATGGGAACACAGATATTGCACCATAGAAGCACATAGGAAGAATGTAAGAATCTTTAGATGCTCCTTCATGCCTAGAAATGCAGGACAGCAAAGCCACATGCCCAGGTAAGGAGACAAGAAAGTATCCAAGTGTGCAAGCCTTGCATTAATCCTTGCTAGCCAGTTCTTGCACTCTGCCTTGCTACACCTGTGTACAATACCCAGGATGAGGGGAGCTCCATTTTGACTGTCTTTCTAGACTCTGAGTAATACAAGCTATCAGTATTAAAAATTAAAAACCATTCTGGGGTCTATTGATGTAATATATGTAAATCTATCTAGTTACTGTGTGTTTGCTATGCCTGTTACACTCTGGTGTGTTCTATGCTGCATTTCTGTTACTTTACATGTCCAAGATACTTTTCTAAAACTAGAGGGAGAAGTGGCACTGACTAGCAAGACAAATCTGATTTACCTGCAGTGCTAAAAAATGTTGAAGATATTTTCTCTGTGTAGAAGAGGGCAAATACATTAAGTGCATTTTCCATACATCACAGCTGCTTTATTGTGTTTCTGGGATTTTTTTGTTTGTTTGGGGACTTTTTTTGTTTTTTGTTTTTGTAATTTGATTTGTTTTGATTTGAGGGAGAGAGTAAGATCTGCACCCTCACACTTTATTAATAGTCAGGAGCATGAGTGAGCTGGATTTTACCCACAGCCCTGCTGTTATCTCTAATGCACAAATAAACTACAGCTAAATTGAGGAATTAATCACATTAAATTTTTGGTCCAAGATAAGGAAAATGCCACTCTGTTTCTATTTATATTGAGCTGGAAAAACAATTTAGCCGAGTTCCTCTGGATGTGCAGTTTGCTTCTGTTTTGGCATCCTACAGCATTAGACCTTATCATTGCTGCTGCATTAGTGTGTCTAAGCAGCATTACGTTGATTATATCCACCTTCTTCAGCTCTACTGCTTAATGAACTGGGACAGAAAAACCAATTACACCTTTACTATGGAGAAAAGTTTCCTGTTATCCATTCTACTCACTTCAAAAGAAATGCACTCTGAGACCTACAAGCCTTGGCAGGTTTGTTTTTCCCTGTAGAGCTTGGGCGTTCCGTGAAATGTAGGTTTTGGGATGGTTTGGCATTCAGGCACCTCTGGGATCTGGACCTGTGGACAGAAGCAGCAGCAGCTTTTTTCCAAAAGGTGTAGATTCCTTTTTTTATATATAAAATGCCAAAAACTGGGAAGGACCTAGGTTCCAGATCTGATTTATAATATTGCCTGGTCTGCTAACTGCCTTACACAGGCCTGTGAGCACTGCTGAACTGTGGACCACCAGTACCTGAATTTCAGGAAAGACTGGAGGTGGTGGGAACAGAGGCAACTCACTGTTTTTAATGGAAGGAGGTGAAGGAAACTGCGGGATCTAGGACTAGAAAATTTTGGAGGCAGGAAGGAAAGCAGCCTAACAAATCATGCAAGTAGCAGTAGGCTCCAAACTTGAAGACACATCCTTTATGGGGCATTGATAGGCTTGCTGTACATGCAGACCCACTTGGCACTATAAATTTTATAAAATCTAGTAATAAAAAATAACAAGTATGTCTGAGGAAACCATGACCTGATTACAAAATAACATTCTAGTTTCACTGAATGAACTATTTCCTGAAAGTGATTAACTCAGATGGAGTAATAAATGAAGTAATAAATCTCTGCATTTGATCCTCCGGGTTTAATCCATGAGACAAGATTTATGACTGGAACCATTAACTCTTGTACTGGGAACTCATGTACTCATCTGCATGATATTAATTTGGAAGGTTTCTACTCAGACAGGTACATTTTAGCTTTCAGTTGAAGTAGGGAAAATTTTGAGAATATGTCATAGTAAAATTATGCAAGATAAGGTCCCAAAGCAATGTCTTCTGATGTATGCAGCATTTTGATGGTTATTCTGAAATTAAGCTACAGTCTGACTGAAACCTAAAAAAAGCCAAGGAAATCATTTAAAGCTTCAGTCAGGTCTGAATTCATGTTGCTGTTGCCAAATAGAATCATAGAATATCCTGAGTTGGAAGGGAGCCATAAGGATCACTGAGTCCAACTACTGGCTCTGCACAGGACAACTCCAAGAATCACACCATATGCCTGAGAGTGTTGTCCAAATGCTACTTGAACTCTCTCAGGGCTGGTGCTGTGACCACTTCCCTGGGGAGCCTGTCCAAGCACCCAACTTCCCTCTGGGTAGAAAACCTTTTCCTGATATCTAACCTAATATCTATTCTAAACTCCCCAGCTTCATGCCATTTCCTCGAGTCATATCACTGGTCACCACAGAGAAGAGGTTAGTGCCTGTCCCTCTGCTTCCCTTGGTGAGGAATTTGTCATTGCAATGAGGTCTCATCTCAGTCTCCTCTTCTCCACGCTGAGCAAGCCAAGGGTCTTTGGCTGCAACTTGTATGGCTTCCCCTCTAGGCCCTTCACCATATTCATAGCCCTTCTTTGGATGCTCTCTAAAAGCATTGTATCTGTCTTCTATTGTGACACCCTGTTTAAGGTGAGGCCACCCCAGTGCAGAGCAGAGCAGGATAATCCCCTCCCTGGACCGCCTGGCGATGCTTTGCCTGATGCCCCCCAGGACACAGTTGGCCCTCCTGTCTGCCAGGGGCACTGCTGACTCATGTTCAACTTGCCATCCACCAGGACCTCCAGGTCTCTTTTCATGGTGCTGCTTTCCAGCCTCTTACTTCCTACTCTGTCTCTACAATCACGGTTGCCCTGTCTTGGATCAGAATCTGGCACTTGCCCTTGTTAAACTTCATATGATTGGTGACTGCCCAGACCTCTGATTTGCTGAGGTCTCCTGTAGGGCCTTTTTCCCTTTGAGGGAGTTAACAACTTTTCTACAGTTTCCTTCACCTCCTTCCCCTAAATGCGGTGATATTCCTCTGTTTCTGGCTGCCAAATGATGTGCAATATTGGCTGACAGTGACGGCATCGTAACTAACAAGCTCAAGTGAAATCTCTGTTTCTTCCTTAAGTAATTTGAAAATGGATTTTTAGCTTCTAGGGTTAGGAAAAAAAAACCCTGCTAAATAAAAATTTCACAGATAAGCTAGAAGCAATATTCCAGTTAATGTTGGTTTAATTGAATTAGCTCAGAAGAGCCCTGCTGTCTTTGTACCATATAATCCAGTGGTCAAAAGTAAGGACAGGGTTCTGTGTGCTTACACGTGCACACACACTCACACACACACACATACATACGTATATGTAGTAAAAAATGCCTACTGCTTCAAGTGAGTATAAGCATCTGTATTCAGATTGCTACTTCTGACACTAATGGGGAAATAAGTTCCTTTACAGTGTGCTTTCAGGCACTAATATAATAAGTGGTGCACTATCCACAGCATTCAATGTCCAGTAGCATCACCGAGAGCTTAATTATAAAATATTACCCCATAACAAGGCCATGCAATGTTTAGTGAGTGTAAACATTAAAGCTGATCCAATTACAGGTTTTCCTGTAGCTGCTTTGGAAGCAGCACTGTGTCTCCTTTCAACAAGCAGGAAAAGGTGTAATCCATGTTATGGGCTGATCCTGAGCATGCTCTGCTGTACTGGCTGAATAGTCCATTGATATTAAAGAAAATCTTTGGAAGATAAGATCTTGGCATCCTATGGCCAGCTAGAATTTCACCTAGGCTGCATAAATTAAAGCAGGTATGTAACTTTTTGCAGATTTTACGCCTTAAGACCAAACATTACCCTGAGTTAGAGCCCTTTTAAAGTCACTAAAACTGCAAAACAGAGCTATGCCACTAAAGGTCTGAAAAAGGAATATTTCTGTATTTTTTTGTTTTAAGTTGGTGAGGTGGCAAGCTGTGAAGCACTGGTTTGGTATAAGTATCTGTAAGGTGATTTAAATTAGTAAGGTGCAGAGAAATTTGCACACTTCATATTTGACAATTTCTGTTGTTCAGTTTTCAGTCAAAATGTTAAATGGATGTGTGCAGCCAGGCAGTCTCTCGCCTACATTCTCAGATGTATGCAGTAATGCTGCCTGCAACCTGTGCCCGACTAGCCCTGTGGACTTTGCTGTGCCTAGTATTGACTTGTGTCACCTGGGCTGATAGCATTGATGAAAACAACTTTTAAGGTAATGATGGGATGTGCAGAATTTCAGGAACTTCTTGGGGCTGACCATGGGAGGCAATAATATTGTCAGGATTTAGTTTGCCTCTGGACTGATACAAATTACGTGCTCAGGTGAGGCATGATGCTCTGCAGATCAAATCACCTTGGGCTTGTCAGAGGAGGAGGCGGGCGAAGATGGTAAGACAGGCAGACTCCAGATCACAGCCATGTGCAAGCTGATGGTGGATATAGTTGGAAGCTATGACCGCCTGTCCTCAGGAATGCTTTTGGAAACAAAAATTCTGCTGTGCCACTCGAAATACTCTTGTGGTAAAGTTTCTGCCATAATTTTAACACTGCTCTGGGTTTTGTGATGCTGTTCTCTGCTTCTGTGCCATGTTGGGTGGGTGAGTTGTGCTTATACTTTGCTTGTGGAGCCCTCTCTGGCATTGGAAATGTGTCACCCAGGGTGGCTGTACATGTGTAAGCTGGAGAAGCCATGGTGTTTTGTACCCAGATGCTCTCATGGGTACCTTAGAATGCTCTGCTTTTTCTCTTGATCGGCTGTCTATTTTATACAATAGTAAAAACACCCAAACACTTCTTTGTATCTAGTAGATCTGGAAGCAGTAAATTATCCAAGTGTACCATCAAAGCTGAAATGAAAAATAGATTCTTCCCCTCTTTGGAGGTATTCCTGAGGAGCCAGATGTCTTTCATCTGCTGCAGTATCCAAATGCCTGCCTTCAAATACTGGCATACTGTACAACTACGGGGTGGGCGATGGCCATGCAGAGTGCCCAGTAAGGGGCAGGTAAGATGTCTGGGCTCCACCAACTGTCAGAGCAGTAGAAATGCGCAATACCTCATTCTGCATCACTGCAGTTTATTGGTGGCGTAACCTCACAGCGCTTAACCCCTGGCTCTGCTTGTGGGAGCTCCTCCAATTATCCCACTCCCTCCCTTGTCTAGGAGCTCATGGCCTGGGCAAGACATACAGGACTCTCCAGCCATGGGTCTGGCCCATAACATCCCTTGACTGTGCACTTGAGCAACCCACTTCTTCCCTTTGATTTCATCTTTCAAGCCCTTGCACAGGAAAATATTCTATTGGCATTTTATTCTTCCAACTCTAATCAACACAACAGTTTTCATCAGCTATGTTTACAAGATCAAGCTCTGATTTGTCAGGTTGTGCATAGTTCATCTCTGTTGGTAAACTTTTTTTACTTGCACCATTACCCAAGAGGAAATGGTCAGAAAATGTACTACTAGCTCAGAGACTCACTAACCTATCATTTAATGATGGTTGAAAGGAATTCTCTATTTTTATGCAGAGTGCAGATCAATAAATGTTTAATAAAGATCCATTTTTTCAGATAATGCATATTTTCAGCTACCGGATTGCTAAATTACCTGCAAAGATCAGTTTTGGTACAGAAAAAAAAAAAGGTCACATATAAAATTTTAGGCCTGAGAATTTTATATTTTAATCAGTTTGTTTAGTAAAATATAAGGCTGTTTCAGTTATGAGCAATATACTTTTCAGAAATATGATTCTTGCATCTGTCTCATTTATTAATATGAATTAAAAAAAAAAGGCAAATACAAAGCATTCAGCCGAAGTTGTGTTAACTCCCAAGATGGCTTTCTTGTTCAGTTGCCCCACTAGCTTAAGTTTATAATGACAGCACTGCAGATCTGATGTCTCTGTGCTGAATTTTTAAATAATCCTTAGAAGAAAGAAAAATCAGGCGTCTAACCAATTAAGACTAGGGATTTGGATTCAGAGTTACAGACACTTCAAAGAAAGCTAAGTTTGCCCAAAAAGACATTTTCCCATGTCACTTCTGGTTCAGATGTGAACTGTGAGATGTATTTGGGAAAGAAAAAAAAGGCTGTTTGTTTCATATTTAGAAGTTATCTAAACAAGCTTGTGGTTGTAACAATGACCATCATGTTTAAAAAGTAGTTGTATATATTATAACATAATAAGATAATAAATAATGCATGTCTGTCTGTATCTGTCTATCCACCCCTCCATCCATCTAGCCATCCACCCATGTAAATCCATTCCTCTTAACTGTGAAATTACAAGTAGCAAAAAATGCTCTTTCTCTCTGATATGCTGTTTTTTCCTAGGAGTGATTCTGAACCTAGGCCTCAGATGTAAGCAACTGTTATTTCAGTCAGGCTTGCTTATAAATCTGAATTTTCTGTGTGGCACAGTGCGACCACAATGCAGATGTCCCCTTGCATTCAGCAATGACTTTTTGTGCTTGGCCTTTCTTTCCAGCAGGCAGAAGTCTGGTAATAAACCCTAATTGACATTTACAATTTGTTACACTTTGCTTGCGTGCACTCTGCATCATATGATGCAGGAGCATGTCAGGCTTCACCTGTGTGCAGGCAGTATTTGGGATTATCTAGAAGGGGCTAGGACCATCCTCTTGAACAGAAAACACATACAGAGACACAGCCCCGCTCAGCAGTTGACCTCTGTGTGAATCCAAGGACTGAGACCTCTTGAGTCCAAATCCCCATAGTGTCTCCATGAGCTACAGTCAGCTAAATAGTGTTTTCTGGTATCTGTTAGTGGCAGATAAAGTCCCTACCATCCTTGGAGGAGGTCTTGCAAGCTGTTTGGGGTTTGAGGGACAGGCCAGGGGGCACACCTTCTTCACGGAGAGCATTGCTGCTTTGCATCGAAGTGGCTGCTACAACCCACAGGTTCCACAGACTCCAGGGATGCCAGTTTTAATAACAGAAAACTTTGCTCCCCTACACATTTCAGAGCTTTACACCCTCCTTCTGTGAAAACTTCCCAATTCATTTTGCTGCTGGTAAAACACCCGTGCCTGCGTGCAGGTGCTGGCTGCCTCCTGATCCTGGTGGCTGGAAATGGCCATTTCACTGCCAGGCATACTGGAAGCTCATTCCCGTGCGTCCCGGCAAGGGGGCAAGTCTGCAGGGATGCTGTGGGACAGCCTAGTGCTGGCAGTCCCCAGGCCCTGGGAATGGGCAGGATTTTATGCTGCAGGCTTTTCTCATTCATGAGGGATGCAGATCATTAAATAATCTCTTTAAGTTTCATCATCATAGTGGGACAACCCCTGAGGGATATGAGGATGCAGGAGGGCCACTCTCAGCATGTCTGCCTTGTCCCACAGGGGGCTGGAAACCACTGCACGGGGATCACGGCAGTATCTGGCATATGGCAGGAGCGCTTCCCATAGAGGAGGAGATGGACAATACAGGGGTGAGGTTGTCGTGATGTGGAGACAATGAGAGAAAAACTTGGTGTGGCAGGATGCCAGGGAGACCAGGGCTGCAGAACAGTGGAGTTCACACAAGTAATCATAACTCTTGTTGGCTGCCTTTGCATCCTCATTATGAGTTATTTTAATTTCTTCTGTGGATTTATTAAGTAATTCTTGTCCTGGTGGTTTAGCACTTATTTACCAAGTTAAACTAAGCAGTTAATTACCTATGCTTGCCTGGCTGCCATGGACAAAACAACGGAATTACTGTTGCTGTGTCGTGAAATTAAAGTCAGGCCAGACATGAAAATAGGTAGGTTTTTACTGTATTTTCTGCCTTTGCCTTCTGCTAGATCTCCCTAGAGAGAGTAATTCATGTGGGAAGTCCTCCTGGAGAAGACCTCTGCTGTCCCCAGGACTTTAAAACTAAGGAACCTCCTAGCTGATAGATAAGCATTGGTTTTCTGCTGGCTGGAGCCTATGTACACAGCTGCTTTTTGCCATAGCTCCTAATATTGACATCAAAATGCACCTTCTCCCCAGAAAAGGCTGATCCAGCCTGAGAATTTGCTCCATCCATTTATTCTGGCTCCATTTTTTCCTCTGCAATGAACTTGCACTGGGGCTGTATTTCCCCATGTGATTTGCAGGTAGGTCAGGTATTAACTGGGCCTGCTGGAGTTTTGCGTCTGGTTCCACAGTTGACCTTTCTCTAGGAATGCCATTAAAGCTTTTATACTACAATTTAGGCTAAGAAATTCTATTTTATCAATTTTATAGTCCTCAAGGTATCATGGTGAGTGGCAGATTGGATTATAGAAATGAAGACAGTTTTACTGAGAGCCTGTTAAAGGCTCTATGCTAATTTTATAACTTAGTTTATAAAGTGCTTCTGCTAACATCAAATTGATTGTAAGCAAAGAGGCAGAGACTGTATGGTCTTTTGGTACATAAGTTCTTGGTAGAATCAACACAGTTGTGGCATTCAGTTGAGTGTCAGATAACAGTAGTGAGTTCCCAGCATTTGGTCCTTTATAATCCCCATACGTTTTCTGTGCAAACATTTTCCCTTTTCTGATGCTTGTTTTTGCTGATTCTCTCTAGTTAGGAGACCTGGTTCCTTTATTAATCTGTAAATCAGAGACATTTATTTGGCTTCTGCAATTTCAGTGTGGGTTTGGTCATGTTCCAGTGGAAAAAATGTTGCTTTGACCAACCACTGTGATGTCTGTTTTTCTAGGCAGGAGACAGAAGAGAGAGCAGAGATAAGATACAGTCAAACAGAGAATGCCTTTTCTAATTACAAATGGCCCATTTCTGTTCTCCTGTGGGCAAAAGGCCAAATGTAATATATTACAAAATAAAACAACCTTATATACTCGTGCTTAATATTAAGGGGAAAGATGTGAGCTTAGAGTGTTTTCAATAGAAGGAATGTACATGTTTCTTTGGAATAAACCAACAGTTTGTAAAAGGGAAAATTTTGTTTTATTTTTCTGACTAGCTGTGGACTCACTGTGCAGTTACAATGCTGTTTACATTCACAACCATACTCAGATCAATTCATAATGAAGGCAGATGAAGGCAGGCTCATCTAAGGACTGGAAAGAGTCCAGAGTATGTCAGGAATTTCTGAGACTCTTTTTAGGGTGCACTGCAGCTAACTAAATGCAAGGGGGGGGGGGGGAATAAAAAATAGCAGAAGAAGGGCAAATACAGATTGCAGAACTAACCTTAAAGGTCTTTGCTATTCCTAAGCTTTCTTCACTGGAATCTAATTTTTGAGGGAAATAACTGCATTTATTTACATTTCTTAAGTACATCTCACAATCCCAATTGGTTGGACACTGCCTTCCTCTTTTTCCTTCCAGCTCTGTGCACCACTTTGGTACCTTAAAACGTTTCTTTTCACTTCCACAAATAGACACCTGTGTGTGTGTCTTGTTTGCTCCTTGTCATTTGAAGACATCTGAGAGTCTGGGCACACTGCTGAAGGTCTGATAACAAAGTACAACTGGAGGTGTGCACATAGCTTAGGCTTAAGGCATGGAAAGACTTAATCTGTTCCTGAGGCCTGCACTGGAAATCAGTAGGCTCTTGCCAGACTCAAATAAAATGCAAAAAATAGCTTGGGGGGGTTCGAGCATCTGTGTCCAGGAATGCAGGCAAAGATAAGGCTGGGCTACTCCATGGAGAAAGTGTTGACCCTGAAGCACTTCACAAGAGAGGTTTGGAGGCACAGGCAGAGTGTTGTGCTCTGTGAACCAGGGGAGCTGGGCAGTTACTGTCAGGGCCTCCATCACCTGGGAAAAGCTTGCTCATCCCCACAGCTGCTGCCACTTCAATTGGACTGCCTTAAGTAAACAGAGCAAGGAGGATCAGAACTTTTAGCTGTTTTTTCAGAAGCTGTTACAAGGAACTGATAGGGCAGCTGGTGAGAGAGAGAGTTGGTTTGGAGCTAAAGTGGTGGTGAAGACTGACTGCCTGCCTAAGAAATGGCTTCATGGCAGAGAGATACCGGAGCAGACTTGTCACAGGGGAAATAATTGCTGGGCTTCCCCACTTGACCTCTGGTGGGAGTATATGAGCTTAAGGGGCTCACAAAGAGCTTTACAGAGAAGCTTTCTGCTCTCCTGATGCTCACAGGTATGTGCCAAGGTTCAGAGGCCAGTGGCTGCTGTCTCCTCTGGGCCCCTCTGTTTATTTGCCTTCAGAGAGTCTTTGAAATCCTACTATATGAAGTCTTGTGTAAATATATTGTTTTAAACCCCCACAGTTTAATGTGAGTAAAAAAAAAAGACATCTATGTTCCTGTATTTGCTGAGCTTGTTTCTCACTAAGGAATATGAAGTTGTTTTAAATAACTAGTAAAATGGCTTTAGAACTTGAGGAGGAACTGTAGGAGGATGGACGCAGACCATGAATTTGTAAATCTTTAGATGTGAATCTGTGGACTGCTACAGGAATATGTTTTGGAGTATTTGAGGTAGAGCATACAGGCTGCAGGCCTAGGCTGTCGTGCCTAGTAATGCCAGAGATTTTCTATATGAAGAGATAAATGCAGACAACAAATAATGTGGCAGTAACAAAACTCACAAGGTTCCCAGGAACCTCAGTGAAAAGATGCAGAGCACCTTTTTTCCTTGTGCAAAGCTTTGTTTCAGGATCAGATCTTGGTTCTGCATTGCCACTCTATGGACCTGAAAACCTAACAGCTGCACGAGCAATTGGATGACTGACATGACTGAATGGTGACTTCATTCAGTGTTCTCAGCTCAAAAATAGTCTTTTTTTCAATCTGCTATTGTTTTTCTTCTTTGCAAGTAAGTTACTATTAGGTTTCCAAATATTTTCTGCCCTTACATGTGTATGTACATCCATACATTTGTGTGGATCTGCAATTAAGTAGACTTACTTAATGATTTTTCTCTTGTGGAGCCATTTTGGGTTTATTTCTTGGTGAAAACATAGATGCTGGGAAGATGTCACATTTTCATGTCCCACTAATAACTAGAGCAGCTGCCCTTTAAACTTTACCTGCATCTTGAAGAATAAGTTCCTGATTTTCCTTTGCTGGAGAAAATCTGGGAAAACTAGCAGTTACAGGGCATATCTGAATGGTAAACACTATGGTCTTTTTACCCCCCTATTTCCCAACCATCTTGTAAATGGAGGGACTTTTTCTGCTGCTACCATTGGGACAAAAGCATTTCTGATCTACCTGAGGTGGTCAGACCTTACCTGCAACTCGTTTGCTTTTATACAGCTGTGGGATGGGAGGGCAGCTCCCCAGTCTGGGAATGGAATGGGATTTGTGGGGTAAAAGAGAGGCCTAGAGCATGGCTGGCTTTCATAGAGAGCTCACAGGTTTTGCACCATTTTGGAGTCCCATTAGACACACCCAGTTGCTGGACTGAAGTTGGTATCTGTGATTTCTAACCTACAGTACTGTAGGCAGAAGCCTGACACTGTGACTCAGGCATGCCAGGACCGCCACTTGACATTGCAGAGAGTCCTGCAGAGGACATTGAACAGAATTCTTTTTTTTTTTTTTTAATTTCCCTGTTCTTTTTCCATCCTTCACTCTCCTAAATGACCAAAGTGCAAAGGTTCAGTTGGTTTGTTTCTCTTGGCAGTGCTGTGTGTGGTAGAGGTGGAAGAAACCGGTAGTTGAGTGGTAAGTCAGAAGGAGAGGGGGAGTGCACTCTTCATCCCCCAGGGCTATCCTCCTCCTTTGGGGGGATTGTCAGTAAGGAGGCGGAATGACACTTTGAAAGAGAAACACACACTCTAGAGCATCCTTCAGGGAGGTCAGGCAGCTTCTTTTTTTTTTTTTTCATTTTCCTGTTCCATCCTGCTCCCACAGACGTGCATGGTGTTTCATGAGCCTCTCATTCAGCAAGAGCAATGTGACAGTACCTTTAGCTGTTGAACTCTGTTACCACATGAGAGATTTTCTCTGAGTGGTTTAACTGGATAGTTCCAAGCAAACAGTATTTCTTCCAATGGTCCCTGTCCTTTAATGAAAACAAGGCCATTCCTCTGACATGATGTGATGCTTTTGTTTTATACAGATTACATTGAAATTCTCAGTTACGAGGTTATTACAGTTTATAATCCCCTGAAACTCAATTATCAATCCTCTTGTAGTAACAAGTACCTGGCTGTCATGTATGCAAATGCCTTATCTCATGAGAGCAGCTGGGCATAGAGGGTGCCCTTTGCTGAACACTTCAAGGTATGTGCTGGGATTGCTTGTGTCTTCTTGTGTGAGTTTATCCCAAAAGGAACCTGCCCTCCAAGAAATGAATAATGCTTCTATATTTTCCCAGGGCTTTTTGTTGGTTTTCTTAGCTTTGCCAAAACAAATCCCAACCAGAAAAGTTACTGAAGAAGAAAGATAAATTTTGACTGGCTGCTATCAGAAAGACCTTTATTACAAAATTTGGAGGCTATCATTCTGTATGTGCAATCTGTCTCATCTCTGATGCTCAGCAGCAGCTGCTTTTGCATCCTAAAAACAAAAATCACAATTTGTTGTAGTTTTCTGCAGTGCTTCTGTGCCCTTGGAAACATTCAAAGAGCAAACAGGCCTTTGCTTTGCTGCCTCCCAACCAAGGGGATCATCTCCTCTTGCCAGCAGCAACTTGAGGATCTGAATTTCTTAAAAACTGCCCAGACTAATCATAGGATTTGAGTCACCTTGATCATCTTTCTGCCTACACTTCTAATGATAGGGGTTGGTCATCTTTCTGGTGAAAACCACAGACTCGGAGAACTACCACTCATCCTTGCTATAAAAGTAATTAAGAAAGTTCCTGTATTAACATGCAAAAAGTGAAGCCAGATTGCATTCTCTAAGGCCCTGGGGAGAGAGAGATACTAGGGTTTTATCATAGGAACACTTGGTCTTTGTCTTGGCTAATTGAAATGTCATAAGCTGTGCATCAGTTAACATGTTCAGATACATCTCCACCTCAAAATCCACAACCAACAAGGGAGCTTTCTCTGGAAAAATCCTGGTCTTGCTGCCAGGGCTTTGACTTCAGAAGTGAGAGTGAGTGGGAGAGAAGGTTAAAAGGAAGAAAAGAGAGAAAGCAAGGGGAGAAAAAAAACCCCTACAGCCTAATCGAAGTTAGAAGTGATTTCATTTTAGAGAATGTTTTCTTAACAGAGTGTTGCAAGCCTCCACTTCAGCGTTTTGGATTGAATTACTGTTGGTAGAGATAGGCTCCATTAGGGCTGTCATTACCAAAGGAGGCTTTTTCCTGTCTGTTACTCTCCCTTCCTCCCCCAAACCTTAGGTACAATGATACAAACATTAATAGGGGCCAGAGCAGGCCACAAGGATGAACTTTTTATTGCTGTGCTAGTACAGGCAATGTAGGAAATTAATATTTCATGTGTACCTCTCTTCACAAGACATGTTTCAATTACAGGCTCCTGGTGCCTGGGCTTGACAGCTGGCTGCAAGTTCTGTTGTCTTAAGCAGGGTCATGAACTTATTTTTGTTTCTTGCTGGCTGTTATGTGGGAACCAGCGAAGGGACAGGCCATGTTGTGTTGGGCAGACTGCCCCAGGGGCTGCCTTAGCATTGCCTTGAGAGGAGCTGAGCATCTGGGTGTGCACAGCACTATGAGTGCCGCCTCCCAGGCCCATAAAGTTGTGTTGCACATCCCTACCAGGAAGTCAGCTTTGGAAGCAACAGTTATGGAAGTGGTTGAAATAGTTTTCTCTGCACTTCCCTAACAGGTTGGTAGGCAGTACTACAGACAGATGTACAGGCAAGATGCAAGTAGGGCAAGCTGCCATTTGGTGTGATAACCCTGTTGTGTGTTTTCACAGCACTGACTGACACAGGCAGGGACACAGTGCTGGGATTCTAAGAGTGGTTTGAGCAAAGAGCAAGTCTGGTTGGCACAGGTGAAGATGCAGGTTTCCTCAGGCTCCTCCAAGGGCACTGGCAGTCTTTACACCTGCCTTTGAGATATATATCATGTGGTTCGCCAGCACCTGCCAATGAGCAAAATGGTAACTGCATCCACAGTGTCATGTGCTGTGGTCCTTTAGGCTGGGACTGGCAGTGGTTATGCTACCCAAAAAACCTCATGTGCCTGGGAATACCAAGTTATGGCTAAGTCCTGGCTCTCTTCTCTCTTCCTCAACCACTTTGCAAGTAGCAGCTGCAATTTCACCTTCACTAAGCCTTGCAGCATGTCTGCAAGGTGGGTATGTGGTGCTGTACCATTTGTTCAGCAGGCAGGCAGCTGTTGAAGGCTCAGACAAAGTGATGTAGGACTCCATAGTAAAGTTCAGGATGGGGTTCAGGATTCACATGCTCACTTGTTCTTTTCTTTACTATGATTTTAAGGAACGCTTATCACTATATATATATATGCAAGGCAAAACACGTGAGTCAATACATACCAAAACCTGAGACCATGCAGGTGGCACTCTGCTTCAGATGCATTCACCCAGGAATAAAAGCCTCTTAGTGTTTTCAGAGTATTAATATGCTTAGAGTGGATCTAAAGAAAAGGTAAGAGAATTGTGAATTAAATATTGATCCTGGTATTTCCTCGTTGAAGTGCAGACATTCAATTGCCTGTGGATTATTCTGCCATTGAATCATAGCAGCTAGAGATGGAAAAGCCATACAATTATCCCATTCATCTATCTCCCTGGCAATGGAAGAGTGTACTCTATGGTACATTTTCACAGAGGTCAAAGTTGATTATTTAATCCCAATTACTGACAGTCTACTAATTGCTTAGGCTGTATTCCAATTTTTGTCAGCCCTCCCACCATGTTAACTCCTTATCTAGAGGTCTACCCTGCCTTCTGGACGAGGATCACGTGAGTGGTTTTGAATAGGAACTTGTAAAATAAGCCAAAGTTTTTCCTTATTTTTTTTTCTGTTCAGATTCATTTATGACTGCATGTGTTCTTGATCCACCTGCACTTTATAAAATAAACAAGCAAACTAAAATGCCTCCAAAGGAGTAATTTAGGGAGAGCAGACATGGCAGTATTTCCCAGCCATGATTATATTTCTTTCAATGTGCCCTGGTCACTAGCCTCCAGTGGATGGCTTTCTGGGGTTTTTTTACACTTTTAAATAAATTAAGGCAAAATATCTCTGCCCTAGTATGTAGCATTCACATAATTTTTCTCCCTGACATTAGAGAATTATTCTTCACCAATCCTTAGTTAAAGAAATTAGTCTTGATGGAAAGGAAATACTAGCTTTCTCTCTTACTGGTAAACTCATACCTTAGCCCCTCAGCATCTTCTCTCTCCTTAAAACCACCTTGTTTTATCTGAGACCATTCTGCTGTCAGAGAAAAATTAGCTGCATACTGACAAACATCAGAGGACAGTTTTCTGATTGCTCAGATCCCTTTAAATAATTTACTTATTCACTCATTCATTTTTTGGCCAGTGAATGTGTGTGAGCAAAGGTTTCTTGATGGGACTGGGCAGCCAGAAAGGTACCAGATGGAAACGTTGGCAGAGATGGGGTCATGGGAGAGCAAGGATGAATCTGTGAATTTTATTTAAAAGAGAAAGCACTCATGATTGAGCTGAGGGGTAAAGGCTGGTATGGGTCTGGGGAGAAGTTGAAATGCTTGAAGGTGGATAAAAGGACTTTTCTTCTGTGTGTATGTGCACAGCAGAAGCAAGTAGCAAATGGCAGCTGAAGCAACAGCAGCAGACTGAAATGTGCTCAGCATCTCTGAGTGCTGCTGGGCTGTGTCCAGCACCATGCAGGGATAGGGGGTTCCAAGGCTGCCTGTGCCCACAGATTTCAGCTGTCCCTGGAGGTGATGTGAGTGTGAAAGAAAAGCCTTGTGCCTCAGAGCAGCATTGGGAAGTTTCTGAAGAGACCATGGTAAAGAGGCTTAGTTTTGACAGGTGAGGGTACAGCACTCCCAAGTGAAGTGACATCAGATAAATTACTGTCATTTTCAACCACATCTCTGGTGCAGAGTTTTGTGAAAGAAGATTTCCAGGCACAAAGAGAGGAATTTGAGTGTTGCTGGGGATTGCAGCCAGAAGTAAGTCAGTAAAAGAAAGTCCAGTTTTTAAAGAGTTTTACAGAAGACAGACAGCCATGTGACAGCAAGTCTATTAGACCTCTGGGCACATAAAATTAAAGAATTCTGCTCGGTCACAAGATGACACAGAGATATGTCAAGCTTTCAGCCTGAGAGCTTATAAAATGGTTTAAAGTCTTGGCTCTGCTTTTACTTTGAACATCCCAATTGAGCGCTGAGCAAAAGAATAGCCAGAAAAGCAAGCAGGCTGAAGATGAACCTGTTCAACAGAGCTGCTTCTTTGAAGGTTCATGGCCTTTCACTGCCACATAGCAGTGAGATGAGGCTCATCAAGTTTTTAACCTGACAAAATGAACTAAGCAAAGGGAAAGGAAAATGCACAAAGGGAAATTGTTACATCTGTCTGCAGCTTCAGCTTGAGTTCAGGTTACAGAGTAAAGTAAGGTTCACAGGAGTTATTTTAATATTTCAGCAACTGCTGTCAGACCATAGTTGTACTTATGACTGGCTGTCACGTGAAAGGGAGCAGGGAGACAGAAATGCAAAGATTTCTAGTCTTAACTGTATTAATAAAAGTTATTAGCTATAAGCTCTTCTAGACAATCAGAGCCTTATGTCCCCAACACTGTCTGTCAACTAACGGACAACCCACAGGTTGGAAGGGTTTCTGATCTCTAATAGGAAGCCACACTTAAGCCAGGGAAAATTATTAGCAATAAGCGCTTCTAGACAATCAGAGCCTTATGTCCCCAACACTGTCTGTCGACTTAACGGACAGCCCACAGGTTAGAAGGGTTTCTAACTTCTAATATCAAGCCACGCTTAAGGCAGAAAAGAACTTTTCCCACAACAGCTCCCAAAATAACATTTATTAATACAAATACGTGACAGTTATTGTGGGTTCCGCTTTACCGGTGATAAGGTTCAGCTGCAAGATTGTAATTAATTGATAANTAAAGTAAGAATAGCAAAAAGCAATAACCAATATAAAGTAGCAAAGTGTAAAGCAAGTTACTGTAGTTAGTATTAAGGCAGCAAAACACAGTCAGGAAAGAAGATGCTTATAAAGCAAGAATCAAAATAGTTGTTAGCATAAGATGTAAGATAGAGTGTATAAAGGAATAAGCTTTGTAAGAAAGTAAAGTTAAGAAAGTAAAGTGTAGAAAAATAGAAAGCACATGGTCTCCTCACCCCTACATTGTTCCAGGAGATAGGAGGAGACAGGACAAGCTGCAGCAGTTACCCTCACAGAGTCATGGCATTTTTCCCTCTCTGCTGGAGTTTAAACTCCACACTTTTTATACCTTTTTTTTTCTTCATGTGGTTTGTGTGGCTAATAGTCAATCTATTGGGGGAGTGATGGTGATGCAGATGCCTGAGGCAAGGTGGGCCCTTGAGCAGTCATAGAAGATATCGCAAAGGAAGGCCATGCTATTTCTAACACTCCATCCTTTGTTAATCTCATCAGTTTGCCTTGCTTTTGTCTTCTGTGGGGATCACCCCTCCAGGGGGCTGAGGCGCCTCCCTCAGGGGCCATCACCCCACACTGGCAAAGTAGAATAATCTACAGGAAACATTATCTGCACTGAAGAATACACACTCTGAGACAGGAATGCTGTATGTAAGCTCAGAGTGTAATATCAAAAGGAGTTACTATCTCCCATGGTAGTTGTTCATGAAGTAAATGTATTGCCAGTTATTGTAGCTGTGCTATGTAACCTCCAAAACAATTGCTAACCTCGCCTCCAAACAATAGTTGTGGATTTTTAATCTTCTATTTGATGGTTGACAAGGCCATTCTCTCTGAATGTGAGCTGTGTCTCCATTACAGATGGCTATCTAAAGCAAGAAATTATGCTGCTTCTTTCTGCTTACCTTTATTGGTGTATAGCTTATGGCACGTGCACTTGACTGCTCTCAAAGCTCAGTATGTCCTGTATGTTTCTGTCCCTTGCAATATGAATCTGAAACAAAAAGATGATGTGATGCAGGTGATATGGGCTCCATGGGTCTCATACCTGAAGCATTTATTTTTGGATATAATTTTTTTGTTTGTTTTAATAGCATATAATTTTATACTTGCAACTATGGCATTTCATCATTAGGGACTTCTTAGAGTTAGCAGATTTTAAAAATTCCACTACTTTCATTATTTTCCATGCCAATCCTGATGTAAGATACTTGTGTTTGAACAGGTGAAAAAAATTAATACAAAGATGGGATCAGACATCTTTCTGTGTTCTCACAAGACAAAGATGAGTAAGCTGAGATTAAAGGAAATGAGATTCAGGTAGATCTCCTGAAAATCTTTCAAAGGGGAAAAATAATTAAGCACGGGGATAGTTGCTTGAAGAAGTGGTCAGGTCATCATTGATGGGCTTTAAAAACTCATCAGGTGCATGTCATATGCATGATCTAAGTTGAGTGGATTTTGCCTGCCAACTGAAGGGCAATGATTGTTTTCAGTGATTCTCAAGAGTCAGGAAAGAAAGAATACAGATCTCGCACCAGTTCCTGGTGTTCTGCCTAGATTTACCTCTCCTTGTGCAGCCTGGGCTGTAGCATTAAAAGTCTGTAAACACCCAAAACAGTGCTGTATTTGTGGCAGTGCAGTAGTTTGGAATCCCAACATAATTGCAAAGAATGGT
This sequence comes from Sakesphorus luctuosus, assembly GCA_013396695.1. Classification (NCBI taxonomy): domain Eukaryota; kingdom Metazoa; phylum Chordata; class Aves; order Passeriformes; family Thamnophilidae; genus Sakesphorus; species Sakesphorus luctuosus. Next base: position 90,902 of record VWZD01011163.1, on the reverse strand, counting down.
CAATGACTTTATTGGGAGTTAAGTTGTGGTCCGAAAGGGAGTAAGGTTTTGGCAAACAAAAATAGCTAAATTTAGCAAAGCAGAAGAGAATCCATCAGTGGCCAAATGCCCTTCTGTTATTGTTTAAAGTGTAATACTCCTCTCTTTCAAGGTTGCTCTCCAGTTGAACCTTAAGCAGTTGTGAACTGAAACTTTAGGACCTCCTTCCCAAACAAAAAACAGTTCTGGAAAACAGGTGCAGATTTACAGGGTGGTGGTGAACGACTGCAGAAACCTTGGCACTCTGTTTACACTGGCACGTATAGAGTGTCCTCACAGTTCATACAGTATGGTTCACAACTCTTCCATCCACTCGGCATGAGGTTTCTTTAAAAAGTAATCAACCTCTATCCTGGATGAGATGTAATGACAGGTGGAGGGGATTACAGAGCTGCAGTCTTGCGACTCTTCTACCAGTAGATGTTATCATCAAGGCAGGACTGCAAAGAAAAGGAGAGGAGGTAATTCCTAGTTCTTTGGCCTTGCTGTGATTATCTATTTCACTGTGAAATACTGAAGACATGGTTCTGGTGATTTTGCTAAGAGAACTTTGGGACGAATGCTGAGAATTACATCTGGCCCATCTGGCTGGTAGGAAGACTTTCCAGCAGCCCAAATGCAACAATACGATCCTGCAAGCGTGGCCCATTGAACCACTCTGGGTAACTACTTGCTTTCAGTTGTTTTAGAGAACTTCTAAGTGATCCACACTGAGTAGAAAATGCATGGTCAGAGTGGAAAACCAAGCAAGGAAAAGTATGTTTTCAAATGTTTTATGGTTTTTCCATCCAGCTTTGCACCTGAAGGAAAGCTTCCTGGAGAGTCAGTGTTGGACTGTCAGTTGAGGAAACTGAGGAGGCATGCTCTTGTGTGTGCTTACTTTCAAAACAGCCGTCCTTGTTTTGAGTGTTGTTTCCCAGGTGAAACAAGAGATGTGTTCCCTTCCCTGCTACACATAGCTCTGACTGATGATGTATGTCCAGGAAGAAAAGAAATGCTTGTCAAAAATTATTTCCCACGTCTTTGAGGGGAACAAACTGTATTATTTTTTCTCTTGGTTCTTAGCATAGAAAGCTCTGCTTTTTAATAGATGACTGTGTTTGATAAAGGTTCTTTGAACTGCCTAAATGGTCAGGTGTCAGAGATCTATAGGCAGCTGGTGTTTGTTTAGTAAATGATGTCCCTGTTATTGTAGTAAAAGACAGGCCTCAGTGGGCTGTAAGTACACTCTGTTCCCCTGCATGCTAACATTGTCCAAATGTACACTTCAGACCTTTTTGGTCTCCAATTTCTTTCTTTTTCATTACATTTTCCCTCCTCTCTCTCCCAAGAGGTTGTTACACTGAAACAAGACCAAACAAAGTAATTCATGTAATAACCCTTTCAGAAGGAAGGAGAATTTTCTCTATACAACAGTTGTCACTGCAATTTTATTCATTGTTGTTTGCAAACCATCAGTGTTTCCCTGTTCCTTGAACAATGTGACAAAAACAGCAATGAACATATATATTTAATGAATACCACTACTGCAAAATGCTCCTATCTACTTGCATGAGAAATTGGTAATTGGAAATGGCAGACTATAATCTATTTTCTGAAGCTGATTGCATGTCTGCACTGTGGAAGGTTAGAAAGGGAACTCTGTTGGTTATAAAGTGCATGGGATTTTGTTATCAGATGAGTGGCCAGATAAGAACTTAAAGAAATACCTGACTATTTCCTGTATCTCCTCATTTTCCTCCTATGATGCTATTCTTGTAGATGTCTAGAAAGTTTAGGTAATTTACAGGATCAGTAGAGTGCCATCAAGATCCTAAAGCTCATCAGACATTCATTTGAATATCTAAAACTGTAGGGTTAGAGGAAAAAGTGGCTTTGGGGAAGCATTTTTGTAGAATTGTATTTCCCATATAAAAGTCCACTTTATTCTGTGTTTCACATACACTGATATAATTATAAAAATATCTTGTCGTGTTTTGACCTTTTTGTGTCTGGTTCTGTTGGGGAACCCACTTCTGTAGAAGTGGGTGTTTGATGCAAGGCCTGGAACATACACTAGTGGGACTTCTACAGAATTTTTTCTTTTCTTGTCTTGAATACTGTATGGTCATTATTAGTTCATGTCAACTGAGTTGTTTCTTCTTTTTTGCCTCACCCACAAGCCAAAGCTGCCAATCTGCTCATCTGGAAGTGCTAGTGAGGTGTAACTGAGATTAGAGCACCTGAACACACCTGACACAGAGGTGTTACTGGGTTGTACCTTGGAGTCAAATCCATCCTGAATCTCAAAAATCTGAATCCAGGAGTAGAATGTAATAGAAATTGTGAATTCTTTGAACGTTAGAGAGATTAATCACTTTATCAAACTCTGAGTGCAGACTTTCCAAATAGGACCACTCTGCCCTTAACTCTTTATGCAGTAAATCTGAACATCTGATATTTCACTTCTGATGAACCACTGGCAGAAAGCCCAGGAACACAGGGCCTTGAACTGTCCTAAAATAAACATTTCAAAGTCTCCAGATCTGTGAGTTGTAATGTAGGATCTATTCACACCCTGTGGCCAGGTTTGCATCCAACTGTGATTTAACAAGTGCACTTAAGAATTAAAAATTGCCTTCAGATTCAGAGTTGGGTTGAATTGCTGGAAGTAGTCTTCCCCTTGTTGACAGAGTTAAATTTACATTCCTCACTAAAAGATCACAAGGACAAGAAAGGGTAACATTGCAGGTTTTTTGATACTCTTCTGAAAGAACATAGTCGTTTGTTCAGGATGGAGGAGAAGCATGACCTCCTTTCAATATTATGTTTTCTCTTCAAGCATATCTGGCAGAATTAGAACTGCAATAAATCTATCCTGATAATGATGCAAATGTGTGAAATTTCAGATCTCCTTCTACAACCTTTTGCTCTTAGTTTGTTTCTTTTTGGCTGTCAAGCTGCTGAATTCAAGCCTTCCTTCCTGTGATACAACACTCTATTGGAAGAAAAAAAAAAAGAGATACTTTTTCCCGGCTTCACTTTCCATTCTCCTCATTGATACTCCAAAGGCAAATCTCTGAGGGAGCCGAATAATTGGAATCTTCAGGGTACGAATTGTTCATTTTCCACTAAATGTGAAACCCATCATGTTGAACTGTGAATACAGCAGGGTACACTTAGCAGGTGTATGAAAATGAAAATAAAAGGATACTGAAAGGAGAGGGAAGAAAAAAAATCATGAAAGTAATATTTCCTCAACTTATCCAAAATATATGAAACAATTTTAGCTGCTTTCATAACAGATACCACGCAAAGAGACCCAATTAACTTTATCTTCATGCTGCTATGCAATCTGTATAATTCTTTTGGTCACCAACATATCTGAGGTACATTATATTATCCACAGAGACTTCACTCCTTGGTAAAAGAAATCACATTTAATCTCTTTTTCTCTTTATCTATGGATTGATCTGTCTGTGAACAGTTCCAAATCTTAGCAGGCAAAAAAGTGTAAGTAATAATAACCTCATAAATTGTGGAAGAAACCTTGAAGAGAAAGCATATTCGCATGAGACACAGATTCATGTCTAAATAGCAGAGCACAAACTGTGTGAATGTAATATGGGATTGTGTTTAAAGGTATAATTTCTTCTAACTTGATATATTGAAGTGATGAAGTGCAAGACATCACAGTATCCTTATAGTTCTCATGAAGGTAACGGAGGGAATGCTAACAATATCACATGAAACTCTTAATTCCTTGCATACTTAGAGGGAATCAAATCCATTTCTACAATTCCTTGAGCCAGACTTGCTTTTGGTTTCTTCCCCTGGAAACCAGCAACAGTTTTCTGTATCAGCAAAAAGGGATTTTTCCAAGACCCTCAAAGGAAAGTGCTGTTTCAGTTGAGCAGTGGAAAGTTGCAGGAATTTTCTGAAACTTCTGTGCAGGAAGGCAGAATGGGAAGGTCAAGTTGCCCTCTGGTTTTAGGAGTAGGTACTTTGTTTTCTCTGCAGAACTAGAGCAGGTAAGTCCTTGCATTTTCATCATAGTCTTCAATTCAGCCTGTAGTTAATGTTACAGGTTGCTCAGTTACTGAGCTAAATGTTTTGATCTACAAGGATATTGGAGAAGGAAACTAACACAATCAACTGCAATTTGCTTATGGTGACAGAGTATAATTGATAAGTTAGCAAGTGGGTACTCTGAGTTTCGTCCTCCAGAAAGTATGAAGGAGGAGCATCAAACTGTGAGGAGGGTCGATTGTTTCATAAATTCAGTGTGAAACTGCCTCATTTTCTGGTTTCATTGTCAGCTCAGAAGCCAGTCCTTGTTGAAGAATAGTTTTCTCTGGTTTAAAAGGCTTTCAGAAAGCTTTGGTGCAGTTTTCAGTAATCTTGGGCCAAATTTGGCTCTATACAGTGGTCTGAGTAAATCTAGATTAGTGTATAATTTCATGCATACAATACAGAGAAATCAGCAAATTGCATACAGTTCTTTTTCTGCCTATGGGAAGAGAAGAGCCACAGCTATACACAGTAAAATTTTCAGGGAACTCCAAACTTTGATATGTGGACCTAAGTTGTTTTTTTAATCCCCAAAGAACCCAGCACTCGATGCTTTATGTTTCTGTTGTCTCATCTGAATACAAATCACAGTGTAAAACTTACCTCCTGCAAAGTGAAAGCAAGAAAATTAGCCTTATAATATTCACTGAGTTGAGTTTGCTAAATCTAGACACCAAGCTGAGATCAGCTCACCTTTGGGAGAAAGTCCATGGTGTACCTGTGGCCATTTGACATTTGGTAGGTGGGAGGACCATCTGCATTTGAAACATGGAAAAAGTAAATGGTCATAGAGGAGGGGAAAGCACCACAACTTTCACTGACTACAGATTTCAATGGCTACTTTATATTCAGATGAGAACCAAGAGGGAGCTGAGACCTGATCTGGAGCACTGTTTGTTCTCCAGTTTGCTGCCCACATAGCCTCACTTCTCTCTGCCCCTTCCTCCCAGAAGATCACAGAAGTACAGGCAAGTCTGCCTCCAGGGCTTGTTTTTGAAGTTTGCAGCATCTTCTCCCATCTGACCTGATAACCACACAATAAATGTGCTTTTGTTACAACGTGGGTGGGAAGCCTCTTAGTATGTAGGACAGAGACCCTGCCCTGTATTACAGGTGGCGTATTTTTCACTTAAAAATGGTCATTTATCCAGCTGTTGAGGGGAGAGAAACCCAGCTATTTCTGCCTGTGTGCCTGCTAGGATTTAAAAAATGCCTTTAGAGGTATAAACAGACTTGAAACCCCATGTGATTTAAAGACAGACATAAAGCATATGCAAGCTTTTAGAAAATAAGTAGGTAGCTCCATTCTTATTGTGTTTTTACTGATTCTATAAAACATCTTAAAGTAGGGATTTAAAAATGCTTCCTGTATTGCTCCCCACACACTCATTTTTGCATGGTCGGCACAATTCAGGGGGCTTATTTTGGAATAGTGGATTTGGATAGTGCTTCTCCTTTTCATTATTTTAAGTAATTTCCTTGGCAGTGATTGTACTTAACATTAATGCTTAAACTAACAGGCAGAGTGAATGTCATTGATCCTTATTCTCGTCTCTTTACCAGTCCAAGGGTAAATGTGAAGTTAATATAGTTATGTTGGTCTGAAGTTGGCATCGGAGGCTTATGTGTTAAAAATGATGCTTTGCATGTTTCTTTTAATGCAGACAATGTTTTAGGCTTTTGCTTACAATACACATACACATAACTACTTGAAGTATTGTACCTACTTTTTTTTGTCCTCTAGTGACTTTATTTATGATATAACTATAAAAGAAAAACTAGGTTTGTGTCTCTTTGAGGCTATGACTTTGATCATAGGATATTGCATTATACCTTACTTTTCTTTAGAGGTTCTAACAAGAACAAAAGTCAGGAAAATTTAGAACAGCAGGGAGGGCCTTTCCATTCAGAGGCAGATTATCTTTAATCCTCTTCCCTTGCTTGTGCCTGATATGATATGCACATACAGGCATCCATGTGTACACAACTACTTGTACAGTTTAAGTTTCTCTTGCCCTCCCTGAGAGCCAGAAGCATAAATCTTGTTTCTCTAATAAAGGCATTTAAAGCACAAAGTTATGAAAATATTCTCTCTGTTTCTGTGTGGGGTATGTCACTGGCAGTAGGAATCATTTATCTTCCCTGTCACTTAGTTTCCTTGCTGAAGTCTCTAGGGGCAGCAGCATTTGGTTTTCTTGAAATTTGCAATAAAGGACAGGCAAATAATGTCTTTCTCTACTAGGCTTTCCCAGCTTAGCTCTACTGAGAGTGTCTTGCAGGGACAATTACCCCATGCCATTGCTGGAGTTTTGGTGATCATTGTTATTGCAGCATTTGTCCCTTTCCTGACAAATCACATTATTCCCATGGCTGCAGACCATTAGTAGGCCCAGGAGAGTCAGGAGTAGATCATGGCTGCCAGCTCTCCCCCGGGCAGAGACAGCCCAAGATGGGGTGAGCAGAAGAAGGTCAAAAAAAAGCCCATTTGGATACTCTCTGGTCCCCCTGAGCTGCCAGCTACATAGTGCTCAGTGTACTTGATACCCACTTCCCTGCCTGGGGCTTGCTTCGGTCTTTAGCTTGGCAGTGCTGCACCCACTTCCTTCCCTACTACACTTTCTCCCATTACAGAGTGGGATTTTCCATGGGCTTCTCTCTCTGCCAAAGCATATGTAGTCACTTAAATATCAGCAATGCCTGGAAATCATGCCATTTTGCTGAAGTACACATTTTTCTTTGCCTGTTGTGTGCATTCTTTTTTGTTTTGTTGGTTGCTTTGTTTTGTTTTGTTTTCCTTTAGCTTTCTACTTGGTTTAGTTTCAGGCTTTGGCTTCCCTGGCAATGAAGCCAGGAAGAATACCAGACATCATGGTCTAGCTGGAGTTTTGAGGTTTGCACAGTGTAAATTGGCCAGAGCATTTCAGCCCCATGTCAGGCACTGCACAGGCAGCAGCTGGGCACTGTCAGTGTGGGACATCACTGAGGCTGAGGAAGCAAATACATTCTTGATGCTGCTCATTACATTACATGGCTCTATGCTAGGTGGCAGTTCTCTCTTTGTGATACTAATATGAGGGGAACAGGAAAGTATTAAAACACCTATAACTAAAACCTTATCTTGACTTGAAATTCTTTCCCTGTTCACTTCCTGATCCCAAACATTCAGCTGCAAAATCCCCAGAGAGGCCAGGTTGTAATTCTCACCTAGTCTTTATGTAACCAGCTGTGTTTCTGCATCCCAAAGGTGATGTGGATCTCCAGGTGTTTTGCTTAAGCCTTATTAATTCATGTGTTTCTTTTCTAATATGGATGTTCCCATTCACTTTTTGACATGTAGAGGGAAGTGAAGATGCATTATGTATTTCCTACTACACAGACTGCTTGGGAGAGACAGAAGGGCATGGTGGTGCTTTGAGACATAAACACAAAAGAGTCTCTAGTCTTCTCTCAGATTGCTTTGCAAACACCAAAGAAAACTGGTATTTTGTCCCTTGTACAGTCCTTCCTGCTTGCTTTCTTTCCCAGAAATCTTCACTGCAGAAACAACATGTACATGGTATTCCTTCACGTGTGCCACCTTCTTGGGGCACTACACCTTGTTGAAAAGACACTTTTGGTGTGTTAGACAGGCTGATTTAACTTACCCCTTCAGCTGAGCATCTAGACTTCTAAGCACAGCTGTATTGGTAATTGTTACCATTGGAAAACAGATGCTTTGCTCTCTCAGTGAGGCAGGCAATTTGCATGCTCTCTAGGAATTTTTAGATTTTGTTCATATTTGTTTGTAGTATTTCCAAATTAATATGCTAAAATGCCAATCTTTTGCAAATTTCCATTAGAATTTATGTAGAGTCTAGGTGGAAGCACATGAATCAAAGTGGTTACAGAATTTACCCTTAGCAAATTTGTTGTTTCTGTTCTCTTTCCACCTTTGCTGCAGACCATGTGTTATTTAATACAGGTGCTTCACTGGGAATCTCGGTGTCTTACAGTAATGATCACTGCAGATAATCAGCCTCTGTCTACAACAGAAAAAATTACTGCAATTGGATAACATAGTTTATCTCCACTGGGACCCCAGAGGAGGCACGTTAGCATAACTGCACAGCTAGCCAACACAGCATGTTAAGCACCATCTTGAGTTGTGAGATCAGAGATGCTGTGGTGCTTGGTAGGGCAGTGGTTGTCAGCCATCTGCTGAGGCTGCAGTCCCTGTTGCTGTTAACAGTGCAGGCACTGAATTCCTAAAATATTTCTGTCAGGGTCCACAGCCAAGGCTAGCACTGCTGCATTCTGGGAAGTTCTCCTGCGCTGTTTTACTGAACATAGAAGCGTGTTTTGTTTTAGCATGCTTAAAAATAAATGTTTTATTTTAATACTGGAGTTTAAAGATAACTTATTGAGGAAGTGCACCATTTAAAGTTACTGCTTTTATAAAGAAGCCTTGTTACCCTCTAGAGACTATGCAAATTTTTAATTTGCTTTGCTGGTTTCTGGGTAGGACTAATTTGGTGCAGCTAAGCTTTACAACTACTGACAAGGTCTGAGATTTGGGAGAGCACCTTGACAGCATCCCAGGTATTCCTTTAGGTAAAACCTGAGTGCATGGGAGCATAGCAAGAGCTGAAAGCCAGCAGCAAATGCTAGGTCCTCGTGAAAGCTCCTTCATAGGCAGAGATAAAGCAATCCTGAGCTGCCAGTGCAAAAGAGTCCTGTGACAGGAGAGGATAAAAGGGGCTTTTTGAGCAAACACTAAGACTTATGCTTCTGAGAGCAGGTTTAACAGTGCTTTATACTTACAAAGATGTTCATACAACACCTATGAGTTACAATCTTGATCCTAATAGAAGCTGTAAGTAGTATATAATGTTTCTTACTGGTTCAGCTGAATAAAATAAAACAATAGAAACAGCAGTTATGATGATGAAGAATGAACTTTAGAAATTCTTTTTTTGTTGTTCTCATATAATGTTGGTAAATTTGTGCATCCAGTTGGTCTCATGAACCTCAATGGGACAGTTTGTGGGAATAAATAGGCTAGTTTTTAATCTCTCAGGTTTTCCTCATTATGTCATTTCAAGCATAAGCAGCATTTATTTTGATGACCTCTTGTTATTTGAGATCAAAGTCAGATAAGAGTTGAAAATTAACTCAACTTATCAGTCTCATTAAAAAAACTGTCTACAGTACAACTTGCACAGCAGAGTTGTTCTGAAGGTTTCATTTCAGTCCTTTGCTGCAGTCTTTCCTTCCAGAAATCTGCTTCTTGGCTTGCAGCACCAGTTATGCCTTTTATCAAGAGTCCTGTGCACATCTGTGTCTTCTGGCCTCACCAGAGTCACCAAATGGGAAATGAATCAAGTTACAAAGACCTAAAGATCTGACAAATTCTAGCCTTGAGTAAGATAAAATACCTACCTACATTAAGGTGAGTTGTGTGAGGGTTTGATAGACATTAAGAAAACTCCGTATTAGTGCTAAAGTATTATTGGAAGTAGGTCATGCTCCAGTGCCATTTTCCTAAGGATAGGGTTATGATATTTATATCAGAAAGACATGTGTGAATCTCTGTGAGATGAAGGTACTCTAATTTCAGAGTTGCTTTTTAAAACACTTTTTCTTCCATCCTGGCTTTCTGAAGGGTCTCATGAAGGGTCTGGAGCTAGTACCCTAGTGTCTAGTTCAGATTTGCTATAACACATGGCAGTGATGGTAGTGGGGAGCATCACATTTGCTGAATTACATTCCAGAGACAGAAAAGGTTCAGCTTTTTTTTTGAGCTTAAAGACCTCTTCCAATGAGGCCCATTTATTACATGCACTGGTAACAAAGGAAATAAGACTAGCAAAGAACTAAGATTCTGCTTTGTTCTGTTGAATACATCCAGAAAGTTTACTCTGTAATCATCTCCTTTATAATGGGTAAATAGTGCTGCTTGAAAAATGGTATTCAAAACAAGATGTAGAACAAACTTGAAGTGTTTTCCTCTTGTTATTAACTCTTTCCAACCCAATGGAAACATGAGTTGTAAAGAGAGAACATCTCAAATTACATTAGATATATACATAGATATCTACATTTAGGCAACGGATTTAAGCCCTTTGTATGGTGATGGCAGTATAATTAATTCATACTATGTAATAAAATATGCATAAGTAATTCATACTGTAATGAAAGTGACTTTCATGTTGTCTAGTATTAGAAGAAAGACATGGTACTGAAAAAGACTGCAGGATTTCCTTCTCTGTGTTCACACATATGCAGAATATATAAAAGTATTTTTAACTTCTTACTGCATTGGGCATATCATCTAAAGCAAAAGAAGCAAAGTTGCATTACAAGATATATAATTGACCTCAACCTTGAAAACTGTGTTAAAGATGGAAATTCATCTTATAATCTATTTATAAGCTTGTGATATGCTCATCAGCACCCGTTTAATGAGAACTGGAAATTTCTGTGTAGCTTTTCAATATTTTCTTTTCTTTCACCTTTGCTACTGAGAATGATGAATAAATTTGGAGCCAGGGAATTCCAGAGAGTAAAGGTGCAGTGTTCCCTTTGACAGATATTTCCAAAAAATTTCTCTCTCCCCCCCTACAAATATATATATATACACACACGTATATATGTGTTTGTGTGTGTGAAATGAAAAAAATCAAGAAATTAAATGACAATAAATCATTGAGACCAGATGGCATTCATATGAGCTTTCAAAAAAAAATTGCAGAAGAGAATTACAATAAAAATATGTATAGATTGTTACTGAAAACAACCTCACCTATTAAATAATTGGCAATTAAAAAAGCTTTTTAATAGATAAGAATAGCAGCAAGAATTATATTGTGGTCAGTGAATTTAATCTTCGTGGTAGGAAAACATATGTATTCTGTTTTAATAAATTAACATACTATTACTTTTGATGTCTACAGTCTTTGACTGGTTTAACAAAAATATTGAGAACAATGCAGAAAAAAAGCCCAATATTTTTCAAATATCTTGTTATATAGTTCTTTTTACAAAGCCTATTAATGAAATTTGTTAACAAGAGGGTGAGAGTAAAGTTAGATCTGTTCAGAGATTAAAAGAAGGCATTAGATTACCTGGATTACAGATAGGAAAAAAAGAAGACAAGGACTGATATCTGTGCTTCAGCATGAAAGGAAGTTATTATTATGTAGCCACAGGGTTCAGACCTAGAGTGAGTGTCATTAAATATGTTTAGGGGTAAGAGTGGGAGGAAAGAGATGACTACTGCCACAACAGGAACTTGTTTATGCAGCTACACAGTGCATTAAAAAGCCTTAAAAAGCTAGAAATTTGGACAACATACTTCAGGATAGGCAGGTGTGATGGAATGCATACAAAGATCAACTTGGCAAGCACTCATTGTGGATTAAACTCAGTCATCCCTAGCAGATATAAAGGGATGGAAGGTAACATGTCCCTTTTACATAGGAACAAACTAAAGGTCTTCTAGAATAAATTCAGCCCTGTGGCTGGAAGGAGTAGAGATGAGCATCATGTGTCATGTGGGTGGCTGAGGTGGGTACCACTCACAGTAGCATCAGACAACACTGCCTGACTTTTCTTTGCTCGTATAGTAACAGGAGCTGTGACTGTGTCTCCTGGAGTGTTTATGCAACATGTCACTTAGTTCAGGCATCTGGGCAGCTTCCCTTTCCCATCCCAGCAAAAATGTGTAACAAGCATAATTAACCTTACAGATAGAGACAGCTAAAGATATTTGTGTGGTAGAGAGAGATTATGAATGGATTACCAAAATGTTGCACTTTTTTTAGAGAGGACATATTGTTGACTATTATACCTTTTCACCTTCATTAAGGATTCACTTTTGCTCATTTTGTTCTGACAAAGAAAGGAAAAGATAGCAAAGAAAAGAGTGAAGGAAAGCTCACCAAAGATGAGATGAATGGTAGGTAGAAGTGTGAAAAGATCAGCCACAAAGACTCAAAGCAATACTAGGAGATCGAATTGTCTCCCTTCCTATGCATAGGCTGTAACTAATGATTTGGAGAATGTTTCTGAAGGAGACACTTGCTATCAACCCCAAACTAATTGATCCATTTCACTTCAAAGTCTTTTCAGGGTAGCAATAAAATCCTACTTGTACTTCTTTCACTTCCAGCAAGAAGTCTGCATAACCCACATTCTCAAGCCCAACTTTGCAAAGAAAACATCTAGGGACTGTTTTTTAAAAGCAGGCTGAGATCTGGTTTCCTCCATGGGATCAAAAGGCTGGACTTTTCACAAAAGATTTGTGGGCATCTCTTCCAAATTCTCAGCATTCAGCTGAATAGGAAGTCTGCCTGTTTTAAGTATCGGGTTGATAATTCAGTGCAGTGGGGATAAAGTATTAGCGTCTGATGTTTGCCAAGAATTTTGTATCAAGGCATCCTAAAGGAGCAGGAAGGTGGGCTTCATGCCCAACATTACAAAGCTCTTCTCTAAATCCAAATATCTTCCAGTCTGGAGTTTCAAAAGAGGATGTGTTTTATTCCACAGTGTTTGGAGAATTTGAGAGGTCAGCAGAATGGGACTTTCTTCTGCCATGATTTTTCTTCTAATTAGACAAAAGCCAACTTTTCCTCAGAAGCAAACCCTGCTTCCCCAGCTCCCTCATTTCCTCCTGGAATGTGCTGTTGGCAGAACAAGGGCTTAGTTCTGAAATCATTGCTACCAATTATATAGATAATTCCACTGAAAAAGTGTAGACCAAACTTTATCTCATTAAGACAAAGTCCAGATGCTCTGTTTATGTGTATTTTAAAACCAGTACAGTAAAGTCTTTGAGATACATGTAATTGGCAAGAGAAAGCAGAGTACAAAAGGGTAATAGTCCACTCTTCTATTTTAAATTAAGAACTGTGATGTGTTGTCATGTCTCCAGATAAAGATCTGAACAAGGACACAGATTATATGGCATGTCAAAATGACTTTGTGGGTTTAAATTGCAGGAACAAAAGGAAAGGACTCTCTGATAGAAGACACTATGAAAACTCTTTAAGAGAGAGTAATGTAGGAAAGAAATCAAAATGCCAGAAATGAGAGAAATAATGTCAAATAGTCATCTTCTTTATTTTCAGGCTTGGAGGGAAGATAAATGTTCTTTTGCTTCTTTGGCAGGGGAGCGTTTCTGCCCATGAGAAGGGGCAGGAAAGACCTTCTTTCAATTAGCCAGTCTGTCTGAAAGCCTGTGTGGGAGAGGTTGATGATGGACCTGGATGCCTTTGTCTCAATTTACAGACATTCTGTAGTACAAATTCCTCTCCTGCCTCCTGGGAGCTCACTCGCAGGTAATACAGAGTAGCATTTTACACAGGAAAAGGAAAAAAACCCTGCATTTAGACAATTCTTGGAAAATTGTAGCCCAAGGCTGTAATAAAGATGCCAGTTTCATGAAACTGAAACAGACTCGGACATGCTGAATTATGGAGTAAGGGGAGCCCAGACAATTAATAGTAAAATTGCTCTTAAATATAAATGAGAATTTAGGATAATGTTTTTGATAATAATCTTTTTGTAATAGCACAATAAAGTGATCTGCAATTCTTGTCTTGCATAGATGAACTCATTTAAATATGTCCTCTATTCCCTCAAGATCAGGCTTAGCTAGTCGACGAATACCGTAATGTCAGTCATTTCCTGAACACAAAGTCTGACTCCATTTATCGTAAGTGCTGAATTTAGCTGGGGGCTCTGCAGGCTCTGTATTGCACCCGCAAGACTGCAGCTGTAATGCACAGCAATGTGTGAGATGTAAGTGGTGTGCCCACTGAAGTTTCTGCCTCCCCTGGCAGGACAAGGCAGAAGAGTGCAGTGCTGTGCCCTGGTGCGATGCACGCCACCGCTTGGCTCACCTACTGTGAGGCAGGTGATGCTCTTGGCAGGAACAGGAGGAAAAAGCTGGTTTACGAGGGGTCTGTTTATAAGGCGAACACTGGCAGACTTTTTTCAGTCTCGTGTTTTGAGTAATCCAGTAAGGTTTTTAAATGTGTCTCTTGGAAATTATACACTGGAAGATTGCAGCCACAGCACAGGAGAGGGTATGGAATTACTCCCTTATCTGTTGATGTTGGCTTCACAAAAGAGTGCAGCAGAAACCACGGCCCCAATCTGTCTCCCGGCAGAGGGCCACAAGCAACCCAGACTAATGTCTGCGCTGCTTTATAGGGCATTGATTTTCTCTTAGGAGCAGATAAAGCTCTCACTAAAGTCAAGGACAAAATCCCTATTGATACCAGTGGAAGTAGAATCCAGCTTTCGTGATTTAAGTGGTGTGTGTAAGGAAGAATCTCTGTCCCAAAGAAGAGAGCCTCTAACTTTTTTAAGCTACATTGCATTCATCTTACAAGCGATCTAAAATAGGTATTATAAGCATCCCAGTTCCCTTAAGTGTTTTCCAGGGGAAGCACCAAGCACACCAAAGCTTCATATTATTTCTCTTGCCTCCTGCCTAAAAGGCCTGACTGATATTTGCAGAGATAGAAAAGCAGCAGCTCCCTTTCATGCTTGGGGGAAACCTGGTTGTTGGCCAAAATGCTGCAATTCCTTTCCATCTGGGCCAGTGCCCTCCACAGACTGGAAATCCAGGCACAGCTTTATGCTCTAGCCTCTGATCTGGCTGTGTCATTGCTGGCAGTGAAGGAAAAGTGATGCAACTTCATCATACCATGAGGATGCACTCTTTTAGGGATAGGGTTCATTGTCTTTTTAGGGTGGTGGGAAGGAAAAGAGGGAAAATGTGACAGCAGTTTCATTAGACGGGATGTTGGATAAAACAGTTAAGAGACTGCACCCCCCAGCGTTAACCTTTCCCGCCTGCATTTCAAAGCTCAATCATGAGGTTAGGTTTGAAAAGGCTGATGGGGTGGAGAAGGGGAGGTTAATGTATTTTATTAGTGTCAGCTAAGGGAAAGAAAAAAAAAGCTTCTCTTTCATGATGACTTGAATTATTCTCTCCTACTGTAAATGAAATGACAGCTCACCTGGGAGAAGGGAGATGGGATTTAAAGCCAAATAATGATTCATAAAATCCATTGCTGCAAGATAAATAAGTTTTGAAGAATATCTAGTGCTAGACCAGCTTTGCTGTGTGCAAAACACTTATGGCTGAAATCCATTAAGTCAATTAATACTGTACAATAATACATCAGAGCTACTTCATGCTGACAGAAGGTCAGCTCAAGAGAACTATGCCTTGTCCCAGCTGATGTGCTTAGCTAAGACCTCACATCCCAGGGCACTGTCCCAGCAACAGGGTGTGGATCCTGGCTGGGCAGCCCAGGTTTTTGTGTTTTGCAGATGACTACTGCATGGACTCCTTCATTTGACTCATATCTCCTGTTGTTTGCTTTCTGTACATTTTTCTGGCTTGTAGGCCAGTGTGAATGTCTCTTTGGCAGAAATTTGCACAAGGAAGGTGTCTTTAGGACTGCACTTGTGAGCTAGGGAGCCAGGCTGCTCAGTGTTTTGTGTTCCCAGATAACACCAGGTTCTTGCTGTGTTCTGTTTCACACTGGTGTGAATCCAGAGGAAATCTGTGGCCTATCAGTTTACACTGAGGAGAGAAAGAGACCCACTGCAGCGCGTGCATTGTACCAAATGAAGTAATAAGTCAGTCTGGGTCTCCACCTGGCCTAGTCAAAGGGCAGGCAGAAAGACATGCTGTGGGGAGCTGGGGTGAGGTGGGGGGGTGGCAGGCTCAGTTTGAATGTTTGCCCTTTGAATTAATTCTGGTTGACCTACTTCAGCAATGATTGAAGAATTTTTTATTCGGTTTGCCCTGATCTATCCCCTGGTGAGCATGTGCTTGTTATTTTTTAATGAAACCATTTTCACAGACTGTTGTTTTAGGTGTTGCGAATGAAGAAGAGTGAGGTTATTTTTTTGTTTGTATTCTATTTTTTGTTTCTTCAAAGTTCCCAGCACCACACGGTTGCTTTTAACTGCAGGAGCACAGTGCACTTCCAGTTCCTCGCTCTCAGCTCAGCCGGCTTATTTTCACAGTAGATAAAAATAGTGTAAAGATATAATCATTGATTTAAAAAAAGATCTCTTACAGGAGTCATAACTGAGTATTTTTGTCTTTTCTTGCAAGTCATGTGCAAGTAGACTTGAGGAGCATCTTGTTCTGGCTTTAAACTTCTCTGGAGCAGTGGCTTTTGAGCCTTTAGACAGAAAGTACGTAGGATGGGATGCACTGAAGCAACTGTGAAAAGTAGCTATTAATTTACACTGTGTGCTTAGGCCTGACACAAAGGGCTTACCATCCTGGATGAGATCACTGTTCCATCTTGTTCTCTGCCTGAGGAAAGTGCAGCATCTCTCCCATCTCAATGCGTACATATGCACATTCTTCCACCAAGGCTGTTTCACTGCAGATGCATTAACAAAGGGTGAGATCCTGAGGTCTCTTCGTATTTGGGAGCTTAACTTCCCAAGAATTGCACTAATTCTCCACCACTCTGGAGCTTTTATTGTACAATGAAAGAGACTCCAGGGATAACTAATGACTTAGTGACTGCAGATCCGGGGCTGATTGCCTTCTGAAGGTATTGCTTTGGTTGTGAACTGGAAGGTATGACAAACAGCAGCTTTGGGGTTTTGGTAGCAATCAAAAGCCACCAAATTTTTATCAAATTAAAAGACACTAGGTTTTGTTTTGTTAAGTGATACAAAGCCGGTTTCCTTGTGGCAGTCTGAGAGACACTGCCATGATGCACAATTCACTATCAGCTCTTTGCTGGCAGTATCAGCTTTAATTTTGTGCAGCAGGAGTAAGGGCAGAAAGGATTGAGGTTAAAAGAATATCTTGGTTCTTTTTGTGGTTTAGAAATTTTTTTTTCTGTGTTAAGAAAATAATTTCCAGTTTTCTGGCTATGAAAGAAACATGAAAAATGTTCATTCTAAGCAACTGAAAACATTTGTTGAGTGAATGCTTCTTAGGCAACTAACATTTATCACAATTTTAAACACTGATTACTGATTTAAAAGAAAAAATTACCAAATGTCAGTAATTATTTTTCAATAAAGAAATAAATAATGCTTCTAGAGAGGAATAATATAATATTGTTATTTGTTGATGAGTTCACTGTCATTAGCTATGTGACACACAAGTTCAAAGATAAAAAACCCCAAAGAAGCCTTTATCTTAAACAAAGACACACAGCTTTAGTCCTTCTTCTCAGTATAACTTGTCAGGAACAGGTTTCATAATGGGACACCATTATCATAACGTTAATCTTGTTTAAATTCAAAAGTCTTCCTGCAAGCCTCAAGGCCTAGGGGAAAGACCTTTAGTAAGTTGTCTTAAGAAAACGGATTGCCTGTGAACCTCTTCTTATAGTCCATAAAATCATTTGTAAATTACAGAACAGCTGTCCATAATAAAACATCAGAAAAGCTCTACTTTGAGTCCTGAAACTGCAATAAATACAACATAGAAAAATACAATTATGTGAAACACATTTAGAAAGGTGCATGCGCCAGTTATAAGCTTTGACCCATTTAATGCTAAAAAGTCTAAAGGTAATGGTTTAGAAAAGGATGCCAGATGAAATGATAGCCAATAAAAATACATGGAGGAGCATCAAAAAGATCATCCAGCTGAGCTTCTAGAAAAAAATGTGACCTTTAATGAGCTTGAGAGGGAGAAAATATTTCTAAATGCAGATATTGTTAAAACATTGACCTTCAGATTTTTAAGTTATTCTTCTTTTTGCTGTTCTTATAAACCAGTTCTAGGATCTTTCCAAGGTTAAGAGAGGAGTTACTATAACATTTCAATGTAATAGGTGTTCACTTAGCGTATGTTGGCCATGAAGAGGGCAAATGGAGCCTTTTCATCCCATGGCTGTTTACAAAAATAGCATTCATAATACTGATCCCACATAAATGTCTTTATAACTTACAGATATGGTTTTTTAAAATGAAATTTCCCATAAAGAAAGGTGTCAGTTAAAACAATATTGATGGCAGTTTCTCCACCACTTTTTTTTCTTCAAACACCTTCAACTTACTTTGATATCATAGACCCTTCCATAATTTACTGACAGAGTCTAGGACATGGTAGGATGGGAAATGCAGTAACGGACCTGAAGACAGATTTTTTTTTTTTTTTTGAGAAGAGATCTTACCTCCACTGGGAACAAAGTTGCTCCTTTTGATGATCTTCCTGGTGTTCTTCAGAGTGGACTTTTGTTTTGAATAATTTCCCTAAGTCCTCTAAGGAAACCAGCTCAAATTTATTGGGGAGATTAAAAAAAAGAAAAAGAAAAAGAAAAAGAAAAAATTGTTACTGCAACTGGAATAGCATCTGTATCAAAACATTGCTTCCCCCTTCTGTTAGTATTTCTCACTATTATTTTCCAGTACCATCTGATCTTAAATGTCCACATTTTTAATAATCACAACTTAATCTTTTACTTCCCTAAAAGATTAATAAATTATATTGGATAGGGACAGGAAACTATTGTGAAAAAATGACAGGTGGTGGGAGTTAAAAAAGAGGTTGGGAAAGAGTGCATAGGGTCTGTCCAGAACTAGAGACACATTTTGTGTCCTCATGTGTGAAAGGATATCCCTGAAGATGGTTCTGCCAGGAAATAGTAAGTCATGCTTGGGAAGAGGGGCTCAACAGTGGGTTTGGCTATTGAGTAAGTACAGCCACTGTCCTTGGCTTTCAGGGTGATTTTAGTTGGCTATTCTTGATAAAAACAGGCAGAAAGAGAGGACTGAAAAGGATATAGCTTCCAGTTGCAATTAGTCCACCATACTGATAAAGGGATTCAGAACTGTCAGTTTGAGGTTTTAATGATTTCGTTGCTGTTTTCTAAAAAGCATCATGGTTGCACATTTTTTTCTCTTCTAAACTGGACAGATTTCTCCAGCATTACCCTGATGTCATGCTCATTGTTACAATTCTCCCTGTGGCATGTAAGAAGTGGTGCTAAGTGGTTGTTTTTTCTAGATTAGTAATATTCACAGTAGCTTGTTTTTATTTTGTTGATTTCAAGCAATTAGTATGTCCATCTGCCATTCTTCTGTCTTTCGAATTAGATATTTCATATCTATACTTCTTTTTTGTTCTCTTAGCAGCTCTAGCAATGTTGGTTAAGGCAGGTAATCTCTCTTTTGTGCTGGGCACTTAAGCAAAGTCCGCCCAGCTTAGAGTTGGCCAGAGCCTGTTAACTTGGTGGTATGCTGGAGTGACACAAGGTGGGTAAGGTGAGATAAGGTCTAGTCAAAAGACTAGCCATAAACACATGCAGGTGTCTGGAGATGGTCAAAGCAAAGGAGATGATTGATGGGAATGATAGTTCTCCCCCAAGCGACCCTGCAGCACTGTGCAGCACAGGAGATGGTCCAGTGTTCCAGGGTGGGATTTACACTCCCTTGGTCCAGTGAGAGCTTACAGTGTTAAGGTACCATGTACTTTTTGCTCCCACACACCCTAAAACTTGGCTATCAGTTTGTTTTTGCTCAAGGGAAAGACAGCAACCTTCCTTCCTTTTCAGGTTATGCAACATCTGTTTCAGTTTATCAGCTGCTTTCCTGTGAAATTGGAAGACTTCAGTTTTCTGAAAATGAAGTTTCTGTTATCAACAACTACCAGTGAAATGTGTAGTTGTGAAGCATCCAGTGCCTTTGCACAGGACTTACTCAGCTTCATAATTAAACCTCTCTGGTATGACGAGTGTGCAGACTGTGTGGAACAGGAGCAGAGCTGATGTCAAAGATGTCATTCACAATTATTTCATATCCAAACTCTGATTTTCCCATTATAAGACCGGTGACATTTTGTTTTTCTTCTTTTTTTTTGACTCCTGCCATCAGTTCACCCACATATTGTGGTTTTCTTCATCTTAAAAACCTGCTTTTCCTAAGACTTACTATCAGGGTTGTTCTAGTAGCTGATCCACCAGCTGTGAGAGAACCACTTTCTTGGGGTGACTGGGCTGCCCAGGAAGTGAGCTGGAACCAGAACCTCTGGAAAAATAAAAATCTCCTGGGATAGTGGCGTATCTGCTTTGTATTTCTATTTGTCTATATTTCAGTGGGATGAAGTGTCCTCCAACTCAGCAGCTTGAGGAGCACAGCATTAAATTTCTCTGTTGCTGTTATTTTGAAATTTATCAACTCCTGCATTGATGCATCCTAAAGTGACAGGTTTAAAATACAGCTTGTTCTTGTGTCCTTCTTTCCCAGATGCAAAATAGCACTCTCCTTTTGAACTCCATTAAGTGCATGGACCAAGTAAAATACTGTGCTCTCCTCACCCTCCCATCTGCAGATCGCTCCCCATATGTTGCATTTTAAGATGTAGTTTAATAACTAAAGGGAATTAATACATTAGAAAAATTGGGCATGAATTTTTAGTGCTTGTAGAAGCTGCCAGATGGACAAGCGGAGGAGAGGGAAGACCTTTCTTTGTCACTAGGGGCCCTAAAACAGAGTACCAGCATCACAAAGCTCCTCACATTGCCTGTTAATGTTCCTTATCTTCCTTCTTAACCAATCACTGAGTTTTTTTCTTGGGATTTGCTCCAGTCCCAGGCCAGACTGATTTTTTGTCTCTCCAGGTATCTATCTGTCCAACACCATGCCCCAGTCAAGGGGATCAGCTTAACACCAGGAGGAGAGCGAAACAGTGCATTTGTGCAGGTGAAGTGTGCGCTGCTCTTGGGCTGGGCAATAGTTTGTCAACTTGTGTGAAAGGGCAGAAATGGAAGCCAGGAACTGCCAAAGCCCAGCTTGGGTGGCTGGTGCTTCTAGCAAGGATGAAAAGGCAGCTGCAAATAAACAGAACCAGCACTTAAAGCACGTCTCATCTGCACTGATACAGTCTGTGGTTTGCTCAGATTGCCAGAGTATTATACAGCAGAAGTCCGTTGGAACCCCAGATTTATATATCTAATCCACTAAAATTCTATAATGAATAGTTCATTGAGCTTTTAATCAAGAAGTGGTTTTATAGCTACAAAATCATTGCACAACAGTATTATGTAATACAGTTGTGCATTTAAAAAAAGCCAAACCAAATGGTTCAGCACTGATGGCTTTTACTATCTTATTATTTTCCTGCTTCACAATCTGATATTTCTCAGGGTGTCTGTTTCTCAAAGCATGATTTAGGTAACATCATGGGTAAGGACTGCCACATAGGTCACCAACAGTATGCAGTTTTCCTTGAAAAGTATTTGTGTTTGCTTACTGAATAGTGAGTATTGGCACTGTTTCTGTACCCACAGTAGAGTGAAGTAGGACTTTAGTGAGTTTTGTTGAGCTGTTGGACTACTTTGTAACCATTGGCAGATTTCATATATATTTGATAGATGTCAACCATTGCTCTTAGAAATCCTGAAGTTTTACAAGAGATGTAGCTAGTTCAACTGTCAAAAAAAAAAAGAAAGAAAAAAAAGAAAACACAAATTAACAAAATACACTAGATAAACTGGTGGTTTGAGGGCGTGCTAGAAAAGCCAACCCTCTTTTTCATCCTGGTGCCACTGCCTCTCATTCTGAGTCACAGAGCCCTGCCAGCCAGGGACTGTGACTGCAAGACCATGGGTTTCATGTACAAGAAAAGATTTGGAGCTAGGTAAGCTTTATATGAAGCCATTATGTCAGTGACACACCCCAAGTAATTATTTTTAAGTTTTCTTTGATGGAGCTTTTTATACCTACATGACACAGTGAGAACTTTTGTAGCTGTCTTGCCAAGCTGTGCAAAGGTAGCTGTGCAAAAGGAGGCAGAACAGTATGAAATTGGAGAGAGATTTATTCTGTTTCAATTTAATATTTGTTGTGATTAAAAGTAATCAAAATTCAAGTTGATGACAAAGACCTTATAGTTGTATTTTGTGTAAATACATGAAGCTAATAAATGAAATAATAAATAATGGAAGTTAATAGAATAATTTCAAATAGATGTAATAAACCTAACTGTATAGTTATTAACTTTACACATTTTTTGTATATAAGAAAATATGCCTTATATCTTATTTATCAACTGCCTGTTGGCTCTGAAGATGTTCTACAAATACCTGAAATGACGTTGTAAACAGGTGGAGGTCAGTCTTTTCTCCCAGGTAACAAGTGATAGGACAAAAGGACACAGCCACGAGCTGTGGGGGAAGTTGAATTGAATACGAACAAAAATTTCTTCACTGGAAGTGTTATCAAGAATTGGAATAGACTGCCCAGGGAAGCAGTGGAGTCACCATTCCTGGAAGTATTTAAAAGACATGTAGATGTGGCACCTGGGGATGTGGTTTAGTGGTGGCCTTGGCAGTGCTGGGTTAGCAGTTGGACTCGATAACCTTAGAGGTCTTGTGCAGCCAAACCCTTCTGTGATTCTAAGGTGGTCACTGAATGTTGGCCAAGGCTGCAGTGACCTGCTGCTAAGCTCATCGTCCCTTGTGCTGCCCCTAGACATGGGGTCTGTGGCCAGGGGTTCAGCATACCAGGGCCAATCTGTACCCTGCTTTGGTTGTTGTTTGTGATAAATAAATTTAGCAATTGAAAGCTGCTTCTTTTCTAAGTCAGGATGTTGCATCTTCACTCTCTACCTCTAAAGGAAGAACCAGACAAAGTAGCAGGGTTTTTACATTAGGTTTCATTTTACTGCCTTAATTATCAAACTAGCTGCAGCCCAGTTTGGATGCTACACTGTGTTTTAGAGTGGCCCTTTCATGCACATTACACTCAGTGTTTGTATCCCATTACTGTGCCCAGCTGACAAGACAGTGAAAAGAAATTATGGAGAATATGTGACAAGTAATTCAAGGAAGCAATTGGATGCCCATAGTAAGTTAATCAGTTTTTGATACCTGCAAACTAACTGTACTAGGGGCTGGGAGACTGATGGCATGACACCACAATAAATTGTTTCTTCTTTGTGGAAAGTGTGCAATGGCAGCGTAGTTTAGACAAGGGAGCATTTGACAGCTAACCCGTCATGTGCAGCACACCCTGCAGGAGCTGCTCATGCTCGGTTTTGCATGCAGCCAAGCACTGATGAAGCAGGGGCTAAACAGGAGAATCATTTTCCAGTCAAATAGCAGTGTGGCTATTTATCCCACTGCCAAAAGGATCTCTGTCAAACACTGCTGCCAAAAGGACATTTCCTTGGCATGTTTATTCAAGTAAACTTGTGCTTGGCTGATTTTTCTTTATGCATCAAGTTATAGGTTTGTTGGTTTTTTGGGGGTTTTTTTAAAGGCTGATGAGATAGGGGAAATGTAAAATACTTTGCTGATATATGGCCTCATTGTATTCATTAATGCAAGGTGGCAGGATGACAGATATTGGGAAAACGCTGCAGGATCTGTGCAGCCTTGCAAAGGGGACCTTGCCAATATTTAGTAAAATGAAAGAAGGATGAAACAGAGTATGCTTACATGGGCTGACCTGGTTAATCGGTGCTTGGCTTGTCCAGATGTTGGAGTATTTGAGCAGTTTAGAGAGTGACCTGTAAGCAGAGTAAACAGTGTTATGCATGTGCTGTTGAGGCATTAATCTGAACTTCCTGAGGGATTTAAAATACAAAGTAGAACTATGATTTTACAAGGGATGGGGATTGGGATTATCTAGGTCTTAATATATTATTTTTTTTATAAAGCACATGATCTCTACTCAGTGCAGAAGCACTTATCTTCTAAAACTACTGGGAAAATCCTGAAAGCAAAAACAAACTCAAACATTATTATCTGAGAAGGGGACAGAAGAGGAAGGAAATGCAGTTTTTATATAACATTCCCTAAATCATTTTATATGTCTTTGTATGGATTACATAGCTTTGCCCTGTACCTTAAATTTAGTGCTCTACCACTGCAATACTATGATTTTCAGCTGTTGAGGATTTTAAAAAGTATTTCTTCAAAAATAGAGATAATTCATATTTTGAGAATAGGTAGTTTAGGAGCTTACAGAGGTCAGAGATGAATTCGTCTTTCCCCAGTGCTCATCAGCAACTTTTTGCAGACATCTGAAATTTTACTCTAAGTTCCAGAGTTCTAAGGACAGTTATTTTCTTACCTAATCCTGTATTTTCTTCACCAAGAACTAACCTTTTGGATTAATTGTGGGTTTTGTTGTTTGTTTTTTTTTTTTAAATCTTCAATTTGCAGTGATGTAGATTCAGTGTATTTCTGCAAAAGTCAACGCCTCTGGTTTAGATTTTCACATGGGCAAGTTGAAAACAGATTTTGGCTTGTTATGCCTGTACATATGCACACATTTATTTTTAAGATCTTGCATTATGAGGTTATGCATTGCTAACATTTCTGAGACAGTGAGCTCAGACGTCCTGACCACTTAGATTTGCTGGTTCAGTGACTTTTGAGAATATTCTACCTCCTTTAGTCATCGAGCTTTTCTCCTGGATGTTGACTCCCTACACTTTAATGCAGCACTGCAGCCAGACCTGTAACTTTTATAAAGGTGTCCGGGTTCCAATATGCAAAGTGGTTTTAATTTAATTCTTAACCCACATGTGGGTCATTGTCTGTGTGCAGAATCAGCACGTATCTTAAAATTCCGTCTTAATTTCTGCCTATTCCCTGTTGGATGTATATATGAGTGTATCAGAATTTTAGTAATAATTATGAGGGATCTTTCCAAGTAAAATTTGGAAATCTATATCTTTTCGTTGAGTGATTTCTTGAATTAATTCCTGCATCTCAGAGAATGGATACTTTGACTTCATGATGCTTGGACAAATATTACACAGAACTCAGATTTTACTAAAATAACTTTAGATTATCAAAGATCACATGTGATCACATCATGTGCAGTATATATCTGTCAGACCTCATGGTGCTCAGTAAGAGCCTTGAATTTGGTGCTTAAAATTTCAGTTCAGAGTATGTAGACGCTGAAAATAATCCTTCCCTCTAAAATTAGATTGAAAAATATAAACCCTAAATCCTGTCTTCCCACACCAACACAAAAATATGCCTACATGTTAACTAACATAGACACCTGCTCCCTTGGAAGAGATGACCCATTTTTGAGTTTATATATAAGCATATCACTAGATCTGGTTCTGTGTTTTCTAGAAGCGAGACCTAAAGATTTTGCTTTGTACCAGAAGACAGCGGATTGATAGAAGATTAAGTTTGGTGATTATATAATGGTAACCTTTTCTCAACAGGGCTGGGCAAACCATAGCTGTGTAACACAGCAGAGGTTTATATTACATTGTACACTATATGGACTTTACAGGTACTGTTTGTGCTAGTGACAAGCACTAGAGCACCAAATAAAATGGGCCAGGGAGAATTCTTTCCTGATAAACTTCTCTGTTAGAATGATGTTATGTAGCATAGTGATATGTTACCATATGGCACATAGTTCCTCGCAGAATATAAAAAAACCTAAGAAAAGAATAGGTCAACTGCATCAAAATACCCAGTTGTACACTTTTTTAATATAGTTAAAGGGCAAGAGTTTATGGACGAGCAGTTCCAAATGAATGTGGTAGGAATTACATCTCACTGCCTTTGACTTTGTAGCTCAAATAAAAACAGGACTTGTTTAAATTAGAATCATCTAGCAGAACACCTTTGGAGGTTTCCAGAATGAGTTCCAAACTGACAGCCCTAAATCTTTAGGAAAGCATCTTCTTTGCTTTACTCTCTTAACTGCGTAGCCTATCGCAATTCTTGACTATGCTGAAAAAGCAGATGGAGACTAGAAAAGAAAGTTAAATAAATCCAACATTGTCCACTTCCCCACATTTGCCACTGTCACCGAGGGCTCTTCAAGACTTTTTGTGGGGAGTAGGTATGGAGGACAAAACTGAGTTATGGTATCTCTTGAGCTGCTTTGTGAGTTGGTTACTCCATCATTTAAGAAGGTAGATGGTGTTTTCCTCAGTAGCCAAGAATGTAAGTGTTATAAACATACTGCTTTAAAACTAATGGCACACTGTTGACTCATGGCATTGCTTGAGCATGACTGTCTTGAAATACACAACCCGAATCTCTTGTTTTGTACAAAACAATCTGATTATTTTAAAATGTAGAGCTACATAGTGATTTTTACTAATAATCAATCGAAATACATGTTTTCTGCCAACAGTGATTCACACAGGTTGTTTACAACCTCTAAATAAAATGCCAATGTCAGGCAGGGTCTGCACCTGTTTCTAGAATCATTTAATTTTTCAGACAACGTGACACTTAGGGAGATTTCTTGGAAGACCGGGTGTGGTTTTTTAAAGGCACATCTAAAGCAAGGCTGCATGCTATTTGCTGTGTGTCGTAACCTTATCTTCTTAGCCGATTTTCCAATGCTGCACACTGTGCATCTGTGACTGAGACAAAATCAATGCTTATAGATTTAGCTGTGTAATCCTATCACTTGTCCTCTTAGATATGATTTGAAATGTAAAGTTCGTTAATGTTTAAATGAACTTGAAGGCCCAGGGTCTCCAGAGGAGTTTCCAGTTTCTTGGAGAGTAATCCATTTCTTATCTTTTTTTCCCCTGCTTGTCACTGTCTGTCTTTTTGTCTCCTTAATCATTTAAGACTCTGAAACACTCAATCATGCCCTAAGTATATATCTCAAGAAAAAAAGCAGGAATGTTGCTAATCATGTTACCAAAAGCAGCTTAAGCATGGGGAATGCCTGAGTTCCTCCGTACAGATCAGGGTTTGGAAAAGTGAAACAGAAAGTGAGTAACGGGCTTTTGCTGCTTTTGTCATAAAATCAGTTAAAATTCACTTTCCCCATACTATGGACAACTGCTCTTATCTTTCAAATAAAAGCTATGTACGTTTCTACCATACTTGATCTTACCTGTTTTGGCAATCAATATTTTATGAAGTGTAAAAAAAATGCTTGATTTTATTTTTCTCATTTTCAGTTTTACTGGAGTATATGTAACAATGCCAGGAAAGGGAAGAAGTTATTTGAGGCAAAAATTCCTATACAAATTTCTAGAAGAGGGAGGCAAAATAACTTTTAAATTGTTGCAAATTTTGATGATACCTTATTTAACCATCTGTTATTTATTTGGATCACACTGGTGAGAAGCCAGGTTTGTTCAGCTAGGTAAGGAAGTAGGCTACCTGGAGGAGGTATGCCATTTTTTTAAGAGTTCACCTCACATAAGTGCTTGAATGCTTAAAGCAGTGATTAATTATTTTCAGTCTCTTAAACCCCTGTCTAACTGAGACAAAATGCTGTTCCTTTGGGCTGATATTCTGCACTTTAATGGATTAAACCGCTGGATTGGCCTCTGATTCCTAACATGTTTCCTGCGTATTCAGGGTCTTTCTACACTTGTGCATCTGAGCCTTATTTTTATGAGAGCTGCACAGAACTTGAAAATGGGGTTCACGTAGCAGAGCTGCATTCACTGCTGTCAGTGTAGACTGCCAAGACAAGCTGCCTCAAACACATCAAACTCAGCATAGGGTTTGTGTTCTTCAAGTTCATGGCCTTCGGCAGTTCTGGGGGAGAACTTGGCTCTGGATTTAGTTTATTCCCAGCCCAGCTCTCCTTCCTTCATTTCTCACCAGTGAAACTCCCCCTGTGAAGGCACCTCTGAAAGTGCCAGTAGCACGTTGGGAGGGATTCCTGCCTCCTTGCCTGCCTGCTTGCACACATCCTTGTGTGACTCCCAGTGGGACCAAAACTGCAGTAAGATTACCAAAGAAGTGGAGTTTGCCTTTTAGAAAGCATGTCCTGATAACAGAAAAATCTTGCTTTGAAAATCATGTGGGCTGATCCCTGCTTACATATACACAGCCTGTGGGCTCAGCTTTGATGTGAAATTTTACACATTGGCACAAATACTCCCCCAGGCTCGACCTTTAGTCCTGCTTGAGTGACTGAAGCTCAGGGCCAGTGGGCTCTCTGCTCCCAAGGAGCAAGGGCTCATCCTCTCCCAAGACAGGCAGAGGGGCTGCCTCTGCAGGAGGGAAATTCAGCAGGATTTGCTGGTGGCTGCAGCATAATTAATGGGTGTAAACTCAAATTGATGATGATCATTGGTGAAGCTCAAGGATGGGCCCTTGTTATCTGTCAGGAAGATTCTCTGTGGTTTGCAGCCTGCACCCACTGAGAAACGCTGGGTTTGGAGTCAAATGGTGAGATTCAAAGGATATTGTTGTGATCAAATCAATTGTAGTGTAATGACGGAAAGCACTGCAAAGCAGTAAAGTAGTGCAAGAGGTAAAACTTGCATTTTAACTTATCCAGTCAGTGTGTTGATAAGGAAAGAAGGATCTGGGGGACTTGGCAGATGGGGAAATGAAGGAGCATTTGTCTTACAGTTACTTGAGCGATGCCAAGTGGGCTTTAGGGGCAAAGGCAAGACCAAGGAGCTGAAACAGTACAAGAGGGTACAATAGTGAAACAGTAGAAGAGGGTAGCATTAATGAAAACCAGGGGCTACTGTTTCTTGAGGGAGTATAAATTGTACCAGAGGCTTTCTCAAATCATGCAGGTGTCTGTATGCAGTGCTGTTTATGACTGTGAAAATAATCTATGTTAATAATTGATTATTCAATTAGTAAAACAAATGTGACAAAACTAGACAGCTTTGTGTGCCAGTGATGACAGGAATATATTTGACTGCAGCCCATTATCAGTCCAAGGCTGAGAAACATTATTCCAAGAAAATCCTGTTTGTTACTCTTCTTGTTAACTCTTTTCTTTGTCCGCTACTTATAATGGCATAATACAGGCAGACACTAAGTATATGCAGTGAATAGCATTAGATGAAGATGTAGCCATGCTTATTGTATTGCTGATAATAACACTAGACAGCATAAAAAGCCCAGAGCTACCGAGGCAAGGTGACATCAGAGCCCCAACTTCTGCAGATTTTGAGGAGGAAAAGCAAGCTGGCAGGAATTCTTGCAGAGGGGCACAGAAACAACATCTGCTGCTAGTTTATCTTATTTGCCCTTGTAGTGTCGTTACGTCCAGAGTGGTTGTTAGGTCTGCAGAAGAATGCTGAAACTCCAGAGTAAGCAAATGTAACTTCTTGACAAGCTTTGGAAATGCGTAAATGCAGGTACAGATTACTCCCTCTATGGTTTGAGGCTTTTTTTAAAGATGCTTGAAAATTGAAAATAAATCCTTTTTCTTGGTGTCTTATCTGACAAAGCAGTGAACATGGAGTACACTATGAAGGTTTTCTAAATCAGTTGCCAGGCTCCTGGAAATCCCTTATTGGAAGTTACACAAGAACTGGACCTCTTCTGGTTAGCCTGCTCAAGTCTATATGGGTTTTGTAAAAATCAGTACTGGAAGTAACACACCAGTAATCATTCTTCTGATTACTACTATTAACTTTCCTAGAAGGATCTCAAAGAAACGTAGAACCATTAATTGCTTAATTCTCACTGCATTCCTGCCAGCACAGTCTGGTGGGTGTGAAAATGTATTATGACCATTTTTCAAGGGGAGGTTGCAAGAGAAAAGAGGCAGATTAATAAACGGATGGAACAACCTTAATAAATGGCTGTGCCCTGTGTTCATCCCTCTCCTATCAGAAAGCATGATCCAGTCCCACAGCCCTTCTGGCTTGGTCAGCACTTTTCAGGATGCTGCCTGGCCATTTGGGAATTTGAACTTCACACGTTTTTGTCCCTTTGAGTTTTGGGAAAGCAATAAGTAAGTAGTCTGCTTATTGCTTATTTCTGCAATGCTCAGGCTATGTGGAGGTGCCACATACACACACAGGGGTGCACACTTCCATCAGCAAGTGCCCATGGTGTGTGGTGTGAGCAGTGTGTTGGCATAGAGGGCTGTAGTTGGTGACATTTTGGGGTAAGGCCAGCACTGGGTCTTTATTAACTTTAGGAGTGAGGAGGCAGAACTAAGAACATTTATGTGATGAATGTTGGGAAGAGAGATGTGATTAATATAGATCATAATGAAGCTAAATCAGTACAGAGATCACTAATGCTCATCTTTATAACCCCAAAGGCTTTGTGCCATCAAATAATGGCAGTGATGAGAAAGAGTCAAGAATAATGATGCAATAGTGAAAGACAGTAGTTTATTTTATTGTAAGAAGTGTTGTACTTAAACATTCAAAGCTTTCATGCCAAAGGAAATGGTACAACAGTTTGGAAGGAAGAAGAGGCAGCAATCACTATTTTTTCACTGTACTGTTCTGTTTTTCTCTCATCTTCCTTTGTGTTTTTCTAGACCCTGTGCTTGCCAGTGCAGTATGATTTAATAGGTGTTTGTGCAGCATGTTTGGGCTTTGTTTTCATTGTGGTATTTGAACACTATCAGAACAGTACTAACAAACAATAATTATATCAATAATAGAGCCACGCAGACACATGTATAAAAGTTTGGGATACTAGAATAAATCTCAATGAGATTAATTTGTGGATAAGGTACATCATCAGGCTTATGGTAACTTTCACTGTTTTTTTTAAATGTGCCTCTGCTGATCACATGACCGTTTCTGTTGCATGACCTGCACATAAAATAGCTTTGCTGTCCTCATTTTTCTATACATATGCCTATATCAGTGCAGTGTGAAAATGGCGTGTTATGTGTTACAAATTGCTATAACTTTGACAAAACAGTTTCACCATTCCAAATGAATTAATAAAACCCACAGTTGACTATTTGCAACTCTTTGCATATTTTGTAATATGAGTAGTCTTAAGGGATAGATGTAGTAATAGACAGACTCCAAAGAAGTTTGTCAAAAGTGTGATAAATTCTCCTATGCCTTTCAGGTGTTATGGCATGGCTTTCTACTCCACAGATAGTATTCTCCTACTCCCCATTTTTATGTTTGCTTAAAAGGGAAATAAATTAACTTAT
The DNA here is from genome assembly GCA_013396695.1 of Sakesphorus luctuosus. Classification (NCBI taxonomy): domain Eukaryota; kingdom Metazoa; phylum Chordata; class Aves; order Passeriformes; family Thamnophilidae; genus Sakesphorus; species Sakesphorus luctuosus. Next base: position 59,981 of record VWZD01011163.1, on the reverse strand, counting down.
CAGAGCATCTGGTGGAAGTGGCTCCGCATCTTCGAGTGAACTTTCTTGGCTTCTGCCCTGGCTTGTGTTCAAGGGGATAAATCACTGAGCAGGAAGCAGGTAAATGGCCAAAGTTATGACAAATAAACTTGTGACACAGTTCTGAAAGTTACATTTGGGTTCGGTTGTGAGGGTTTAGCAGATGTCATGTTCCACTGACATTTATTAGTGAATTTGATGTTGTATCCTTCATTATTGGCTTGAAGGACTCCTTGTCTTGCAGGGAGTTTGTAGACTTGTACAGGTTATTGATGGCAGGGATGCAAACAAAGCTGATGGGTTTTTTTGGCAATGGTGCTAGGTCCTGAGTTTCTGAAGTGGTACTCTACATTAGCCAAAATGAACTCTGAACTACCATATAAAGTCCATAATTGTCGCTTTCCATTGGTGCCCTTCAGGACTTGAAGTGGTCTCCCAGTTGATAGCATTTATGTCTCATAAAATAAAGGACCTGGGCGGGGCTTTTCCTTACGTATTTGACTCACAGCACACATGCCAAATTGCTCTGTGCATAAGCAGGACAGTGTCACATGCAAAGAGAAATCTGGTAGATTGCCTCACTATGTCCAAATGGTTCTGCGTTGGGAAGATCTATTTGTTTGGGAAGTGAGAATAAACGAATTGACATTGGATCCAACTTCCAAAGTCTTTAGGTCACACTGGATTTCTGTCCTTTGGCAGTTTTCTAAATAATTTCTGGCAAGCAGCAAATGTGAATACAACTAAGTCATTACACTTCTTTACAGTTCATGAGTATGTAAATGTATATTATAAAAGGTATTACTAAAGGAAAATTGAATTCAAAAGGCTGTGGTAGTCTTGTGCAATTTTAAAGGAATGCATTGAAAATCACAGCTTTGCTGAATCTAAATTCTGCCTCTTAAATTTAGGGATAGCATATCTCATCTCCTGGAAGTCTACATGACTAGCAGTGATGTTCTATTGTTTAGCTTAATTTAGGCCTTGAAAACATGGAAGCCGAACACTTAGAAAGCAGGTGTTTATCTGAATGTATTAAGCAATTTACTTTAGGTAATGTAGCCTATAAAATTTTAATTTTGGATTAAATAAACCGTATCCTTCAGCATGGCTCTCCTACCTTGATGTTCAGAGAATGAAATATGGGCACATTTAGCGGATTTCCTCTCCAGGATGCACCGGTGGATAAGGGTCAATAGTTTCCTAATGAAAGCAGTCAATAGCAATTTCTCTTAGTAAGCACAAAGAAATTAGTGTTTAACAACAGGCATGAAGTAGCAAAAGTTTTATGTGATTATGTGATTGGACTACTGCAGGCTTTAGGAAATAGCTGTAGCAGGTAGCATACTACTGCTCAATAGGTAGGAAGCAGTAACTGGCAGAAGATGGACCAATTTAAAAAGAGTCTAAACAAGTTGGCAACAAAGGTGCAAATATTTATATCTGTGTGTGCAAAGTTAGGCATGTTTTCTACAGCATTTATTTAATGCATTTTGTGTCTCAAGATGTGGAACTAAGCAGGTGTTTTGCTAAAGAAGAAAGGTGGAAATATTTCTTGTCACAGTTCCTTCACAAGTATCATTCTTACCCTAAAAATATGTGATTTCTTGCCTCAGTGACCATGGCAAGATTGCATGTGTTTTGCCCATACACCTCTCAGGACAAGACCTTAAGCTGGTATTGAGAAGTTTTGCTTACCTGATGGTGACTGAAATGTCCCTTGGCACTGCTGAAGATCTAGCCCTTTCCTTAGTCTTGAAAGAGCAGGACATTGAAATGATGGTACCTAAATCATTAACTGAGGAGGTTTTCCCATGTGACATGAATAGCATACTGAAAGTTTCTGACCAAAATCCTGCAGATGTGTCTCTCCATTGACTAGAGTTACTGGTATCTAACCATTAGAGGATGTAGTCAGGGATGCTGGTGTGGGAACAAGTAATGAGAGAGGCTCTGATGGCAAATAGTCAACTATCTCAAACACATCGTATTTTTAATCTAAAATAATCTGAACCAAAGCATGTGTAGCAATTTTATGAGTAAGAAAAGGTTGACTTATAAGTAACACGTGTTTCATAAACACATGCAAAAATAACTAGCCCTGAGAATCAGTGAAAACCTGTAGCTTTCATTTACTCCTGCTTAGGCTTGATATGAAAATGTCTTTTGACTTATGTACACTTTGAGATGTAAGAGATGGGAACTCAGCAGATTTCATTAATATATGTAGGGAATGTTTATAGCCTGAGAGGCTTGGTTTGTCAGCTGTTTGTTTTAACTACTTCTTTTTTTTTTTTTTTAATGTGGTCTTTCTAAAGCTCTGGTCAATTTTTTCACAGTAAAATAGAAGTCTCACACAGTCAATGGCTAAGTTTGTACAATCTATATCATAGTATTGATTTAGGACATGTGAGGAACTCAACTATTGGCAGACTGAGGTATGAAGGAGCATTTTTAATATGGCTCAGATGAGGTTGTGCCAAGGGCCCTTTATTCAGCCCAATTCCAAAGCAATACCTCATTGCATCTGAATAACAGCAAGAGAGGCAGAGGGACTAAGTAAAACATCAGAAAATAGCAATATCTTAGAAGCAAGTCTCTTCCAAATGTTGTCCAATGCTGTAGGCTGTGAGGGACTGTGAGGGTATTGCCTGTTTAATGTGTTGCTATTAAAAACTAGCGTTTCATCTCTTAACATTTTGATAAAATCTAACTCTTTGAATAAAATTAATATAATAAGCAAAAATACTTTTTGAATGGCAGGAGAAAAAACTAAAGTATTTTTATATGGTGGCCCAGCGAGCAGTCACTTTTTATTAGTTTTGAAGACTCATGCTTTCATGTACTTGTTTCTTTGATGAGAAAAGTAGCTTAGTGCTCATATTATATACTTTCAGAGGTGTTGTTTGATAGAGAAATGTCAGGCATGGATAGTTTATTGAAGTCTTGATTTTATTCTTGATAGCCTACTGATTTGCCTAGCAAAGGAAATTGTTAGGATAAATTTTTCTTCTGCATGACTCATTCCATAGTTCTCTTTCCAGAGAGCACAACTTTTTTATATATTCAACCTCATTGTCTGCTGTTACACAGAGATTATGCTGCAGAGATGCACACTGCCCATCAGGAAAAAAAACTTTGCTCTTGGTCAGCCATGACTTCACAGATAACCAGGCAGAGAATTACTCTTCTTGTTTGTCCAGGCTGAGTCGCAATAACAGCCTGGCTCAGGTAGAATGGAAACAGTGCTCTGTGCTGCCCATGCCACAGGCATAGAGCAAGAAGTGGTGTTTTGAGTCCCAGGTTTTCATGCTTCCACACAACCCCATGGGCAGTATCTTTTATTGCAAGCATTGTGCAGTTGCTATTTAATCTAGAGCACAGAGACATCTATAACAAAGAAAAAACTGGTATTTATTTCTTCATAAGCCCAGGCTCCTTCAACAACAGAATTTTCAAACCCAGTATTATTTATTTTTATTTAAGCCACCATTTTAGTGGAAACCCTGAGTGATTGTATCAGGTCTCATAATATATTGCACAGGCAAAGGACATGAAGGCTGCCTTCTACTGGGAAGACTAATGGTGTACCTAAGTATGTAAATGCAGAATGCTCTCCCATGCATGTAGACTCAGTGTGTTGGCCCAAATCCTTCACTCCCAGGTGACTGAAGGACATATTATTCTGACACACTGGAATAGCTCGTAAGTTTGTACAAGACAGTGACTTACAGAAGCCAAGAGCTGAGTTGGTGGCCTATTTCTGTTGAAGGAATAAGAGATGAGCCATTCGAGAACACCAGAGGAAGACAGTAATGGTACTCCATATTGTGTAACTATATTTTGGAACAGGATTTATATCATTTTTCATGGAATTCTACTTGTAGAAGGAAAAGGCTGTTTTAAAATTGCACAATGGCACATGTAGATGTCTATAGTTTGGATTGAAAACTAGTACAATTATCCCTAATCGAGGATTATAAATGCAGGATATTGAGATTTAAGTTCAGACATCCACGCTTCTCAAGGTAGGGAAGTGCTCACTATCCAAACAAGCTTAACACTCACCACTTCCAGTTAACAACCCTATTATTGCAAGTGAAATATTTAACCTTTCTGATCCTGGATTATACTAAGCTCATCCTGAAGGTCAGATCTAGGTTTTGCTCTTCGGTGGTTTTGTGATTATGTTGCATTCGTTTGCCTCTGGCCTTGCCTTGGAAACACCCAAGTTCCCACGTGCACCTACACTCTCTCTCTGCAGTATCCCCTTCTTCTGCTAGGGCCTCCCACCTCACAGATGTAAACACCTGCTCTCCTTTTTTCAAGACTTCTGCCATCCTCCCTTGGTATCAAGAGACCAGTGACAGAACTGTGCTATGGTGCCCTTCTTCTACATAACCATTTCCTTCATTATTTTGACAAAAGTCAGTTTGTCTTTTTCAGGTACTAGTTGCAGTCTTAGTTGCCTTGCAAATAACGGGAGATAAAAACTCTCAAAATCACCACCTAACAGTAAGTACACCATGAGTTTTGTCCCTTTCAGAGCAATTACGGCCTTTTGGAAAGACAGTGATGCTGCATTAAATTCTCATACGCTCATGCTGGAAAAAAAAATGCTTAAAGTTAAAAAGAATCACTGGGAAAATGCTAAAAGGTTTCCTCCCTTCTTACATGCCCAGCTTGTGTGTGCTATTTCAGTGAGTTCTTAGGCGATTTCTGACTGCAGAGTATCGAGACATACCACAGATTGTATTTATCTTGGGCACCACAGGTAGGAATGCTTTTGTAGCTCCAGTATTGCAGTTTGCAATTGAAGTTAAATATCCAGGGTCCCAGGTGGACTGGCACACAATGTACTAAAGACAAACGTGTCACTTTTTCATCACTTTTATTATCCAAGCCATAAAGATTGAAGTGGCTCAGTGCCTGCAAATACAATTCAAATTGTGATGTAGGCCTAGATTTAACTCAAAGGGAAGCATAATGCATCCATTTTATTCAGTAATGAGAGAGAAATGGTCTGACACTCACAGTCCAGATCTCTTGAAGTGTTCATTTTAAAATAAACTCATACATTAATCAGTTTATTTCCTTTGTCTCAGAGAGAAACAGTTCTTTGATCAACAGCGTAAACTCATAATCAATGGAAGGTCAAGGATCTTCCTGCTAGAAGGATAAAGACTTTGTTGCATCTGTGCCTAAATTCTGTGGTTTTGGGAAGACTGTTATAGACCTGTAGCCATCTTTAACTTCAGCTTTAACTTCAAGGCTAAGGTGAACTCTGTTCTAGATGGAGCATCAATGCAGTAAAAGGTCATCTTTGTCCCTTCAGGATGTCAACATATTAAAATGTAAAATAAGGGTGGAAAGAATAAAGATTATTGGTAGGATCATAGGGTCTGAATGGCTTTCCCATGATTACTCAAGTTGTTTGTAGCAGAGATAGGGTTGACTTTGTAAATCTTGTGTACACATCTGTCATGCAGGTCAGCTTCCTTCCCCTCAGGACTTTGCCACTGCTTTTATATGCTGTATTGGGCTGGACTTGCTTGCCTTGGTATGTTAAATGTTCTTTTCCATGCCTGGCAAGCATTCTTCATGTTGTCCTCGCTTAGGATGTTGAGAGCACGGGGAAAGCCAATATGGAACATACATCAGACACAAAGTCTTGCTCCCACCTGACTGGCACATCTTGCACAGTGAATTGAGTTATCACTGCAGCTTGGGACACAGCTGTTGGTATCTGTAGTACAGCATGCTTGCAAATTTCCTGGCAAAAATTGGTACAGTCAGCACACAGTATGTTCTACAGCAATGGTAATCAAATGTTCCATAGTGATGTATGATTGAAAAACTAGCACTGGCACTCCTGGCCCTGCTCTCACAGATTTTCATATTAATAGGCAGCTTTACCAATTTTCCCTCTTTACCAGGGGGAAAATTCATCCAGGCAGCTGGATGAATTTAGTTTTGCAAACCTCCGGGCGTACTCAGCTTGCTCTGGAGTGACAGGGCCGCCAGCAGCACCATACATTTGTGGGAAAATGCTTGAATCACTTCTGAAGCAAAGCTCATACTGGTCAGGGCTATAATGGGGATTGCTGAGAGCTCAATACAGGTTGCAGTGGGCACCTGCTTGTAAGAATACATGAAATAGCAGTGTCTGTGGCTAGCATGTGATTCAGGGAGCACATGAAAACCATCCTCCATCTCCTCTGCTTCTGTCAAAATCCTAAGGAACTGTTCTCAACACAGCCACTGGTAAGAAAAATAATAGTCAGCTCGCAGGCTGTGTTGTTATTCAGCTGGTATTGACTGGCAGTACCAGGACACCGCAGAACTGCCTTTCTGTAGCTGTCAGCTGATCAGCTGTGACAGCCCTAATAATAGTTATGTCAGGAGGCAAGTAAAGAGGTACCACAAATGGATTGCACGTGTATAATTGCTTCAAAAACAAATCTGTTAATAAAAGGAGATGAGAAAATTGACAGGAAGAAATTGCTTATTGCATGCTAATTTTCTCCAGCTTTCAGATTTTCTCTCCTTTTTTTTTCTTTTTAATTCAATTGGGTCTCCTCTTCTGGGGAGAACTGTGGTCACAAAATTGAATATGGGGAGGAATTCTATACAATAAATAATTACAATGATGTGTTTTTTCCAACAAGGATCAAGTTCAGGCAGATGGATTTGGCAGAAGAGCTGTTAACTATCTGATGGTTCTTTCAGATTATATTTACCCTATTGCAGTCCTTTGAGTTTATAGGCAAAGGAGAATATGAATGGAGTAGCCCTGAGAGCATAAAAGCTCTTGGGCCATGCCTTCAAAGGTCCAATGATGTTGTTGGACCTGTGTTATCCCTCTAGAGGAAGCAGTTCTAGTTCATAGCAAAAGTCACAACAGATATAAATATTTTATTTTCTCAAGCCATATCCTATCAAGATCCATATGGGTGTTCCTGAATTAAAATGCTTCACCTTCTGCACTGTCTCTGATTGCTAATGTACCTAAACAGGGGTATTTAGAGAGTGTATAAGACTTACTGTTACATATATCTGAGCACTTGAAACCCGAGTCATCCCAGAAATGAGATCAAGGAGCCCTGTAGCAGAGAAAGAAGATAAATGAATGGATAAAGTTAATGAGACAATGAGGCTAAAGTAAATAATTTGATAAAATTGGACCAAATAATGAGATCAGTGCTACTATTGATGAGGCAATAGTTTTCTTGTGGCATTGGTAGAATTAGTGGCAAGATTGAAAAATAAGCTCAAGAATATCCACTTTGATGCAAGTTTTGATTTTTTAGAAGAATCTTTTTTCTAAAGAAAAGTATCTCTTTATCTATATATGGATAAATATATCTATACTCTCTATACATGTTTAACACCCCATCCCACCCCTCCACCACCACCTCCAAAGTCTCTAAACTGTCAGCTCTAATGCGAGTCATTCTGATTGCAGGAACAGCTGGAACCCCTTCTGAACTGGGGCACAATAATGATGCTGATGTGCACCAAAATTCTGTGTACCCTACCTTCTGCACTGTCTGAGAAGGTCAGAGTATATGCATTGGGATCTAGATATTCAGGTAGTTTTAGGAACTTTGTTGACAGACAGTTTTTTAAGTTCAGAGTTACAGTCTGAGGTATAATCAGACTTGAAGAGCTTAGATGAGTGCAAGTGGAACCAACCAACAGGAAATAGCCTGTTTGGAAGAGGCAGGGACAGCATTATGGTTAATTTTCTGGCTTATTTCTTGTCTGCCATTGCTGAAGATGACCGTTCTTATTGTAGCAATTGAATGATACAAGAGAGTTTTGAAGTTAATTTGTGCTCATGCTGGCTTTCTAATGAACACTTTTCTGTTGCATGAGTCTTGGCATCTAGGCTGGTCACAATTTGCAACCTCAGCAGAGAGCTCAGGAGTTAAATTGTTCAAGACATAAGGTTTGATCTTTTAAATCAGTCTAGTAAAGCTAGACAAACTACTTTAGAGGAATATGACTCTAAATTCTCTAGACTATGAGAAAAGTTTCAACTTGAAATGACAACCCTGTCCCTAGAAAAGTTTGTCTATGTGGAGACTAGGGATAATTTAGAAGAGTGAAGAGGAGGATGGGATTTTAGAAGGGTGGATTTGACTCCTTATTCAGTCAGTTTTCAGTCTGACAGGGTCACCATGCTGGAAGCAAAAAAAGAAAAGAAAAAAGAATATTGTCTCCAAGATGTATGAGACAACTGCTGACAGGAAAATGTTAGGGTTTTGGCCAGGTGGGCAGGTTGACTATGCACTGACAGAAACTCCTCAATGGGTCCATTTTTGGGTGTTAGAGCAACCAGCCTAGCAACTTTTCTAGTACTTTTCATGCTACACATTCAAGTTTCAAAAAAATATAACTGGGGAGCAGTTATTTTCAGATTTGTAGGAGGTATTAGAAATGGCAAATGCTAAGAGCAGTAATACAGCTATGGAAAGTGGGATAAATATGAAGAAAGGTTCTTTGATATTATTCATTTAACAGAGAGAATACTCATTTCGTAGCTGACTGATGTGACCTATGCTAAGATAGTTCACAGCTGCATTAGTTTTTACATTTTTGTTCAAGTCGTTTGGGGATGTAGCATTTACAGTACATTATTTAAATACAATGCATGCTTCATATTTATGCTTTCCTTAATTAAACATTCTGCACTGTGGTTTGCGGTTCAGGAGTGCAGTCACTGCATGAGCTCTCTCCGCTTGAGCAATGAAGAGCAAGTTGCTGTACATGACAGCATTTCATCTCTGTATGGCAGGGGACAGTAATGCACGAGCCGCAGGCGAAGGCATTAATCTCCTCAGCTATCCAGAAATGAACTGTCATGTACAGCAACTTGTTCTCTGCTCTTGCTGCTACCTAGTCCCCTCTCCTTCTGCACCCAAGATTACCTTTGCATTCATTAAGCATACTCTTGGAGTAATGACATTTTTCCACCCAGGAGTAGCAGACATGGGGAATATGAAGCCAGGAGGTGCCACAGTCCACGGGGCCGGGAAGTAGTGGTGGTTGTAGCAAGTACGGAGACTTTGGGGATGCCACAGGACATCTGCTTTCCAAGCCTGCAGGTCACAGGGCTTGCGGGATGCTGTGAAGGGGATCCTCTGGACTTGAAAGAAGTTGACATGTGTGAGGCGATGGAAAAACAGGCTGGTAATTTGTTATCTCTGAAATGTTTGTGGTTCATTAGAATGCATCCCCAATATCTTGGACAATTTGCTCCCTGGCTTATATGTAAAACAGTCTTTTGCTAGCTGACTTCCAGACTGTTTGGGTTTCTGCTCATCTGGCCAGAGCATACACTGTCCTGCTTGGGAAGGGGGATCCAGTAAGAGAACAAATCACTTAAAAAGCAGCCTTAGCTGGCAATTGTGTAAGTTGTGTAAATTGTGCAGAGCACTCTAACTCCAGCATATTGGCAGAGATTAATGTAATAGTTGGGCATTTTTTGAAGGGAAAGGAGGAAAATTCAGATTAATTTACAGCAGTGGGAAATGCTGTGCCCTGTTTAGTGTTAGGCATGGGAAAGAAGCAGCTCAGCTAAGAGAGATTTTGCTCATTAACAGAAAGCTACAGCCCAGATTCCTGAAGCAAAATGCTGACAGTCTTGCTCATATAATACCTGTTTTCAGCTGTGCTATAATGTGTTTTGGCATCGATGCTGAGTACAGTGGGAATCCAACCAAAATACACCCCTCACTTTAAGTATTACTAATGAGCTTCTGAGGTTTCTTGCATACAATTTCTACTCAAATGCACAGCTGCTGTTTTATTTTAGATACTAATTTGTCTAAATGCTGTGATTTTGCCACTTGAAAGGAAATGTGGCTTAGAGAGTCAAGTGGAACCACTGCAAATGACTTTTTTGGTGTAAAACCTCCACATACTATAGCTAACAATTAATGTTATGTATTTTCTACCCCTTCTGTCCCAAGCTTTGTGCAATCACAGAATGTGATCTTGTACTATATATTTAGATATGTTTGATTTAATACTAATATCCTCTTCTGGTCAAAAACTAGTAACCTGCTGAATGAGGCTACCTAACTACAAAATGAACTTGTGAAAGTCAAGACAATTTTGCCAAATAAAGAGAAGAAAAAGCTGTTCTAACTGGAGAACCACCTTAAACTGTAGTCTCTGACACTAAAATAAAACAGGATCACCTCTTGTCTTACAGTAGGATTTTCCTACTATTGCATGGATGGATGGATTTTTCTTGAATGTGTATAAAGTAGATTTGTTGTTAATTATTCTGAGATTTTAAAAGTAGGTACAATTATTTAGGTTTGATGCTGGCTTTTGTGAGATCTCTGTCCCCAGTCATTCTGTTTCTGCTTACTGGCCATTAATCTTTATCCATTTGTAACAACACAGGGACGTTCCTGACCAGTCAGGATTGCTGTACTTGAGGAAAAAAGAATGGAAGGGAGGTGAAATGAAAAAGAAGGGGGTAGAGAGCCTAGAGTCAGGAAAGAAGAGGATAAAAAAGGGGGTAAAAGATAGGACAGAAAAACTAAGAAAAGGGATGAAGAAAGTCAGAGATGAGAAAACAAAAGTGGAATTGAAATACATATAGTTTATGCTCAAATCAGCGAGATAGCTCAGGTCTGTGTTTCTCTAGTGATGGCATTTATGATCAGAACTCGATAGATTCAGATGGGGCTGGATATCAGTTTCCTCACAAAGGCTGGGGATGATGGGGAGGGAGATTAGAGCACTGATTCATTGCTCCCTAGCTTTGAGCTGACTTGCTGAGGAGTGCTGAATAAATAAATACGATGCAGCAATACCAAATATCCTCAGCAAAGCCTACAATTTCACTGCATTTTCTTTATTCTTCTACAATGATTTTTTTCTTTATGTTTTGGATTCATTCATTAAAATTGCTGGTCTGTCTTTTTGAATGTAGATCTGTATTTTAAAAATCAAAACCACAGAATTCTTTGGTTTCTAGTTAGGGTCAGGGCTCTAACACAGATAGTAAGCTTGTACAGGGAGCTGAAACCTCAAAGATTTATGGTCTTTGGACTAGACTGTGATACAGACAAGTGCAATTGCTTGGGATGATCTGCACCATTATTGAAAAATACCAGTTGTTTTTAAACACAAGGGTGTCAAATACCCATGTTACAATACAGGCAATGCACATTTAAGGGTCGATTTGGCTAAATGCTGTTGTCCTGAGTGCTGTGCAGTGTGTTAGCTCCTGTGGCATCTACTAGACAGAGGTATCTCTCTCAGTGTTTCTTATCCCTGTTGCTACAGGCAGTCAAGCTAGAGACACTCAAGCCATGCTTTCCCTCTGTTTCCACTTGTGTACTTTCAGCTACTGAAACACAATACTGTTATTATCTGACCTATGGTTTTAGTTTCAGGGTGCTTCTGATTTTGTCCAAACCAATTCACAGTCCTGTTGAGAAATAGCAATGTAACTTTGTAGCAAGGTTTTTTTATTGCAGGGTCTGAAGCCCCAATTCCAGTGGCATTTTCTGTTGACTTATCAGGAGATATCAGTCCCTGTGGGAACCTTACATTAAAAATGAATGTGGCAGACAAGAAACTAAACACAGATAAGGAAGGCAAGCAAGTCAGTGTGTGAGAGATTCAGGCATTACACTGCAGCTGTAGGACTCTGAACATTTGCACTGTCTTTCTGCAAAACCTCAGTGCTGGATCTGCTCTGAGCACTTGCTGGGAATTTCTCTGCTTTAGCTAACATTGCCAGTCATGACTGTGATTACTGACCACTCAGATTTCCTTTTCTTTCTCTTCCCTCATTTTTCCTGTTAGTGTCCATGGAGTGAGCTTGAAAATATTTGGAGGCAGAGGGTGGAGTAGTGGCTGGGAGGGATGACCATGTACTTTGCTCATACTGGAGTTTCACCTGCTGGGATCTAGAAGAAGTCTGATGGTACACATCAGAGCTTCCCACAGGTATTGCACATTTGCTCTCTGGTAACAACTTCTGTTTGAGCTATCTTGGGTGCTCCTGATGTTGGAAAGGATAATAGTTCACAGACATTTCAGTCAAAGGTTGAGTTGAAGGTAAAGCAAAGTCAGGAGTCTGCTGTCTCAGGCTTCTCTTGAAATGTTATGATTTTATTTTTTTTTTAATTTTTAGAGAGTTTGTGAGTAAGAAAGCAACAAAACTTAAGAAATGAGCGTGAATGAAAGCAGGGGAAAATTTACAGTCTGTGACCAAATACCTTTTGTGGACTTATGAAATAACTGCATAGATGCAGACTGCTTCTGTAACTTGTATGATAGGGACTGTGCTGCACTGCCCCTCTGTGGGCCCTGGGACATGTCCATGATAGTTTCCAGCTTTAGAAAACATTAGGGTGGGTGTTCGTGCCAACGAAATACCATCATTTTCCTTCCTTCATCCTTTCTTTGCAGAGTCTACTAATGGTGAGGGTAGAGTGTCAAGAGGAGAGGATATGCTCACCTGTAAATAAACATGTGTTCAATGAGATACCTTGTCCATGCGTCTCCTCAGACAGGCTCTGCATGGAGGATGATAGCTGATTAAATAATCCTGTATGTTTCCAAAATAAATAAACCTTTTTTGCTATCATTTTGTCTCAGAGGGGGGAATGCATTTGATTATTTTGTATTAAGATTTGGTTGAACAGCTCATTATTAGCTTTATTAGTATATATAGCACACACAATCTGTCAGTATTTTCATGAGACACAGTCAGCAATAGGACAAGAGGGCACGGGCTTAACCTCTGCCAAGGGAAATTTAAGTTGGAGATCAGAAAAAATTCTTTACAGAGAGAGTGCTCAGGCATTGGAATGGCCTGCCCAGAGAGGTGGTGGATTCACCATCCCTGGAGGTTTTTAAACTGAGAAGGACATGGCACTGAGTGTCATGGTCTAGTAAATGGACTGAAGTAGGAGCAGGGGTTGGACTTGATGATCTCGGAGGTTTTTTCCATCCCAATCAATTATATGATTGTGTGATTTGATAATATTCAAGTGAAACAGTTTTTCATCTGCTTACAAAGTCTTATGTATTTACAAAACCAATTGCTAGTTTAATTAATTAATTAATTAATTAATGTGTCACATTTCTGATCCTAAGAAATAATCTGTGTTTTTCCATCTGGCTCCATAAATACCTGAATGCTTAATTCAATAAGAGGATAATTACCTTTTCTACTCCTTTTCTTCTTCTTTTAAGGACTTTTTCCCCCTTTTCCACATCTAGTGTTCAGTTTCCCAAGTTCCCCCCCTTCTTTTCCCTTTCTCTCTAGAAGCTCATGCTTAGAATTTAGCTAATGGATTCTAATTCAATTTCAACTTCTGCTGGGATAAATCAGGCTCATACAAAATAATTTATGGTTCTTGTAAAATTTGCTGTGGATGAAATTAGGTAACTAGCACCAGGCAAATAATAATCTCATTAAGATCTGTGGAAGAAAGTAGTGAGTACATGGATAGTCATGAGGACTGATGTTAGTCTGGGGACAGCAGTATCACCCTGATTCCCCTAGCCCATGGAGAGAGCCCTTCAGAGTACCCAAGGCCAGGCTGCTCCATCGATACAAAGGGAGACCAGTGGCAAGCCTTGCTTCATCTGCAAGACAGACACACTTTGTTCCTTAATCATTTCATAAACACAGACTTGTGATCCTTTGTAAACTGTTGGTTCTTTGGTTAATTATGCTGACAGGTATTTCAGAGAAGCTTTGAAGGAAGAGTCTGAGTATGGAGTTGTTTCCTTAGTTTGAAGGTAGTGAATGAAGAGTGCTACCTATTAAGCTACTACATCCACATCCATTTTGCAGATGAGATCCTGAATCTGACAGATTATATTTCCCCAAGGTTTCACAAGAAAATCTATCCCCTGGGTCTCGGCTCAATGCCTTAACCAGGTGGCCATGCGACTGAGCTATTATTTTAGGTCTAGTCAAGTGACCTGTGTTTTTCTGGGATGGAGCAATCTTGCTAACTAGATTAACTGTGCACTTCAGATAGCTCACAAAATCATGATCCATGACTTCCCACTAGATCTCAGTTTAATTAATCATGAGATGTTGGATCATCACTCTTGGATGACACAAAGATACTTCATTGAAAATGTTAGAAAACTGGGAGCAAAGCTCTGCTGTAGTTTTAACAATAGGAAAAGTAAGGATAAAAGTAACCATTCTTGCTAGAACCTAGGGGTTGACATTTTAACATACTGTTGCAAGAAGGAAGCTTAATTACTAATATGGAACAATATAAAAAGCAAAGAAAATATTTGTAGCGCCACGTTCAGTTACAGGTCCTCTCTTAAGCTAGCAGAATGGAGCTCCTTTCATTGTGCCATAGCCATCAACAATACATTGCACTCAGATTTATCTATATTAAACCAGCTTGTTCTGTGTAATACAATTTACCACTGGCCCTAAAATCCATCTGCCTATGGCTGATGACTCTAGCCTGAGCTTTGTCATTGTTTCTGTTACATAATAGAGGACTTAAGCACATGAGAAAAGGTGGAATCAATTTTTTTCATTTGGTTGTTGTGTTCAGGGCACCATGTTTGGACTGTTGATATAGCAGTTAGACAAAGGACCTGAGTCTGAACTTCAAATTCCAAAAAATGTGTACAGAGTTAATTATCCTTGGATTTTTTTCTGAGGTATATGCTTTGGACTATACCCAGGAAACTTGTTTCCAGTATGTTCTGAGACTATATTTCATGTGCTGTAAAATGCATCCTTACCATCTAACCACAAAGGTTAAGTTAGGTCTTGTAAAAAGAGATTTTTCATATTATTGTAACAGGCACCAACTTTCACATTCGTGTAAATATGGCAGGCTCTGTCTTGTGTGACAAAGAATGCCTGAAGGGGACTTGAGAATGAATAGGATTAACAAAAAGCATTTTAGCCTAAGCCTTGTCCATCTTTAATTAGTTATCAGGGTTAAAGGAGGGGTCAAGAGCCTGGAGCTGCTTCAGGACTAATGTGTCAAAGGGAAGTGAAGCCTAACACTGAAGAGGAAATGATGCTCCTAAGAGGTTTCATAATTTTTGACCCTGTGTCAACCATTATGACCACTAATGGCAGCTGGGGCAGAAATGTTTCAAATTAGACTTCACTTTGCAGGTGGTTGGGAGGGGATCTCATGCCATCATGCAGAATCCAAAAGGGAAAACACATTTGAGGAAAACCACAAAATCTCATGGTCTGACACTGAAGCTTGTCTGCTGTTCCTATGTTGCATCTGTATCAGGGAAAACACAACTAGTGATAATATGCTTGAACACTACCAACACAAACATATCTAACAGGAGGTGTGTTAATTTTCCAAATAGATTAAATGCCTGTATCTCACATACATATAGTGTGTGCACTGAGCAAAGGAACTCTTGCATGTTATTCTCTGTGTGTTTGTTACATGCCAGAGTCAGAAGATAAAGTTTCAGAGGCAGTCTGCAACCCACCTTTGTTTTGTTTTGGTTTTTAAGCATGAGTATTTTATTAAACAAATCATACAATCACAGAGGTCTTTAGATTGGACAGGATGTCTAAGATCATTGAGTACAACCATTAGCCCAGCACTGCCAAATCCACCTGTAAACCACTTTACTAAGTGACACATCTATATGCCTTCTAAATACCTCCAGGGATGGTGACTCAACCACTTCCCTGAGCAGCCTGTTTCTGCCCTTGACAACCCTGGAAGTGGAAGGAGAGAGCAATCTTCCACAGGCTAATTAACACAAAATGTCACTGATGTCATCTGCTGTTTGTCAAGCATTTTATTTTTTGGTGGTGTACTTTTGAGAGTCACGGCACAGTAACTGAGCCAACCTTATCCAGTAGCTCTGTACAAGCACAACAACAGAGTTTCCATCAGAAGAAATGAAAGTTCTGCAAAGAGGGATGTGACTGCTGGCACAGAGGGCGGGGCAGCAAAGAAACAGGGTCTTTTGCCTTCTCATTTGACATTTTCCACTCAGCGCTCATAAGTCAGCCTCACCCCATGATGGTTTGCCTCCATCCCTTTTTATCTATTTATATGATTAGGCAGCCTCAACATAAATAACACTTGCAGATTGCTGCATTAAATGTCTTATACTGAGAGAAATTCTCAGAAATCTTATTGCTCAAAGAACAGCTTGGTGCTCTTCATATGCGACAGAAGGTATTTTCATTGCCTTGCATGAAATCATACCATGTACTGGCATTTTCCTACACTGAGTGCAATGCTAACGAGTACCTCTATCATCACTTGCATGTTCAGGCAGCAGCTGGTAGTCTGACAGAGTTTGTCTCAGGACAATGATAAAGTTCTGGATACAGAACCTAAAATGTCATGTCTACATATGCACCTGCAGGCTTTGTCTTGGAATAGCAGTGGAGTGTACAAAGACATCTCTCTCTGTTACAGAGGGCTGTGGGAGTTGTCTTGAGAACACATGTTTTGTCTTTAGTTTGACTCTCACGTGATTGATATAAAAATTTCCATTAGCCTCAAGAGAAACAAAACCTTATAATTATGAATTAAACAAACTGGGGGAAGATGTCCTTTTCCCAAACAGCAATATATAACATGCAAAATGCTTTATAAAGCTGGTACAGTCACTGTTTTCCTCATCTAGGCCTGATTTTCCTTTTCCTTACTCTCACACAAATCAGACCTGGCTCCTCTGAAATTAATTGTTTATTAACAGCAGCGAAGTTTACCAGAGTAAGCCAGGCAAAATGTACTCCAAGCACTGAAATGAGAGAAGGTGGTGGCACTATCAAAGCAGAGAAGATGGAGCACACACTGATTGCTGTAGGTAACACGGTTGCACAGTGTCCCCACTGGCTGTGGCTGCATGATAACCATTTATTCTTTCATCTTCTTCTGATGTTGGCTTTATATCTGACTGTGCAGCATTCACATAAAATAGGAGCATGGAGAGAAGTACACAAGAGGGGAGGGCTCCACTCCACACAGTGCTGCCAGGGGGAAGCACCAGCAGCCGCTCATTTGGCTTCTTTCTTTGACTGTGAAACATCCTGCTTTTGAACTACAGCTCCAGCCTTAGCAGTCTCCCGGTCTAATGCCAGACTGTGCATTGCTGTTGAAAGGGAAAGCATGGTGCTTTCTGCTCCCCTTCAGCTCTTCACAGCTTTCTGACAAAGGTTGGTTGGGGTATAGCGCATGTAAGGAGCACAGGTAGGCTACTTATTTATTTGGGATATTGGTAGGCTTATCGGTAGGCTACTTACTTATTTGTGATGTTCTGTATAGTAAGTCTGTCTCAAATAACAGAAACCTCCTTCCTGGACTCTTTATTTGAGCCAATAATCCAGTATTTCAGATGTCTGAGATGCCCATTGTCTGGATTTTTGAAAGGGCTCCAGGTTGGTGCCTGTGGCTGACCATGGATTGAATATTGACTCCTGTGCCTCTGTGAAAGTCATCTTTGGTAGGGGTACAGAAAGACAGGAAAGGATATGTTTGATTCTTGTTTGGTGTTCGTATGTTTGAGGGGGAGACTTTTGCCCAGCAGCCTTCTGATCTACAAGTAGCCCCTCAGTGGGTATGTTCTTCATTCTTTAAGTGTGTGCAAAGCTTGGGTTTGACCTCCTGGGGATTTATTGTTAAGCTGAGATGTGCTAGGAGGGTCTTCACTGAGCTGTTTCAGGTGCAGCGAAAGTTCATTCATCTTTGTGGTCTTTATTTATTCTGTTTCTGGATTGAAGTCACCTAAAAAAGATGAACATTGCACACCCTATTGATTTCTCTATCACTCTTTCCAGACTGTGCCTTCGCTGACGAAAAGAGCATTTAATTTTGTGGGTGCTTAGTAAATTTGAGTCAGAAATTCCCTCGACCTTGCTTCCAGGAGGGTTCAGCAAGGTTCAGCATGCCTCTGGTTTGTGGGCTGCCACAAAACCAAGACTCATCTTTAGGCACATAAAGGCCTGCAGTGAATTCAGCTACAAGCAAGTGGATGCCAGCTTCCCAAGATGGCCAAATATTTTTATGTTGTAAAATTGCAGTCTTTCTGGGCTATTTGGAGGTATCTTCCACTTTTGAAATGATGAAGAATAACATGTTATTGCCTTGTTGCATACCCACATTGTAATCAGCTGGAGACAGGGCTGACAGGGTAAGTGCTGAGAAAGCCACTCTCCTGCTCTCCACAGCACAGCAAGGAAACATGCATGGGCTTTCAGGGCACGGATTGCTCTTTGTTGTGCCTATTCTCCATCCCTATGTGGTCTCCAGGGCTGAGGTAGGGTTGAAAGGGCTTTTTGGTATGGAAACTGCTCAGAAGTTATTCCTGGAAAAAGTCCTGTTTTCTCCCAATTCTCATTTAGCTTGGCCTAATGTAGGATTCATAGCTCTGTCGGTATTATGAGCCTCTAAGGTAGAGGCAGACTATACAGCATACAGTATTTTTTGCTTCCTTGCTTCCCATTTGCTGGTACTCTGTGCCTTTGCTAGGAGAACAGAAAATCCTGCAACCGAAGGACTTCCAGGCAAGCAATTTTCTTTTCCTGAAAATGTGTACACTGTAATCCAAACCCTTGCTTCCATCCTGATAAGCTGTCTGACTGAGATACCACCTGCTGTTAATTTCACAGTAAACAGTACTTGTTGCTCTAGAAAGCTTTATAATCACAAAATTAAAAACTGAACAGAAATCCCATCCATACAGTGAACTCCAGCTGCCTTTCTTGCAACGCATGGGGAATGATCTTGCCGAGTGATGGGCATCCAAATGCAAATGGAATTAACTTTGCAGCCATTCATTCTAAATTGCTCTTGAATCATTCTGAAGTAAATTCCATTTGAGAAGAATTTGCTTCAGGTCTCACACGAAGAGATAATGGTCCAATATATTATCATCTAAGCAATAGTAGTTTAAGTCTCACAGTTCAGATATATTCTGAGTTATATACTGGGTTGATGAGAATTAAAGCTTGATATATAGTAATAAAACTAGTGATCTAGAGATGAATAGATTGGTGTGTGGAGCACAATATTTTTCTGCCACAGATTAGAGCAGAGATACTAGTCCATAAAAAGGGAAATATACTATTAAATCTTCTTTTCACTTGTTATGCATGGAGAGCTATAATATGTATAGTTTTGCAAACAAATGCATGAAAACAATAAAGCCCTTTCCTAACATCTGAAAGTTCCTGTCTCACACAAAGATTTGTTTTACCTTAAAAGACAGCTGAACTAAAACTAAGCTAAAATTCTTATATGTGGCAGTCTACGAGATTCTACCTATGTTGATTTCAGTGGCATTTCATCTGTTCCTATAGATTTTGCATTTGATTTTGTTTTTAAAGTAATATAGTTGTCAGATACTACAGAAGGCCAGTAAAAAATGTATCTGTACTTGGTCCAGCAACTAAAATAAAAATTCCAAATGAAGTTTATAGATTAAACTGGCTTTTTAAAATTTTATTTTCTTAATATGAATGAATTGCATGAGTGAAACCAGTTTAGCAGTACCATTAATCAGGTCTTTTGTCTTGCTAATATAAATCAGTCAATAACAACAGATGGGCTGTACACTTTATTATGTGAAAATAAAGATGAATGTGACACACTGCAGAAGTAAACTTGCAGCTCAAAGTTACTGAGCACAGAAGGGGATTTGTTACAACAGGGGAGAACAATGTGTGCCTTGTGTTTGTGTTTGATCAAGGTTGTAAGGGGAATTTGCTGCACATGACATTGACATAATGATTGGAAACCAAGTATGTGAATTTTTAGTGTTTGTTTGTATCTACACTCCCAGATCACTCCCAAATGGTTTAATTAGCTTTTTTCCTCCAGATAAAAGAAAAAAATGTCTAACTACTTAGGAGAGTTAAATAAGAGAGTTATAAAGTTTGCTGCTTTGTTGCATCATTGGAAGATGAACATATTAAATAACCAGTGATAACTTGTGAGGGAGATGCAGATCAAAGTCTCAGGCAAGATTTATCCCCTCATAAAGCAGTGAAGCATGCAATGAATGACACCCCCACCCAAATTATAGAAACAGGCCCATCAGGCCACACCATTATAACAAAATCATCCCTGAAGAAACTAAATTTGGTCTTTGTATGGAGAGAGGAATGACCTGTGTTTAACTGGGGCTGGTCAGGACAAAATTTGATGGAAGAATTTATTAGGTTATTAGGAACTGCGTCCTCATGAATATTTGTTAGATTGCTTCAAAAGCTCATTCTACAAAATATCTCAACATGGTCAAATATCCTATATTGATATTCTCTCTGTTGGATTTTTAGGAGAATTTCACTATATAATTTCACTGCCATTAGAATTATTGCTTATTGCTGTGAGCATTACAGTGAAAGCACAACAGCATATTAGTGTAACTCAAAGAATGAAGTGCAAGACTTGGATCCAAGATGTTTGTAAAGGTTTATGGTTCAAAACTAGGTCTCAAATCAGCCGCTGAATTAGCTGACTGTCCTAAGCTGTGCCTGGTGTTCTGCACAAGCCATCATGAGGGGATTTAAGGTTCTTCCTCCTCCAAAGATCCTCATCCCAAGAGGCAAGTGTCACAGCCTGGCACAGCAGAACTAGAGCTGCACACCCTCTCTGTCTTTAAGCCACCATCCTGACACTTTAGCCAGTGGTGACTGGTGTGCCTGTGTGGGAGGGGAGTGGTGCTTTCCACCCCCCCGCCCCCAGCAGCTGACCCCATCTCTTTGTGGGAGGCAGGGAACAGCAAGGGACTTCCCACTCTGATTGCCAGGCTGATTAAACCACCAGTTACCTTTCTGCAGTGAAAAACAGGAGCAAGAGTCCCTCAGTGGCAATGGAGGTAGGACTAGCTGTGCAGTGGGAGTGGGATTTTTTCTGCCAAACCCAGTCTTGATCATGTTCTATATGCTCCTCTTAAAAACTGCTCTGTAAAAAAGAGCGCCATTGTTACTCCTAATAGGAACAGTAAGAGGGCATGGTTTGAATGAACATTTCCAATTTAAAAAGCCAACAAAATATTTCTTAGCTACTGTCTTAAATTTTTGCTGAAAGTGATGGTTTTAAATGCCAATTTCCAGGGACATGGCAGCCTCTGCACAGTATTTGTGTGACAGTTTGTGAATGGTTTCCATCTATATCCTTAGCATTTAAGAGCAGTTCAGATGCCTCTTTATGATAGCAGTGAGAAAGAAGCTGATTAAAGAAATACTTTTTAAAAACACCTTATTTTTTTGTACCTTGCTGATTCTTCCTTTTAGACTTTCTAGTTATCTTTGATAAGATGCAGTTAATTGGTCAGGCAGCATAAGTATTGCCTTTGATAGTGTGCAGAAATTTAGTGGCAAAAATAAATACATTTGTTCTTCCAGTCACCAGAAATTAGTGAAGCAGTACTTGTTTAATTATAAAACATATGTGTGCTTTGTTAGTTTCCATCTGTCTGCTCACTGATTTGCAATTAAATGACCAGAAGAAAAAGATACGTCCTGTGGCAATTCAGGGGAAATGATTCATCTCTAATGTTTCTGCGTTGTGGATGTCTGTGGAGCAGCGTATGCAAGAGGGAGACTGAGAAAGAGGGAAAGAGGGGGACATATTCATAGAAAGGGCTGAGGGAAGCTGAAAAGCCTCTTGAGTCAGTTCAGACATGTTTCATTGTCATGAGACCAAATGAGGACTCCCATTAACTTACTGTAATTCATCTTTCTCTCTGGAATAAAATGGGGAGCAAAATGGAGCAAGGAAGAAATACCTAATGAGGAGAGGAAATGTGATTGCAGAAGAAGGAGGTTTGTGTGGTCAGAGTGAAAAGCAAACCACTGAAAAAAAATGAAGGATGAGAAAGTGATAAAAAATTAAATTTAATTTGAGTATCTGGAAATGATTAATTGGAGATGAAAATGGAATTGTTACATTTTGTCACAGATTTTCTCTTTGCTAGAAAAATGTCAGGCTTTATTTATTGGCCCTTTTTTCTATCTTTGAACCAGTTCACTTCTATTAACTCTCAGGGAATGATGCAGAAATGAGTCAGGCCTGATACTCCTTGTAAAATAAGACACCCAGAAGGACAGGACTATTTTGAAATTATTATGAAGGGGGAAAAAAATGGGGAAAAAAATTGGCGAACATACGTTTTCTTCTAGTCCAGGAGGTTCACAACATTGTTTGCTGTGGAAGGTATTCCCATCACTGACAAAGACGTACAGTCTACCTCCATATAGCAGCATGGATGGGTACCACATTACCTTCTTCCCCTCTCTCCTTCATCTGTTCCTGTTCTTTCTTGTTCTGAAAAACACTATCTGGAAGGAGAGTCATGCCCCTTGTAATTCTGGCCACAGTCTGTGCAAGCATGTCTCAGGTTCAGGGAGGTAGCTGTCTGACATTTCATCTTCATGAAGACTGGCAGGGAGAAGATAGCTGGCCTTCCGCAGTATTTTTAGTCTGATGTTCTGTGGTGTTTTATCGATCAGTATCAGCGTCCGTCACTGTGTATAATGATAACTGCTTCAGAGGCAGAAAGGGGAGATTGAATAAGGCCTTCAGGAATGTCAGCTTGCTGGTGGTGGGTCTGTCAGAAGTTGGTGCCCCCCACCGCTTTGCTGCTGCAAGCCTCTTCTATGTTCTTGTGTCTGACAGCAGGTGGGGAGGTGGATGGGAAGAGTTATTCTCCACTGAATTTGGTGCTTTCTGATGTAGGAGACTTTCTCTGCAGAAAGGGGCAGAGGGGTTGTAAAGGAGGATTTGTGAAGAGGTAGGAGAGAGAAAGGAAAGTATGCAGGTTAGGTGTTTTCAGTATTGCCTCATGTGTGATAGATTCTTTTCCTCATTCTCTTGACTTCTTTTATTGACTTTATTTGTTACCAGCAGCACCAGGGAGATGCAGAGGTGCTGTACATCAATAGCATTTGTCCATGCTGGCCCAAAATGTCACCATTTCCCAGCTGCCCTGTCCCAGGTCCCAAGTCCTCTCTGTACCAAGAACTGCACAGATCAGTGTACTACAGACAAAGTAAATAAAGCATAGCTTGGCACCCTCATTAGGAGTTTTAGCAGGAGAGTCAGAGCATGAACAAAGAGGTGCAGACTGAACTTGGCATTTAGTTTTTTGCCCTTAGAGAAGATTTCAAATTGCTCATCTGAAATGAAAGGTGCTATTTCCTATTTGTACCAGCCCCAGCTGGCACTAGCTATTGCATGCACCTGATTCAGTACTGTGATAAGTCCCTATTGAAAAGTGTGACCTTGAAGTCTCCAAAAGTTTCTATTATTTCTTTTTACGGTTTTGCAGGCAACTCTCCCAAGTGCTAACATAATGCTTTATTACTAGTATTGCTGCTGCTGCTAACAAAGGCCCAATCCCAGACGTGTGAATGTGCACATCCCTGTCACATCACATAGGGGAAAGAAAGCTCAGGATGTAGAGAACAATTTCTTCTAGTTTGAAAACAGCAGTGCATTTTAAACCTTGATCTAAGAGTGCTTCTAAGATAACATTTTATTCAATAGTATGCACCTTCTGAATTTTTCAGGAAGGGTTTGCAAGGGTTTGATAGCTGAATTTTGGTTGTTTCATTTTTCCTTTTTATCCCTTCTCTACAGATGATGATTTTTTTCACGAACTTCCGGAAACTTTTCCGTCTGATCCTCCAGAGCCATTGCCCCATTTCCTCATTGAACCCGAGGAGGCTTACATTGTGAAGAACAAGCCTGTGAATCTGTACTGCAAAGCAAGTCCAGCCACGCAGATCTATTTTAAATGCAACAGTGAGTGGGTTCATCAGAAGGACCATGTGGTGGACGAGAGAGTAGATGAAACCTCTGGTGAGTTTATGTTATGTCGTGAGGGGATGCAAATTAAAAAGCATTAATATCAAGCCCGCTTTTGTAATCTAGCAGCTTTTTCATATGGCAGCTACTTTTCTTTACTCCTGATACACCTGTGAATTCTGTATCTGACATTACAGAACATTACTGCATCCAGGTCAGTCAGTAAAATAGGATTGTAGGGCACCCTGACCAAGTTTGAAATCAAAAAAAAACAGGAGAACCATGCACAAAAAGAAAAAAACCCCATAATTACTTTCTCAGACAGGTCTACTCCCTGGTCACATTCCCAGTGCCACAAATTCACAGTGCTTGCATTGTGGTATTGTCACCGACCACATTCTCCCCAAAGTGTCAAAGAGCAATTGGGTTGTTTCTAGAATGATGTTTTCTTGGGGAGATATGAGAAAAAAAAAAGGAGAAATTTAATCAGCTTCTAGCAAGAAAGAAGGAGAAAGCACACCTGGGCACACTTTAGAGTAGTGTATCGATCCAGAGCAAGCTCCTGGCCATTTTTCATTACAGTTTTCTGCCTGCTCTATAGAGCCTGTATGAAGGAGAACCACAGTAGGTTAACATCCTTCCTCAGTTAATACCAGAAATCCCACTGACATTCATAGTACAAAATAAAAGAAAAAAAGTTTTAAAAACGTGAGTAATAAACCAGTGTTTGGGAAGACTGGTAATCAATAGAATATGAGACACATGCAAGGAGAGAAGCAGGACTTAGTGCTGTTTTGATGGCTCTGAGAAATAACTGGATACCAAGCGAGAAGGTACCTTTCATTTGGGAATTTCACCACCACTTGGTCTAATTACTTTGAAAAATAACTCCACCAGATGTCTTGGAAGTCTCTTGTGAACCAGGTTTTATTTGTTTCAGCTCATTTATTTGCACAGAGATCAAAAACATAAGCTTTTCTCCATGCTCCCACTTGAAAAAGGAAAGGTGGGTGTAGAAAGAAAAGCTGTAGAAAAAAGTCTTTATTAAACTTTGGGCCTGTTTATTGTTGGTAAGATCTGGCTTTTCCACAATTTGACTGTAGCAAAAAAAACTGGAAAAAAAAATGTGTTACTTAGTACATATTCAGGGTTTTTTACTCCATGGGAGGCCAAGGAAATCAAAAAGGACCAACAGGAGGACAGCTATAATTGGGTTAATTTTTTAAGCTTTTATTAACCTCACCATTTAGAAACATGGAAATATTTCACTACAGATGAAGAATTAATTCTTCCCTGTCAAAAATCTCATTGTGGGGGAATTTTGTGATGCTGAAGAAGTACATTGCATTCTACAAGTCGTAGAAGGCCAGTCTTGGAAATTCCAGATGCATCAGAATATATTAGAAGACAAATGTTTTGCATAACAAACAGCAGCAATTATATGCAGATAGAAACCATGTCCAATTAAAGATTAACATAATCCTCTGGAGTTGGGTGGGGGGAAGAGGGTGTGA
Organism: Sakesphorus luctuosus; assembly: GCA_013396695.1. Classification (NCBI taxonomy): domain Eukaryota; kingdom Metazoa; phylum Chordata; class Aves; order Passeriformes; family Thamnophilidae; genus Sakesphorus; species Sakesphorus luctuosus. Next base: position 34,672 of record VWZD01011163.1, on the reverse strand, counting down.
AAGCTGTGCACATCAGATTATTAGCACAAGACCCACAAACCTAGTCACACTAATAGCTTGTTAAAATGAAACTGTCATCAAACCCCAAAATCATCAGCCTGGTTGTTGGCAGTATATTGGTTAATGCATGTCACAGCTGCAGTGTTTGTGCACCTTCCTGCAAGCAGCTTCAGAATCTAGGGCTCATGGCATATAATTGGTATAGAAATGGGTAAACAATTTATTTAAGGTAGTTGTAAAATACTATCTTCTTCAAAGCAATGGAAGTTCAGGAAAATATATTCACTGAGATGAAGATGAAGAAAAAAACTGGAGGAGACAGTGACTGTTAGAATTCATTCTGGTGCTCAAAGAAGGAGGTATCATCTTGGCAGCTTGCACTGCAAAGCTCTTTGACTCTATGACTTTGGAGACTATTTGGGTTTCTTTGCTGTTTTTGAGTACCTAGTGCAGTTGTAACCCAGAGCTCAGCAGTAATGACTGAGCTGCTCAAAGGACGATGCAAGGATGGCAGTCCAAGCCTACATTGCTGCTGCCTTCAGGCCTGCGGTTAGAGAGGCAGGTGAAATTGCCCACAAACCACATTAGGTCTGGCCTTTACATGAGTAACTAGGGGCTCAAAGGGATCTCAGTTACACAGTATTTCTTCAGGTTCTGTTGTGTGATCCCAGCAACTGAAAACTAGGTGCTCTCATTTTTTTCTGGCATTTTACTGCTCCTAAGGTCTGTTCTGCTTCCCTATGAGAAGAAGAGGAACATGCTGAGGAAGTATCTGCTACCATTTTTGAACCAGGCTTTGTCTTTCAGTTCTTTACATAGACAAGCAAAGCAAAGGAAAACAAGGCAAACAGACAATAAATTATGAGAGGAAAAAAAGTAAAGGTTACTTGTGCTTTCTTTTTTGGAGGATGGGTAATCAGGAAGAAAGTGAACTAAAATACAGGTGTGATGCTAGCAGTACATCATCTTGGGATTGTAAATGACACATGAAAGAGAGAAATAGGTTTTGATTTGCAAAAGATTATGTGTTCATGGACTTTGAGCCTGTGCCCAGGAATGAAATCTATGTAGAGATTATTAACTCTTCTTATAAGGCAAATTTTTTTCTGTCCTTGATAAGGCCAGAGAAAACAGCACAGCAATAGCAATGGCACAAGAATTAGTGCGAAGAGAGCTGCTAGATAGAACTGTTGAATAGATTAAGGTTACCTTTTAAGAGTGGAAAATAAATATATAATTTTCTCATGTATCTTTTAATTTGTAACAGAGAGAAGGTACAAAATAAGAGTAACAGTTATATTCATTTTCACTGTGAGACACTTTAATCAGTAGGTAAACCATCGCTGTCAAGAACATGCACAGGGACTCTGTGGGAGTTGCCTTCTGGTTGGAGAGGATGAGAACTGTAATAGTGACAGGCTGTTCTAGTACAACTTTATTTAATTAAATTAGCCTGAAAAGAGTGCCTTGCAAAATATTTTACCCTGATCAAGTTTAAGAACCCAGAGGCTTTACATAGAAGATCATTACATTCTGTTTTTTCATCCTCACACTCAATGGAATTTTTCTCCTTTATGGAAAAAGCTAAGCCTTTTCATAAAGAAGTCATGTGTGCACTTTGGAAATGTCTAGTGCACATCTTTGACTCTTTCATTTCCTATGTACATGAAACGCAAGGCAGGGCATGGTCTTTTTTGTCTTTACTGGAATATTTTCCCGTTAATGTGGAAAAGAATAAGAACAGTGGGTTTAAAAAACAAAGATGACAGTTGTTTTGAGGGAGCACATTTGATTTTATGACTGACTGTCATAAAAGATAACAGCACCAAAAATAAAAGGAACCCTGCAGAATTGATGCTTTTGGAGGGGCAAGAAAATTCCATTGTCAGAGGGCAGGAAGTTCAGTAGCATCAATAATGTTAGAGCAATTTGTGCACATTTTCGAATTACAGTCCCTCTGAGAAGTACTATGACAAAAGATTTTTTCACAATGAGGAAGCAAAACACTGAAATGTGTTGCCCAGAGAGGTGGTAGAGGCCACATCCCTGGAAACATTCATAGTAGGGCTGAATGGGGCTCTCAGAAACCTGATCTAGTTGAAGAAGTCCCTGCTCATTGCAAGAGTTCTGGACTAGAAGACTTTATAGGTTCCTTCAAACCCACATTATTCTGTGATTCTATGATTTTATTTTGCATGTGTACTTTTTGTGGAGAAATGTTTTCTGAGACACACACACCAATTCTACAGTGGTGGGAGAATGGTGACAATACAGAAAAGCAGTGTGTTGCATCCCTTTCATTTGTCCAGAGGGATTAAATGCTGCTAAATCAAATCCCACATCCCAGTGATGTATGAAAGAAAAATAGAAAAAAATAATTTTCTTTGCCTTTTCAATTTGGATGTGCATTATAGTATTTTGTCTGTGACTTCTAAGACAAAATTATCTATACATCCTCTTGCCCTCTGCAAGGCCAGGAACATTTTCTCTCTCCTTCAAATAGGGAGAAAACATTTGTGACTCTTCTAAGTGCTAATTAAATAGACGTATTAGATAATTCAGCCAGCATTATTGTTTGCCTGCATTGTCTGTCTTCTTTTGCTGGGACACATAGGGAGAGGAGGGCTTGGGGAGTTTGCTGATGACTTCCTCCATGTTCCCAAATAGCAGCAAGGGTGAATAAGGACTCAAGGCTGGCCTGAGGCTCCAGCTAATGTAAAACAAGATCATCTATCTGATCTCAGAGAAGAGGCATGCTGAGGGAGGCTCTGTAAAGGAGAAGGTGAAGCTGACAGTCCTTTCTCCTATCTAATGTCCTCCAGGAGCATCCCCAGTGCCACACAGCCTTCAGCAAGGAGGATAGGTTTCTTCAAGGACTTCCCGTTCAGCTGCCCCTTAAACTCTCTGATTTAAAGAGTTTATCAAACTGCACTGAAATGGACAAATATGCACTTCCTTTCAGACAGAAATCTCCCACTTCTTTGTTTCAGTTTCTTTACACAGCCACCACTGTGATTCCAGTCCTTATCTTCCACCATTACCTTTCCCCATTAATAAAGTATTTTTGTATGACTTGCAGATTTGACAAAGGGAGACGGAGTTTTTGATGTGGGGTCAGCATTGATCTGGCAAATAGTAGTTTGTTACCTTAAGCAATGGGTTTGGCAGCCTGTCGAGGGAGTAGGTACCCAGCTAGCTAAGTCTTTAATAGATCACCTTCTCAACAGAAAGATCAAAGATTGACATCTGCCCTTTTGCTTTTAAAACATCTCTTACAAGATGCTGCAGCCAAGACAGCAGAGGGGAAACCTTCACAGTGACTGTCTGCTCTTCTGGCACCATGTATAGAGGCAGGGAAATCACTTCCAGCACAAAATGCTCTGTCACTTTATCTTCCTCTCTCTGTGTACATCTCATGAAAGCCATTTATTTTGGTGTTTGTCACACCACATTTTAGAAGGCTGCATTGTCCTAATGACTGAAGTCACAGACATTGTTTAAGCTGGGACTTTGGATTGTACAGCAAAGGTCATTGTACAGTCTCTCCTTTTAAGAAGTTGTGATAATTTGTCTTAGTGGTTTTTTGGGGTTTTTTTTTTAGAAGTAAGAGAGGCCATTATTTCTTAGTATAGCACTTCTTTGAATAGTAGTGTTGAATAACTTAATTTGGCAACCCAAATAGAAAATTCAAGTGCCTCCAGTCACCAAATAAGCACAGCTCAGGGAGAGAAATGTGGAGGGATATTGGTTTACCTGTTTTTTCTGACCCATAGATCTTCCTTTCCTTACTACTGTTTTCCTTCTCTGCACATCTTTCTTAATCTCTTTTTACTCCTTGACCTGCTGTAGCCTCCTAATTCTCTGTATTATTTTTGAAGAATCCAAAAGATAAGAAAAAAAGCTATTTTTCTGAATGAATGTGGCCGGTGTCCCTATTAACTTCACTAAATATATGACATGTGATGCTAAATGCTGCAGTTATACTTAGCCTGCAATACTTTGACTCTCTGGAGTAGAATACCTTGAGGTTATGTTAGTAAGGGTAACCACACATCATAAATAAGGGTTGTTTTCATTCCACTGTTGTCACAAGGCATTTTATTTTCCATTTATCATGGGATCAAATCCTTTACAAACATCAAGCACCCGTACACAAAATCATTATTTCTCAGCAACATATTGCCAATGTTTAGCTCTGCTCTTTAAATACTCTGCCCTAATCCAGCTTATTTCAAGGAAATTTAAAAATGTGTCTGAGTATCTCTTCCCAAATGGTCCTATTAATAGTTTTGAGATGTGGGTTAGAATTGATACTACAGTCGATTTTCTTTAGTAACTCAAAGTCTGTCCCCTCTTTGAAAGGATGCTGGGAGTGAAAGGTACTTACGTGTATGAACGTTACAGCTGGTGCAGAAAAAAATCACACTTCTATTTCTCCAAAGAACTGGAACTCTCTGGGGAAATACAGGTTGATTAGTTATGCAAAATATATGAAGAAACCTGTGATTTTTTCCTACTTGAAATTATGTTGCAGCCTTTTTTTGCTGTCACTTGGGCTATCTTTTTTCTGCCTGTCCCTACCTGGGGCCTGACAGGGAGCTCTTCTGCGGAAGAAGAGCCCTGTGCCCATCACTGCTGCAAGAGAATTTCTCTCTTCTCAGTTTGCATCTTCAAAATCAGCTGCTGGGAACATGGTTTCCAGCACACCCAGATCAAGGGAATACCAAACAACACAGCTGCTGTAGACAATTTTTTCAAGCAGACAAAGTTAGCACTTTTGTCCTGAGAAATTAGTATATTTGGATAGAAAAATAGCCATTTTGGAAGCATTGGAAGAAACACACTGAAAGGCAGAGATTTACCATTTTCTAGGATATGCATTTAAAATAGTAGGGTTTTTGTTGAAGTGAGTGGAGAAATTGCTAAGGTTATGACTTACCTAAAGAAGGGAAATAACCTTTTATATATAAAATAAAACCATTGGACCAGATACTTGATTCTGGAGGCAACTCTTATAGGCAATACCAAACCACCCCCCAAGCCCAGAGAGATTACCTTTTTGTATAGAGGCCTGCAAAAGACTTGGGGGATTTTAGTTTAGATGCTACTGAGTATAGTATTTGCTTATAATATGTACATTAACATATAATTAATTTCTTATTTAATCAAATTCTTGTATGTGGGGGCTTTGTCCATGTAAGTCTTTGTGGAAGGCTGCTTCCAGCTCAGAGATCTAGACACCTTTTTTTTTTGTGTCCACAGCCATTGTCACCTGCGTGTCTTTCTGCTAATGCTGCCCTTTCCCTGTGGGAGTGTGTGCCCAATTACCTTTGCAGACAGCAGCTGTGGACCTCACAAACCCTCTGCCCTCCTGCTGCTAAGCTGACGAAGGTGGGCTCTCCCAGCCTTGGCACTGGCTGTATCCTGCAGGGTACTCAGGGGTGCAGAGGGAGCTACTCTTCCTGCAGGTTAATCCCTCTCATGCTCTTCCTCTGAGTAATGATAGGCCCATGGGAGGGGTCATTTGCCTGTTCCAAATTTTCTTTGTATTCAGTATCTATCTGTGCAAATCACTCAATGTCTCTGTTATTTACCTCTGCAAAGTGCTTTGGGACCAAAAGATAAAAGCTTTGGGATATTTATTAATTTCTTATTGCAGCATTAACTTCCTATCTGCAGCTGTTCGCCCAATTGTCCTGGAGGTTTCCTGTGGGCTTCTAGAAAAACAAATCTAAGACAGGAAATAAAGCTGTTTAAAATAATTAGACGAGGAATATGAATGTTTAGTGCATTCATCTGAAGCATTTGAGGATAGCCCTTTGAATATTTCCAGGCTGCATCTTACATCCTGCAAGTTTTTCCTTCATTAAACCCTTTGCTACACACTCATAATCCCATTAATTCTTCCCAAAACATCTTCTGACATCAGTCTACCCACCACAGCTTCAGATTAGCCACAGCTTTGTACAGCAGTGCTTCCTTTTTCCATCCATGACTGCTGGCTCCTTTGGAGCCAAATGCCCTTTGTGTGGGACCTGGAGCCCCCATCACGAGGGTGGTCTGATTCCTGAAAGGCTAATAAATATGATCTTGATTTGGTAGTGAGTCCCAAAGCTTAGTCTCCATCCTACGCCCACTGGCCTAAATGGAAACCAACTGTTTTTTGGATAACAGAATGGCAGAAAAGAAGAGCATGTTAGAAAAGAAGAGCTCAGCCAAGGTCTTGTGTGCTGTGAAAAAAAAAAGGTGCTGCAATTAGTGGCACCCTGACAGGAACATTTACATCCTATAAATGTAACTTTTTCAGTTAATTAAATGTAAGAATGAGCAGGACTAGTAGATCTGTCATTTCTTTGGAAAAATACCTGAAAATATTTAGGAAATGTAAGCTCAAAATTATATCTTACTTTTTCTTCTATTGTGAACAAGTTACAGTCTGATGCACCAGGGTGGCCTGGCTGTTGTCTAACATTGTTTATACACATTGGGGCGTTGGTGACTCTGCAAGACATTAAAGTGTTGTTGTCCAGGCTCCTTTGATGTCTATCTAAGTTTGTATCTCAGTGACCTGAACGGGATCTTCTATATTTTCCTAAATTAGCTCATTAGGTGGTGAAATCGTTATCTGAGGAAAAATGCCTGTTGTTTAAAACTACACTGGAGAAATACTTTCCCTTTCCCCTGCCTCCCTCTCCCCACCAACGGCTCCCAAAACGAAACCAAAACCAAATACAAACAAACTAAAGCAAAACCTTACCAAACAAACAGAAAAAAACAACCAACCAAAAGCGTTTGTATGTAAGCAAGCTTTGCACATAGATCAGATTTAGCGAGGCTTTTTTTGTTATGTTGGTAGGGTACCAAATCATCACTAATGTGTAAGGAAAAGAGGTGTCTGTCACATGCAGCTCTGACCCGTACAGGATCTGATTTTGTCGTGCCTTCACAGGTTCATTGCTTGTATTCATTTTGTCATTCCCATGCTTTCCTGATTTGTACATAAATCGAGCAGCATGATGTGGTAGGTACCAGCAGGACTGCCATTCACCTGCAAGGTTATGTACAGCTCCTTCTCTGCAGGTTTTGATGGGATGCCTTTCAGAGTTCCTCATAACTTTTCATCCCTCTTCATATTTTCATTGTGGCAGCCAAAAGGGAGTCTTTGGTTTGAGTGTTCTGTGTCTCCTCTACCCCCTGAATACTGATCTTCAGGCCATTGCAGCCTCTCCTGTTATCTGCTCCCAGGTTTTGATTTCCTCTTGGCTGGTTGATTGCAGCTTTTGACTTCCCAGTGTCATGTATAATGATGTTTCTGTAATGAATGCTGATCCTGCACCTGGGTCAGTTGCTGCCCTCCTCTGACGAGGAGTAAGGACTGCCAGCCCAGAAGAATAGTGATGCCTGGAAGTGGATCAAGCTTGCTTTGGGGTTTAGTTTTAGTGCTTTTGTTTTTCAGCTCAGGTGGAAACCTGTCTTGGAATATGGAGTAGTGAGTATTTAGAAAAAAGTTATAAAGAGAAGTAGCAATAATTACAGGGCTACTATTGACAGCATTTACTTACATAGTTGAAAAGGTCTTTTTTTTCAAGTCAAAGTCACATGGATCTGCAAAAGAGCTTGCTTGCATCCCTGGTGATTCACTCTAGCTAACAAGTATCATTAACTGTGCTGCATCCAGAAACATGTACACATCAAATGACTTCTGTGACCACCAGGCTGCCTTTTTGCCTGCTTTCTTGTGATGATTCTTTTGTTTGCTACAAACTAAGAAAAACCTCCTGGTGTTCAGGATCTGGTGTTTTGACTGCTGCCCTGTCACAGCCCTGAAAACATTCTGGATGGGAGAGCAGACAGGAAATTCCCAAAGCTTCAACTCTGTCTGGAGAAACTCACTTTACTTGACAGTGCACTGGACAAAGCTGCCTTAAAAGCACCTGTTTGCCTTTTTCCTTTTATTTTTAGTTTGTTTGTTTTTTCTCAAAATCGGTATATCAGCTGTGAAATGCCATCCCCAGCATGCAGAATAATAAGGACAAAAAATGGTGGGACTCTTAAACCTGCTGTTTCTGCAGTCCACATGGTGAACAAAAAAAGAGGAAAACAACTGCTGAGGAAGGCTCCTGAGTGACCCCTTGTGTCACATTGAGACTGTCCTTGTTCCCACAATAGCTGCACCAGCCACTGAACTGTGTCATCGCATCAAGTTCACAGAAATAAGGTGTTTTCTAGTTGTCTCTGCTTCTCAAAACTGCACAGAGAAGATGTGGTACATAAGTATACGTGCAGATACATATTTTATATATATATAACATGTGTATGTCACTAAGCCAGTAGTATAAACAACTTGGTGTATATTTTTATATATAAATTCACTCACAAACCCATTTATTGTTCATTTCCCTGCCCCCCCTCCACTATGCAAAAGGAATGTAAACATGCTGTTCAAAATTCAGATGCTCATGGTTGGCTTCTCAGATGTTTGAAGTTCAATAGATTTTTTTTTCATAATTTCCTCTGCTGCTTCTTGTGAAGTGCTAAACAACCATTATTTCTTTTTGCACATTGAGATTCATCTGTAGGCTCTAAACTGCTTTAAAAGTGCTTCAATTTTGCATGAGCACTAAGCTGGGGACTGGGAAACATTACACACTGCCGAAGGCCCAGATCATTAGAAAGAGCATGTAAGTCCTCTGAACCAGAAATAAATGATGCACAGATTTTCTTTGTGAAGTCTCAACTGCAGCTTTAAGTAAAACATGAACCCTTGGCATGTTTTTTTCCTGCCCCTTGAAAAAAATGAAAACATCTATTCTCAGCTGCACATGCCTCAGTCAAAAGAACAGGAGATTGGGCTTTGACCCAAAATCTGGAGCTGCTAAGAGCTCATACTCAAGGTTTTCTATGTGGATGACCTCTCTACTTTTTTCTTCCTGTAAGTAGCACCAGCCAGGCAGGGAATTGCGTGGGTATTGCCCCCTGGGGTTTCTTAGTGTCAGGACAGTTTGGGTCCAGATGCATCGACTTGCATTTGTTTCTGCTCCTGGACTTCAGCCTATGTGACTTCAGAAATTATGATGCCCACAGTTGAGTGTAAATATACATTTGTGGGGAGGTTTTCTTTAGAGTCCTGCTACACTGAAACTTACTACTTTTTAACCAGAAAAAAAGGAAAACAAATGCAGCAACTACAGGCATACGCTGTTACATATGGAAGAGAATAATACGGAGCAATTTATATGTATTCACAAAAACTGCTGTCAACCAGAAAATAGCCTTCATTAAAAAACAAAGAGGGAGGTGTTTTTCCTTTGTTTTGAAGTGTTTATAAGCAAAGAACAAGCTATCCAATGCTGTTCTGTGGTATTAAACAACAATAGTTCAAGGGCAACCTAAAGCAATCAATACCGAGGTTGGCCAGGGGAGGAGATAGCAGAAGGGGCTATTTTACCTCCCCCGAGGGGACAAACACACAGGGCTGTACTGCCCACCTCCACCATGCTGGCAGGAACCAGGGCATACAGTTTGTTTTCCACTAGCATTCAAGAACTTCCTTAGAAATCTTCCCTGCATCTTACACTACTTGATTCTTCAGATGTTAACAGGAAAAGAAGCTTTATTTTCACTGACAGAAAACAAAACCCAAACAGAATGCATGTTCTTTAATTCCAGTTCAAAGTAAAATCCCTCTGAAGACATCCCTTTGTAATTTTTGTGTAAATCAGTCAGTTAAAAATATTAGGGGAGCTGGGATTTTAGCTTGACTTGGTAACATTAGCTGGTAATTAGATACCATAGGTAACTGATGGAAACCAGTGCAAACTTAACATAGGTTTTAAGGCAGTTTGACTTTATTAGGCTGTTGCCTTCACCTGTGTTAATTTAAGTTTAGAATATATCTGTTTCCTAAAGAGAAAGTTATGAAGAGAGCAAAAATAGCGGGGGGCCTTTAATTTAAATATTTAAACTAATATTTTTGGCAGATTGTTCAGAATCTTCATGCACTCATTCCATATTGCTAGCCAGCCTCAAAAGCAGTATTGAGACAAAACCAGGTTCATGCAGTCACAGTGTGAAAGATTACTGGGTGTTAAAGCTGTTTACTCTTTTACACTCTCTCTGGATATCTATCTGTCTATCTATCTTTTGTTAACATTACAGATACACTATATAGAAAATAAGGTATAGGCAAAGTGTGCAGTTATGCAATCATCTCTGTCCCATTATGGTGCATAGAGTACATTTTTCTCAGAAAGAACTTTAATATTTCAAGCTGTTCTTCTTGTGCATAGCCTATTTATTCATTTTTAAACATCAAATTCTATAGCTTAAGTACTCTGACTCTGAGGGATCCATCTCTGCAAGAGAGTAAATAAATTTAAATTCTGGCATAGCACTGATTTTTTTTACCTTTTTAAAAAGGTTATTTCATCAAGTAAAGTGATTAGACCTCTGCTAGAGAGACAGGTTGTTTATAGCACCTGAGATGAGCAATTAAATAAATTGGACAGGCCATTCTAGACTATCAGTGAATAAAAAGATCATAATTCTTAGCTTTTGTCACTTAAACTTTATCATTAAATGTAAAAGGAGAAGGGCGTGCATAATAAGAAACCAATCTGTTTGCCTTTTATTATATCTGTTTACAGTAGTACTACTTCGCTATATGGTTTTGGCCACTTTCATGAAGCAAAAAATATGATGCTGTTTTAAGTATTTTTGGGTGAGGTTTTGTATGAAAGACAGGTGAGGACTATGACAACTGAAAAGTCTTTCCTTATTTTTGCCAAATATTGTGGATAGAATTGGGCTCCTCCTGAAAAGATTGCAAAAATCTGACTTTCTATTTTTGTATCAGAATTCTCCTTCCACCCTCCTCTTGCATTATAAAAGTATGTACACTTAAGTCCTTCGTATCCGTCCTGACTGAGCAACATTCATAAAGTATTCCTTCAAAGCCCTTTCCTACTGCTAATAGCTAGAAAAAGGAACTGTGAATAGGAATGCAGGGCCTGTTTCAGACTGGCACTGATTTATCTCAAGACTGTACAAGAAACCACAGTTTTCACTATTTCTAAGTTAGGGACCGGAATGGGGCCAGACCATGGTTTTCTATGGTACATGCTGTATAATTTGATTCTATAGCATCATGGCTTTCATGGACATGCAGAGGAACTCCCCTACCCCAGAGCTGTTTTGCTCCTGACTCTCCAAAGTCTCATCTACATGATCCATAAACTCTGTCCCTGCCCTCTGAGTCCCAGCAGGGGAGGGAGATTTGGGGTCACATGCATTTGAGGGAATCTGTGCCAGTTTAAGCAGGGAGGGAACCAACAGCACTGAATACCAAGTTTAGGAGGGTGTTCTGAGTGCTGACTTCACAAAATTGAATGTGCAAAGGGTTTCAAGTTACCTTTGTGAAAATTGGCTGTATTTCCATACTTATTTACAGTGGCTGTGATATACCTGCAATCTATATGCAGGTATTCCTGTAATGTCTTTTTCCAGACCAGTAAGTCATAAAGTTCCATCTCCTTGCGAAATGTGCTATATGACATACGTGATTCCTAATTAATGAGATACCTTTGGGGCAAATGAAAGCACAAAAGCACAGAAATAGTTTGAATTTCTACTTACAGAGAAAATAAACAAATTATCCATGCAGTTTCTTAGAGTTTATAAATGCAGTTTAGTCTTGCAACTAAATAGTTCCTGTTTACTGTCATGCCAGAGGGTTCAAACACATGCCAGTGTAACAGTTTCACCAAAATTGCTCTATTAGAGTCCAGAGGGATATTTTCACACATCCTGAGTATTAATATCAAATGCTGAACAGTTGTGGGAGCTAAAATACATCAAAATAGTTTTTTTGGCAGAACAATGCCCTGTGAGGTGTAGATATTGAGACTGTGACCTAGACTGACTCCAGGATGGATAATAACATTTGATTAATTGATCTTTATTTTTTGTTTTCTGATATTTATGGTGATCATTTATTGTCTTGTGCAGTCATACATGGTCATAGAACCTTGTGAGACATTTTTGTTTCCCTAGAAGGTAATGAGTCTGATTGGCAAATCTGTTTCTATTAAAATCATTGGGAAATTTGCCAATTACTTCAATGAGTGCAATATGGAACCCATGAGTTACTATTGCAGTTACTAAATAATCTGCCATGATATCATAATTACATTACATTTGCATACATTAAGAAAGATAACATTTGTGCCTCTGAAGACCAGATAATCTACCTCACAGTTTGTATAGCCAGCTAAGTTAAGCACTTGGGGACCTGTGTATGAAGTGTTTTTCCTTCATTGTGTTTCCAGGATACAGCTTATAATAAAAGACCATGCATATAGGGCATGACTCCCTTTTCATGCTTCTTTTTGCTCCACAAGGGCTAGTAATTTTGATTTTGATATATACTATCAGCTAATGTCTCTCCCTGTCCTTGTTTGGCTGCACACATTAGCAGCAGACAGACTGAGCAAGGCTCCCTCCACCCTCTGCCTCTCTCTGCCCGTTAATCCCCTCATTAATGTGCAAATACAGACATAAATAAAGTTCTGGTTCCTTACTACTTATTTTCAGAGACACATTTATTTTATTGAAATGGATGATTGAATTTTATTGAAATGGGTGATTGCNTGACTAGTTGTTGTGCATTAGTCACAGCTGGCAACTGAGTCCCACAGAGCTGTTCACTCACTCCCCACAGTGGGTTGGAGGGGGAGGATTGGACAGGTAAAAGTGGGTTGAGATAAAGGCAGTTTAGTAGGTAAATCAGAAACTGTACAAACATGCAAAGTAGAAGAAAGAACTGATTCACCACTTCCCATGGGCAGGCAGACATTCCCAGGAAAGCTGGGCTCCATCACACATAGCAGTGATTAGGGAGGACAAATGCCATCACTCCAAATGTACCCCTCCTTCCTTCTTTTTCTCCCACCTTTATATACTGAGCATGTCATACGGTCAGACACATCCCTTTGATCAGCTCTTTATGGATTTACACAAATTAGAAGGAACCTGTTAAGCATTCTGGCTGCCCACGTTACTGTTACTTGCCTTCAGCTGTATTTGTTGTTGCATTGTTTTAAAAGAGGGAGATCCTGACTTCTTGTGGGTTGTTCCAGTATCTATGTAATTATTGCAATTCTGGAAATGTGCAACTTACTCAAGTGTTAAAAAAAATTTATGCTGCATATTTTAACCTTCTATATAGCTTAGCTGTATGAGGAACTAGACTGAAAAATTCAATATATTCCAAATAAAGAAGGTAAGGTAGGAGAAGTACTCTGTGAGAAGATGACATTTCATTACTTAACACTGTGGCAAAGTAGACTTGACCAGTACCAGGTAGGCTTTGTGCTGCATAAATTATTGCTTATCTCTTAATATGTCTTGTCCTAAATATATTAGGGCAAAATATAGGAACTCATTTTATAAAATTACTTCTAATTTTGCTCTCAGAGGTTGTGCACTCACCTATAATCCAACAATTCGATAAACAGCTGCCTGAATGACAGGTGCAGTATGTCACATTGTCTGGAAATACTGAGGAATTGGTTGTTGGGGTTTTTTGTTAGGTTTTTTTTTTGTTACTACAGCCAGCATTCTTTTTTGTAGAGGCAGAAGCAGGTTCAACAGACCTGCATAAGATGAAGGTCCCTGTTTGAAGTCATCATACCAGGGTTTTCCTGCACTTTGTGCCCGTGTGAGATGGATAAGTGAAACACTCCTGAATGAAAGCAAATAGAGTGTGCCAGCGCATCTGGGAAATCTGATGTAGAGCACTGTGTCAGCTGGCAACAACGCAGTTGCTGTCTGAGGTATCTCAACACTTGCAGGTTTTGTAATCTGGCCTAGAAAGAGATTTTCTGTTAGGGGTGATGTTGAAGTGTATTAGCAAAAGGAATAAGGTTGTGAGCTGGTACAAGGGGAATGCATCCCTTTGTGCTTGCCCAAGTCTGAAGCTGGGTGCATTTCAGCTGGTGAGAGGTTTCTCCTAAATCAGTGTGGCTGTTTGTGCAATGAGGTGCCAGTGGGCAATGCTGGGAAGGAATGGTGGAATCAGCTTCACGTTCTGGCCATGGATCCTTATATCCTAGATAATCTTGTGGCACCACCAACTGGTTTGATATGTTTTGAATTCTAGGGAAAATAGTCTACCTTAGAGATAAAGAACAACGGTATATTTTGCTTGTCAGCAGAGGGAGGTGGAATCTNCCTCTGCCTCTCTCTGCCCGTTAATCCCCTCATTAATGTGCAAATACAGACATAAATAAAGTTCTGGTTCCTTACTACTTATTTTCAGAGACACATTTATTTTATTGAAATGGATGATTGAATAATCTCTGCTACAAAATAGACAGAGATTTTGAAAAATAGACAACCTATTTAATTCACTGGGACATAAAGTGAGCCTTCTTGTGAACTGTCTTCCATCCTGAACTGGACAGAAAACTATGACTGCAAAAGTGTATCTTTGACTAGTTGTTGTGCATTAGTCACAGCTGGCAACTGAGTCCCACAGAGCTGTTCACTCACTCCCCACAGTGGGTTGGAGGGGGAGGATTGGACAGGTAAAAGTGGGTTGAGATAAANACTGGGACATAAAGTGAGCCTTCTTGTGAACTGTCTTCCATCCTGAACTGGACAGAAAACTATGACTGCAAAAGTGTATCTTTGACTAGTTGTTGTGCATTAGTCACAGCTGGCAACTGAGTCCCACAGAGCTGTTCACTCACTCCCCACAGTGGGTTGGAGGGGGAGGATTGGACAGGTAAAAGTGGGTTGAGATAAAGGCAGTTTAGTAGGTAAATCAGAAACTGTACAAACATGCAAAGTAGAAGAAAGAAAGAACTGATTCACCACTTCCCATGGGCAGGCAGACATTCCCAGGAAAGCTGGGCTCCATCACACATAGCAGTGATTAGGGAGGACAAATGCCATCACTCCAAATGTTCCCCTCCTTCCTTCTTTTTCTCCCACCTTTATATACTGAGCATGTCATACGGTCAGACACATCCCTTTGATCAGCTCTTTATGGATTTACACAAATTGGAAGGAACCTGTTAAGCATTCTGGCTGCCCACGTTACTGTTACTTGCCTTCGGCTGTATTTGTTGTTGCATTGTTTTAAAAGAGGGAGATCCTGACTTCTTGTGGGTTGTTCCAGTATCTATGTAATTATTGCAATTCTGGAAATGTGCAACTTACTCAAGTGTTAAAAAAAATTTATGCTGCATATTTTAACCTTCTATATAGCTTAGCTGTATGAGGAACTAGACTGAAAAATTCAATATATTCCAAATAAAGAAGGTAAGGTAGGAGAAGTACTCTGTGAGAAGATGACATTTCATTACTTAACACTGTGGCAAAGTAGACTTGACCAGTACCAGGTAGGCTTTGTGCTGCATAAATTATTGCTTATCTCTTAATATGTCTTGTCCTAAATATATTAGGGCAAAATATAGGAACTCATTTTATAAAATTACTTCTAATTTTGCTCTCAGAGGTTGTGCACTCACCTATAATCCAACAATTCGATAAACAGCTGCCTGAATGACAGGTGCAGTATGTCACATTGTCTGGAAATACTGAGGAATTGGTTGTTGGGGTTTTTTGTTAGGTTTTTTTTTTGTTACTACAGCCAGCATTCTTTTTTGTAGAGGCAGAAGCAGGTTCAACAGACCTGCATAAGATGAAGGTCCCTGTTTGAAGTCATCATACCAGAGTTTTCCTGCACTTTGTGCCCGTGTGAGATGGATAAGTGAAACACTCCTGAATGAAAGCAAATAGAGTGTGCCAGCGCATCTGGGAAATCTGATGTAGAGCACTGTGTCAGCTGGCAACAACGCAGTTGCTGTCTGAGGTATCTCAACACTTGCAGGTTTTGTAATCTGGCCTAGAAAGAGATTTTCTGTTAGGGGTGATGTTGAAGTGTATTAGCAAAAGGAATAAGGTTGTGAGCTGGTACAAGGGGAATGCATCCCTTTGTGCTTGCCCAAGTCTGAAGCTGGGTGCATTTCAGCTGGTGAGAGGTTTCTCCTAAATCAGTGTGGCTGTTTGTGCAATGAGGTGCCAGTGGGCAATGCTGGGAAGGAATGGTGGAATCAGCTTCACGTTCTGGCCATGGATCCTTATATCCTAGATAATCTTGTGGCACCACCAACTGGTTTGATATGTTTTGAATTCTAGGGAAAATAGTCTACCTTAGAGATAAAGAACAACGGTATATTTTGCTTGTCAGCAGAGGGAGGTGGAATCTATTTGCAATGAAAGAAGGTATGCGTCTCTTTGGTCATGACACAACTATTGATATTACTCAAAGACCAAATTACTTGAAATAACCCAAACCTGTCAGTTCTTCACAGCTGTCTCAAAAGACATTATCTGGAGTAGCATGTTATTTTGAATTAGAAAGCATCTCAGGAAGTCAGGGATAAAAGGTTCTGCTGGTGCATTCAGAGGGAGCGATATATTGTATAGTTTTATATCTTCCACAGACTATCAGAAAACAGCATTTGTATCCTGAATGCTAAGAGACTATATCATAATCATTATTAACCCATAGGGTCATTATGAGCCTGCTTGTTTTAGCCCTCAGGTAACAAAGTTCACAGCTCCATCAAGCTCTGTCATAATCAGCTTTATTATAAAAACATAGTGTTGTAACCTTCAAAGGCTCCCTGTGCTAGTGCAATAAAACCTGGGAATGAACTGAAGTAATCTTTAGGCTAACAGCAGTTGCGCTGGGAAAATACAACAGTTTTTATGCATGTAATGTACATACTCCCTCCCCACCCTCTTCATGCTCTTTTCACCAGGACAAAAGCTATCCCTCAGACCCCTTTTGGAGCCAAATTAGCTCATCAAAGCAGAACAAGTGTATAGTACAATGTTCACTGCATATCAAATGCCCATGCACTGCTTTGATTTCAGTTCTTTGGAGTGCTGTTGCCATATTTTAAGTATTTCATTTCAAGGAGAAGAGCTATTAAGTGTTTCCCCCAAAGTAGCTGATTATTCAATGGCTAAAGATGTCAAGGATAATGAAATAAAAAGGGGGCTGGGCTGTGATAGTCTCTAACAAGAAAACGCATCTCATAAGAAGGTATTCCCACCAGAGAAGTCTATGGTATTGCATGCATTAATTCCTTTCTGCTGTTAAGTTGTTAACCAAGTTTGGGATGCAAACAGCATGCAGCCTCAATGACAGTGCACAACTGTGTGCAAACAGTAATTAATCGTTGGCTCCCTGAATGAACCTCTGTGAGGCTGGAGGCAAATCAAAGCGCTGGCCTGGCTTCCAGCGCTTGAGGAACATGCCATGCAGTATAATTGGGAACATTCACGTTATGAATATCCCCTTGTAAGCTGTGTGGCAGGAGGCTGAGGGTAGCTGGCCTCCACAGGCTCAAGTCTGTGCTCACCAGAAGGACCTGCCTTTTGGTGTTCGGTGATGGGGACAAACTGTGCATGCTCTGATCCAAGGATATTTCAATTGAGTTTTCTGGCAATTCTGGAAAGAAAAACAAAATCAGACCCACTACACAAAACATTTGTGTGTGAATTTATATATTCAAGGCTGTTTGCAAGAGTTCATTTTTGAAATGGTGATAGTGTTCTCCACAGGCACACACACACTATAAGTTTATCGGTAGCTTGACATGGTCAGCAAAGTCCAGATATACTGACAAGAGGTGTAAGCACTTTTCCCCACCCCAGCCCAGTATCTTGACTGGAATTAAGAGCTTTTTCACCAGGCAGTGAATTTTGAGATGGAGGAAGGTGTTGTATCAGTATGAAACCCAGTGGTTGTCATTAGAGGATCAACACATTTTAGCAGCAATCCTTGCAGTGGTGTCTGAGACACCACAAAATTTCCTTGCACTTAGTAGAAGCAAAACAGCTTCCTGAGAGAGAGCACTGTGTGGGAAATGTGGGCAAATGTGGTCTGCTTGGAAGGATAGCAAGTGGGTCACTGTTGTTGTGGGTGCAGCTGTGGGCTTGGGATAGGACTGTGCTGAGATGCATTATGGAGGCCAGGGAGACTGTCAGGCTCTGAAGTGTGTTTCAGTGTTATAAAATCCCTTAAAAAATATTGCTGTATCTGTAGCATATTCTGTAGCATATAGGACAGTAGTAGTGCCCATCCCACAGCTTGCAATAACCACACTGCAACACATGCGCTCATCATTACAAAGTATCTTTGTGTATGTCATGACATTTTCTGCTATGGCAAAAATCATTTTCAGTGTCCAAGTGAACAGGACTTCTCCTTGTGCTGTGTCTGTCTATCAAAAGCAGATGAAATACAGATGGGGTAAGGAAGTCATATAAATTGAATGACTCTGTGGTTTTATGATATTCATATCAAAATAAAATTGATTGGCATTGTCACTTGGTGTTAATTGTCCTAGAGACATGGTACAATTTATATTAGTTGAGATGCTGTTCCTCTTATTTGTCTAACATGCATGCTGCATGTGATAAAAGCCAAAATCTCAGTGATAAATTTTTCATTCACCCATATCTCTTATTATACAGATAAAGTGGGAGTTTTTCTTCCTTCACATCCCTATGACAGTCTGTGTTGCTGAATAGATGTTTGTAGAGAGCTGTAAGATATCCCAAAAACTTTCCAAGCAGATTTCTGTACCTACACTGCTTCTTTCTTTCTATCTGTAAGCCTAACACTGACCAGCGTTGCTTGTACCCTGACAGGTCTGATTGTCCGAGAGGTAAGCATTGAGATTTCCCGCCAGCAAGTGGAGGAGCTGTTCGGGCCCGAGGATTACTGGTGCCAGTGTGTTGCCTGGAGCTCTGCAGGCACCACCAAGAGCCGGAAAGCCTACGTCCGTATTGCATGTGAGTGCTTTGCTGTGCATCTTGAGTTGATGATGTTTAGGTGAGGAGATGTGGAATCTCTGCAGTTTGGGAGAGGTTTTATTTCCAACCAGTTAGGCTTTGTGTTTTCCACAGTTATAGATGCATACTAAAATTAAGGCGTTCAGAAATATTCAGAAGAATTTCAGTTTATTCTCTTATTAAAAGCAAATTCTCATTCTTCTACTCTGTGTAGGGGGAAAGCATCAAAACCAGTATTTCTTGAGTACAACACTTTTATATGTCAAGAAAAGTGTCTGAAGCTAGTAAGCAGGAACATTAACAAAGCAAGCTATGAAATGGAGTGGTAGCTGTTCTTTCACAGAACCACAGAATGGCTGAGGCTGGAAGGCACCTCTGGAGGTCATCTGATCCAACCCTTGGCTCAAGCAGAGCCATTTACCTAGGACCATGTCCAAATAGCTTTAGAGTATCTCCAATAAAGGAGACCCCACCACCTCTCTGGGCAACTTATGTCACTGCTCTGTCACTCTCATGATGAAAATACTCCCTGATGCTCAGAATGAACTTTCTGTGTTTCATCTTGTTCCTGTTGCCTCTGGTCCCATCATTGGGCACCACTGAAAAGAGCCTGAGTATGTCCTCATTTCACCCTCCCATATGATGTTTATACACAGGGGTGAGATCCCTCTGAGCCTTCTCCAAAATGCACAGTTTCAGCTTTCTCAGCTTTTTCTTGTAGGAGAGGTGCTAGTCATCTTTGTGGCCCTTTGCTGGACTGTCTTCAGTATGTCCCATGTCATTCTTGTACTGGGGAGCCCAGAATTATCTGGAGAACTCCAGGTGTGACCTCACCAGTGCTTAGCAGAGGCAAAGGATCACCTCCCTCGACCTGTTGGCAGTACATTTTTACTAATGCAGCCCAGGATTCCATTAGCCTTATTTGCCTTAAGAGCACATTACTGACCCATGGTCTACTTGCTGTCCACCAGAACACCCAGGTTCTTTGCTTAAAGCTGCAAATACCTATCACTGCAGCTGTATAATCAAACTGCTGTTCCTTAACAAAGAAAAAACTGTGTATCTAGCATGTCATGTGATGAAATTGGTAATATGAGTTTAACAGTGGTCATCTAAACCCTAATATTTCATCATTGTTATTCATGGCTACTAACCTCAGTATTTATTTGGAATCCATCCCAGCTTAGACCTCAAGAACACGGGGCAACCTGTTCTCTGAAAGCAGATCTTCATTTGACTGTACAAATATTTAATGTTCATTAATTTTCAAAGAGGTGATTTTCTTTGTAATAGAGTAGTCACACTGGGGACTCCCATTTCTCTCTCACATAATGAAATACTGTTCTGTATAATAGGAACAAAATATATCATCTGGATTAGTGTCTCTTCCACTGTTTTCACCTCAGCAAAAACACATTTTGTGAGAAAAGGTCATTAGAAGCTGGATTCCCTGCACTGTGCCTAACAATTTACAAAGGGACAAGAGAATTCTTCCAGCCAAATAAAGCTTTTCACAGACATATTAGAGGAAGGACTCTGTCATTTAAAACTCTCCATTTAGAGCTTGATTCTCCTTTTGTTCTTGAGAAAGTACTACAGTGGTTAAGTCTTCAAAGAGGATGTACCTTCTGTGTAAACATCCAGATACAAATCTCGGAAGTTCCATTTAAACACGCATTTTTGAATGCTTTTAGTCCAAGTAAGTGACTGGAAACGAAGACATGTACTTTTGAGTACAGGACTACACATCAGAGAAGAATTTCCCCAGGGTTAAAGGGAATTAAAATTATTGTATTCCTGCAAAAGTAGGAATGGCATTTTATATGACTGCATAGTGCTGTCCTGTGGCAGGAAACTTTTCAGGACTTTGAGGATTTCCTTTTTTTTTGTACTGAAACAAAAGAGAGTGATTTCATTTTTTTCCTTCTAAGCAGTCAGCACTTCAGAGAGGGTCAGCAATGTTTGAACAGGTTTTTTAGATTATGACTCTTAAGTTAACTGGTTTTAGTAGCTTTTCATGTCCTGACAGGTAGCCCTTGACAGATGACCATTAAGTTAACAGTTTGGAAGTATCTTATATATATATTTGAGTGTATTTTACTTGGTATTTAAGTTACTTTTGTGTGTTGTCATAACTAGACACCTAATTTCTATATGGCATGTAATAATTATGTGTGTATGCTATTTTATATCCATTGACATTTTTTCCCAGGTGTCTACATTTCTATTAACAATGCTTGTAATACAGAGTTTACTTATTTTTCTTCTATATTCTTGAGAGGGAGGAACAATCTCTTCAGTGATTTTTCTAGTCTAGGTGATTTTTTTTTTGAAGAAAAGTCTAAATAAATAAGTACCGGGGAGTTTTATTGGCCTGTAACTCAAATGTGACTTTATTTTTTACTGAAGTTTTTTTAAACTTCTTGTTCCTGGATTTGGGGTTCTTGTACCACTGTGACACAGGCAAATCACTTAGACTCTTTGGAATTAAGGGTTGAAGTATTAGACCTTCAATCTGCAGATTTTAAACCAGCTACCAAAGCACATTGTCTGCAAAATTGGCCATTTCCAATTACACAGATTTCTATAAATTTCTCAGGTAACTCATGACTATTTTTTAGAAACTCAGACAGATGATGTGGGGAACACAAGATTGCTGTTTTAAACTCTGGACTCAGAGACACACCAGTACTCATCTGTATTCACAACTCCAGCTTCTTAGGACAGAATCTGTACTGGCAATATAATAGCTGTGTCATTATAAACTTTCAACACAGCTGGTAAGTGTTCTGATGGTTACACAATGTGCCATGAGGCTGGTATTCTACGTAGGGTCCATGCAGTATTTATTAATCCAGCAAGTTAAAGATGTCCAAACCTTAAGAGGGACAGAAGAGTCCATCTCTCCAGAGCAGTCTACAGCAGTAGCTGCTTGTTTGTCACCAATGCAGTCTTTCCTTTTAATTGGCACAAAGGTGAGCACTGACACCTTTAGGAAAGGTGAGGGGTAAATGGAGCATGTAAAGTGCTCTGCTTAAGTGGTGTTATTTATCTTAATACCTGAACCTGGTGATTTCATCTTGACAGGTACAGCTGTAGCATAACTACCCATACTTAGCACATTACAAAAAGCTTGTCTCTTCCCTCTCCCTTTCTCTCTCTCCTTCTTTCTCTCCCTCTCCTTATTCATCTTTCTCCTACTCTTTCTGTCTGCTCTCTTATGCCCCTATGTCTCATTCTGGAATTATTGTGTCCTCTCAAGGGCTCCATTAAAACAAACAAACAAAAAAATAACATCCAGCATCACTGTTCACTGAGCATGTAATAGAATTAACTGAAAAGTAATTTGAAAGTGTGAAAAATGTGCATCCTGGAAAAGTGGCTTGTGTTTGTTTAATGCAGGGTCAGGCATGTGTCAGAAAGTACATAACAACCTAGTCAATGAAAGTTCTCAGTGAAAATCAATTGCAACCAACATTGCTCTGACCAAGAGCTTCAGTTAGTCAGGAAAGGAGTAATCTATAAATATGGAGTAAAGATGCTGATGGTTTTCAAAGGCTGCCCATGCTAGCAATATAAATATGAAAAGTGTCTGAGTCTAAAGACAACATCCCAGCTTCCTCAAATCTTCAGGGCATTTAATGACACATCACTGTTTATTCCTGAATCACCACTACTCTAGCAAATTACTCCCTTCTGTGTAGGCTGTTTGTGAAAAAGAACGGGTTTCCTATTTGGTGGAATTCATCTTCCTGGGGTGTTGGTCTCCCCATGAGAGCAGAGCTGAGCATTTCATCCACTTAGACTGGCAGATTTGTTGAGATTAATTTTCACGTTGCCATTTTAGATATCTCAGTACCCAACAAAGCAGGGACATCTAATGTATGCATCTTGGTGGAGCTGGAAAAATATAATAAATTCTTTGAGATACTGGCCAATGAAAGTGCTAAAACACATTTCCTATTTATTCACACATTTCTTATTTATTCTAGGTACATCCTATCAGGAGCACTAGGAGTCACTAATATGTTTTCATACAGTTTTTCTGCTCAATTAAAAATATTACAATTGTGGAGGGAGAGATAGGAGGGAGAGGAAGGAGGGGGATTGGGCAGCTTTACCTTTGGCTGTAAGAAACCCAAGCTGAATATAAAGTTTTAATGTGAATTTTCTGTAACAGGACTGATGTCATTGAGCAGATAAAACCTAACAGGACAAAATTCCAGTTTAAACAATGAATGAGATCTGAGCCTATGTAACCAAAAGTACAGTTCAGCCCACTGAAAAACACATCTGATAAAGACTAAACAATAGCTGCAGGATTTGACCTAATTTTTAGATCAGATAATAAAGGGATGGCTAAGACAAATTGCTTTGAGCCCATGTGTATAGAGCAACCTCACTTTTCATTTGCACCACTTTGGTGTTGCTGTAGCCTCAATAACTTCATGACATTAACCCATGCTGTCCTTGAGAATATATAGAAGAATATAAGCCCTAAATCTGCTGTCAGGTTTTGGATTTGTTGAACACCCATGAGAAAATAGAAGGTTTTTCTGTAATTTCTATTACCCAACCTTTTTTTGGTGTAACAAATGTGAATAGATTTTTCTTTTCCTTTATTTGTTATCTTAAAATCTGAAACTAGAAAACAAAAAACATTTTTAAAAGCCCTGATGCAGTAAGGAACTATGCTACAGTTTATCTTTTTTATCATTTTATACTAGTTTCCTATGTACTTATCTAAAAGCCTTTATTCCCCCAGACATTTTTTCAAAGGAATGTAGTTAATATATGCATGTCAGATACTGTGTACTGATAAGATAAATGCAGTACAGAAAAGTCGGTTTGTTCATCTGATGGTTTATCGCCGCCTGCAAGGGGTATAGAGTTATACAAAGAAACAGATATGAAAAACCAAAAATCACTGATTTTTTACTGACGCTTGTAATCTCAGTTTTTAGTCCTGAGGCCCATGCTCCGTGTTACATTGTGGCAATGCCTTTCTTCCCTCTCTTCACACACCTAATGCGAGCAATGCTGTTAGGACATGTTCTGCAGCCGCCAAAGTGTTAGACCCCATTGCAGTAGGTACAAAGTTGTGTGGATGTTGAGATAAGGAGAGTGAGCTAGGAAGGGCAACACTTGAAAATTTTAATAGGAAAGTATTTCCAGGATATCTAGTATTAAAAAATACCCTTAAACATGTTTTGAGTACTTTGATAAGTGTATGTGAGAGTTAACAGAGATAGGACCATAATTCCTTCTTTGTGTACCATTTAAGTTGCTACTAATCAATATCTGTGGCTTGCAGTTAATAAAGGGATAACTGAGGCACGTGGTCTTGAGCTGAGATTACTGAAGAACAGCAGATTACAGAAAGGGCAGCAGGGAAGTTAACTGCACATTTAGCATACTTGATGCCACTGCTCTGCTTTTGGTCCTGAGAGGCATGTTTCTGTACTGCTTCCCAAGTTAACAGGCACCAGCACTCCCAAATTTAAGAATGCAGTAGCAACAGTAATAAATACAAATTACATTTATTACATTATAAAGCCAAGACTCTGTAAATTGGGGAGGGGTTGATGTCACTGTTAGCATCGCTTAAAAAACAAAAGGAGATCCCTTTACTGAATTTATATGAATTTAATCTCTCTGTAGGAGCCTTGAGAATATCATACCTACATTGTCATGCCTAAGAAATTATGTTCTGGAAGAGTCTGCTTAGTAACTGATGGTGAAACACAGATCCAGAAAGGAAATAAACAAAATTTTGTATATATTTTGGTGGTGCCCAGACATCTGTCCGCCTTAGGTTAGTGTATCAGAAGAGCAACAACAACAAAATACCGCATTTATAGAAATAGTTTTCTTTTTTAGTGTTTCAGTGTCTTGTAAATGCAATTCTACATATGAATTGCAATGTGCACCTGATGTTTTAATGTCTGTCTTTAGTATCTCTAGTATATCTGTCCCGTAAAAAGGCACCTGTTGAGGTTAGGTCATATGAACATTACATTTAGATTTATTTGAAAAGCAAGAACTTTGGATTCCATCTTCAGTCTCCAAGTAAAATAATGACTAGAATTAAGTTTATAAGTTAGTTTTCAGGTATAGTTTACAAAGAAATATTGAGTTATCAAGTCAAAATATCAGAGGAAGAGAACAGTGCAATTGATGTACACCTGGGAACCCATCTGCTCAGTCAATTCTTGATTAATTTTGCTTGCTTGTATTTTTTACAGTTGCATCAATACCAAATGTCTTGGGTGGGTTGTTCTTCATTACTATCACAGCCCACATGGAAGCTGCATTGCAAAAGAGTGTTTAGTCTTAGGACCACCTGGCTGAGCTAGCTTAGAGCTAAAGAGGGGAGGGAATAAATGGTTTTTCTGCAGATATGTAGACAATGAGTCTCCAGAGATTCATCAGAGTGTAGTGTTACCCCCAGCTGGCTGACGATGAGATTGGCAGAATGAGGAGCTGGCCAGTCTGCATCTCTCATTTGTTTAGGCTAAAAATATATAGGAAATAAAGGAGGAGAGAAGGTCCCGGGCAGACCATCTTTCAGATTTTAGTCTGGCAAGCAAAGGGTGTTCCTCACCTCATTCTGTACCTCAGGTCCATGGATATGGTAGGATGCATTCCCAAAACATGTTGCACACTTCCAAGAAGCCTGCTTCAGTTCCCATCAGCTGCTCAGCTGTGAAAACTCATGCTGCTTCTTGGCCATGTGGCCAGCTTCTTACTGCCTGTGCCACCAGGGGGCTACAGACAAGCTCAGTCACAAGCTGCCAGGCATCTCTGGAAAGGTGGAAGCTCCACCATCCCTGATGTTCCCCTCTAAGACTGAGAATGTGGCTGGATCAGTTTCATGGTGCTGCAATATTTGTCTTTAGGACTGTCTAGATATGAAACAGCTCCTCCAGAGAAGGAAAGAGTGGCACAGAATTGTGTATTGAGCATTAAGATGGAGTTTTGAGGTGTTGCCTTATTTCCTCAGTCCTCAGCTCCAGCCACTGATGCTTGGGCCAGTTGAGAGCACAGGCCTGTTCCGTGCAGTCTCATTCTGTGAGCAGCGGTGCACTGAAGGAGAGCAGCGGGCTTTGATCAGCATGTGGCACATACAGCAGGGTTTCTGCAGGGTGACACCACACTTAAGAAAAGCGATTGATACAGGTTTCAGAG
The DNA here is from genome assembly GCA_013396695.1 of Sakesphorus luctuosus. Taxonomy (NCBI): domain Eukaryota; kingdom Metazoa; phylum Chordata; class Aves; order Passeriformes; family Thamnophilidae; genus Sakesphorus; species Sakesphorus luctuosus. Next base: position 8,608 of record VWZD01011163.1, on the reverse strand, counting down.
GGAACTGATGATGACACTCCTGTGACTGTCTCAGTGGAAATCTGGTTTGATCTAATTAATAACAGACAGCTGGAACCACACAAGAACAAAAAAAAAAAAGATGTTTTTGTACCTAACCTTTCTGCTACTTACCCACCAGTGTGATTGATCCCTCTGCAAAGGTCATAGACACAGCTTTGAACAGAAAAGTGAGGCCAAAGTATGCCTGACAGATCACGGTTTCTTACATTTAGATTTGCAATTCAGTTTCTAAGACCTTTATTTTTTTTTAAGAAAGAAAGGTGTTTCTTAACTCTATCCACAGTCTGGAAGCTGATGGAAGAGGAACAGACCAGTTTTGCACTTTTAGTCTTGTTTCTCAAACTCAGCATCAATCATTCAAGTTTGGGAATAAATGCAGTGAGATGTGTTTTCATGAACAGGTGGATCCTCTTTCATTTTGTAGAACATCAGTGGCATTTTACCACTCTTTTTCCACAATTAATTTTCTGTTTGGTTGTTCTTATTAGGCTAGGTAAAATTAAAACCATACTGAATCTTGCCTCTTGAGAAGACTCTCAAGGGCAGGAGGTAGACTTGAAGTGGACTTAGTAAAAGGAGCAGAGAGTCTTAAAGGTCTGCCAAGGGCAGAAATCCATCTTTCCCTGACAGTAATGCTGTATTATTCTGTTCATCTGGTTTGCATCTAATTCCTGGCTGACAAATGTCCGTTTTTCATGCTCATTCATTAGTCACCCTTACATTAGCAGCACATTGAACCGTCTGGTCTGCCTCTTATCACATTTCTCAGAGATTATAAAAGATATCCTTATAGTTTTACCCACCCACCTATCACAGTAAAACCTAGAAAAACAAAGAGAGAAAATACATTTGATTTAAAAAAAAATAATAGGGTCATTCTTTCCTCTTTCTTAGAACTTGACAGGTAGAAAAGGAAGATAGGAAATTTCATGACTTCCTGTATAAGCTATTACCTTTAGCAGGGAAAAATGCACCTTCTGAGTGTTTTGTAAGATGAAAATGCATTAAACAATGGAGTCATTTAGCAGTGCATCTAAATGTAGATCTAATGCCCTTTTACCCAAAAAGTGTAGCAATTCAGAAGTAAAGCTAACAATATGATGTACACTGAGATTCTTATTCCCCATTACTTTATTTCAGTTTTATACTTGTGAAAATTCTCTCATTTCAATGCAGCACTGAATTCAGCCATATGTCCTTACCAGAGAAAATTGTGCAGAAGTTTTTCAGGAGTCTTGGAGGAAAGTCTCATCTTAAGTATGCTGTAAATGTGCTGCAATATATGCCACAAAAGCCCCCTCTGAATTTACTAGGACTGTGCATTAGTAAGTAAAACAAAGTTTGGCTCAAGGTGGCAGACCAGAATTTTAATTATTCTCCTTGATTTCTTGCTAGAAAGACAGTCTTGAAGGGAAGTTAGAGGTGGGGTAAAGTGCCTGATGGGGGTGCAGGCTGTTACCTGAGCCTGGCAGCGATATCCCTACCTGCAGCTGGTGCATGTGAGAAAGCTGGTGAGAGAGACAAGATGGACCTTTCCACATCACTGTCCACCCCAGCTCACTCCACTCTGGAGAGATGAGCTGTGACAGCAGTATTACATGTATAAGGGGAGGTAGAGTATTGCTGGTGCAGGCAATACAAGATTATTCTACATTTCTGAAAAAATAATGGAAAAAAGTGCACCTGCCTTTCTCTTATCTCTCCCCCTACAGAAGGTGAGGCGCTCCTACAGAAGGAGAAGGCGCTCTCTCGGTGTCTCAGTAACAGGGCTGCCGCCAACCTGAGGCTTTAATAATGCACACTGCCTCTTCACAGACAGAGAGGTCCTGATCCAGAGTGGATCAAATGTTTTATTGATTTGCTTTTTCAGGCATATTATCTGAAGATTTTTTTTTTTTTAGCTGTGGTGAATTTTATTAGTCTCCTAGGAAAATGTATCCCTTCTGTCCTTGCTCACAAGCAATTGTAACTTATATAGCACTTTGAGAAAGTGAAAAATGTTATTGAAAATGTCCTGATTGGGAGATATCCAAAGTCCTTCAGTACACTAGCAAGCTCATGCAGTCCTGATTGACAGTATGAAGTTTCCATAATGACTATAGTTGTTAAATGGCAAAGGAAGCCGAGGATTGAAGAACTAGAAAGATGTTATTGTTATCTACAGAAATCATAGCATGGGCCATAGAAAAAAATCAGTCATTTCAAAACCCAGTGCTGTCCCAGTGGGTTGTTTCATAATAATTGCAGCAGGTGACAAAGATGTTTGTCCAGGCCCTCTGCTTTTTCATCGCTTAAAAACCCATCTTGTGAAGTTGTGAGTGTCACAACCAACCAACCTTATGCTTGATTAGGTCAAACCTGCCTTGAACTGCTGCCATCTGTAGGTATTTGTAGATGCCATGGCTCCAGTGGGAAGTGGTGGAAAAAAGTTGGGAACATGTGGGAGGGAGCCAATAGAGTATCCTATAAGAGCTCTAAGTCTTGAAAATATGCAATTATGCACCTTTTTTTCCCCTGCCCACATATTAGTATAATTTACTCAATAGTATCTAATGGCTCCTTTGAGAACATTACTCCCTATTATGTCAAGGACTCTGCTTAGTCTGTTTTCAGTTTGTGGGTCATTGATCAGCTTGAAGCCAACGGCATTAAAGCAAGCTCATACAGCCAGGCACTGTGGGTGGGTGCAGCTGGGAAAGCCAGGGTCCCACAGGGTTCATCTCACCTATGGCAACCCCACTGCAACTATTCCAGCTATTCCCACTGCAGAAATTCTAGCTGTTGATAATAAAGAGGGTAAAGTGGGATTTTTTAATGTTATTACATAGATTAATGCTCTTTACTTTTGTATGCACTAAAATTTGGAGGTTTTTTAAAGGCAAGTGCTTTATGGGAGAGATGATTATTGTGCACGTGAGGCAATGTAGAACATCAGTGTTCTCTTAAATGTTTCAGGAAGGTAGGCAGAACAGTAAATCAACATGTCAAGGAGAAAAATCAGATTATTATCTACCTCATCTACCTCTACTGTCTTCATCCCTCTGTATCTGAACACCTGAAAGCTATTATTGATAAGCTATTTATTACTGTGCTTATATGTACCTATTACTGTCTTGGTAATTTTTCCATTTGCATTCAGCCATGATATTAGAGCACAACAAATGTCTGTATTGTGCACATGTGTGTATCTGCTAAATGCACTAAGTGTATCTGATGTGGAGATAATTCTTTTCTTTTGAAAATACCTGTGGAACTAGCAGTAGTATGATCATATGGGTACGATCATATAGCCCCAGCTGTTTGCCAACTTGAAGCAAACTTCATTAACCTGACATTATGGGTGCCCAGGATACCTATCAAGCCCACAGGATGGGTGAGGAGCCTGGGCCAAAGGAATAATGTAACTTCCCAAGAAACCCATCGGCTGCTGAAAGTGCTGCTCATTTTTGTGTTTAATGTGTGGAAGTACAGCAAGTGTTTTGTCCTTGGAATAACTCCTACCCAAACTGAGCCATACAGCCTAAATTTTCCCTGGTTAACCTGTCAGAGAGAATGGGGTGAAGCTGGAGGGCAACTTAATGCTGGAGCTGGCAGTGTGTTGAGAGCTATGGACAGACATCTGACCTAATCTGGCTGTCTGTCTTGCTGTGGTTGCTCTCACATGAACGAGCCTCATTGGCCTGTGATAAGTCCAGTGTGACAAAGATGCTGACAGGCACAGCTTGGTGAAACTTGACATGCCATCCTAAGAAATGTTCACATTCAGACTTTTACTGCTCCTCTTTGTCCTAAGTTATCTGGGGTCATAAGGTAAAGCTTCCTTCAGCAAAACCTTCAGGTTAAAATTTTTTAGTGAAGTAGACGTGACATTGGTATGTGCTTCCTTTTTGCAGAGAGTAACCCCAAAACAAGGAGACAGCTGGAGACAATAATTTCTTGTATTACCAAAGCTTATCTTTCAGTGCTTTGAACTACGGCCATAAAGCTTGTCCCATCAGAGGGGCTGTCGGTATCCCTGCCCTGTGTGCTAGAGGGAGCAGGAATGCCAGTGGTGGAAAAGCAGTGAGGTGTGGGGTCTCTTCTCGTATGCCTGTGGTGCATGGGAAGAACTGACATGACTTAGTTTCACTGGGGAAATTCTTGGGTTTAAGGATGTTAGAAGTTTACTACAATATCAGCTTAAGTTAAAATGAGCATCTCCAGCTGTGACAGAGCTTTTCCATGGTACCATTAGATTGACTTTTAATGCCAGGGAGTTGAACAACCATTTTCCCAATACAGGCTAATAGATAGAGGTCTCATGCTATCCAAAGGCGAGTTTCAGAGAAGCTGACTTTGGTGGCAGCCACCCCATGTCCTTTTCCATCTGTGCATTTGCTTGCCCCACATTTTGCCTTTTGGTAGTGCTGATGCAGTTCCTTGTGGGGTCAGCTCTAAATTAGGTATTGGAGGTAATCTAAATGAAAAATAACTTTTTGGATGGTTTATTTGTAAACTGTTGCAGTTCAGTGATCTGTTCTCAAGTACAGTCATAGGTTATGGCTTCAAAATATGAAATATTTGGGTTTTAAATTGTTCCCATATGACTATGACTTGTTTCCAATATGACACAAGTATTTGTGCAACCTCACTGTAAGCTGACGCAAGGAACTGGTCTGGCCAGAATAAAGAGTAAAATGAGAACAACTGGCTTGCAAAGTTTTTGAAGTCAGGCCAGCTCTCTGATCTGACTTGGAACATGGCCTCGCATCCATTTGCAGCAGGAACCACGAGCAGGGAGAAATATTCCTCAATAGCTACTGGGGCTGAATGCTCAGCTCTCAAAGGCCCTGTCCTCCCTGACACAGTGGAGAGGGTGCCAGTCCATGGCAGAAACATGGAGACAGTGGTGAGGAGGGAACTTCTGAAGTCCTTTTTACCATCTGCACAAAGATATTGCAGAGAGCACAAAAAAGCCAGAGTTCACAGCTTTCCAGTATAATGAACTGGTCTGATCGGGAGGTGCTTTCGATGCCCTCTCAGCCTGCTGCATTTCTGTGGTGCTTTGGAGGAATCAGTTCCTCATTGCTATGCTTTTAGGATCATTACTATTATTGTGGTTATTATTAATAATAATAATAACTTAGTGCTGTGGGGATAATGATAAGGTGTAGACAAATTAGCTAAAGCTGTAAAGTTAATGCTTATAAGCTAATAGTACATTAGATCACAGCATGAGTACTTTCACCTATGAATTTAAGGAAACTCAGTTTATATGCTGTAGTTTTACAGATTGATTTAAATTTTCCACAACTTTGTTTAGTGCTTCACTGGTGTATTTTACCAAACATAAATTATCTGAAGAAGCAACTTGTTTCACTTCTTATTCTGTGTCTTGACATGACCTTCCACAGTGAAGCCTTGGATTCTCACTGGGTTCACATGATATACCACAATATAAATAATAAATTCACTGTGAAATCTTTGCTTAATGTTGAAGTGAAAACATGACCTAGCTTTTTTTAATTTCTTTACTTTCCAGGGAGCAGAACTGCTTTTTTCTGTGTCTCTCAAATGTATCCAATATGCCAATCAAATGTAATTTAAATTACCAACTATTAATACTACTAATATTTTTTTATTTCTTTCTGGCCAGATCTCCGGAAAACTTTTGAGCAGGAGCCCTTGGGGAAAGAAGTGTCCCTGGAGCAAGAGGTCCTGCTCCAATGCCGCCCCCCTGAAGGCATCCCAGTAGCTGAGGTAAGCAGCAACAGCAGTACCTTGGCACTTGGACATCCTAACTAAGGTCTGATGGGTGGCTAATGGTGCAATGACTTACAGCATAGCATGATGAATGGGTGGTAATGGGGAGATGACTGACTGCTGCTCACTGACAATTGATTGGGAACTGATTAATGGCTTTGGGTTATGGTACCTTGGTGGGCAAAACGGCAGGGGGTTTGGTTTCAGTTTTTTCTTCTCTTTGAAAAATCACAATTATATCTGGCATCCAAAGGACACTTAGCTGGTGAAACATACTAGTACCAACCTAGTATCTTTCCTTTTAAAGAAAAAAAAATCACTTATTCTGAGAGGCACCTATCAAGCATGATATAAAGATGTTTTAATTTATAGTTTGCCAGGTTATATTTCCCTCACATATGCGTGCACCAGCCTGCCAACCTGGCATAAGAGAGGATGTGCCATTGCCCAGTACGGGCTCCCAGGTGAAGCAGCATGAGGTTTGGGCAAGTAGGAGATGTGTCTGCCTAATAATCCATCTTCAGGAACTTACTGGTTTTTCCTACTGGCATTTGAGTAAATCCAGAGTGGGTAGCCTGCCCTCCACCTGCAGGAGCCAGCCTGCCCTTTAGCAAAATCTGTGCCTGAGGACAACAGTGAGTGTCCCCTTGAACAGCAACTTCCCTAAGTGCAGTGGTGGTTCCAGCTGCAGACTCACAGCTCAGAAGAGGGATTTTTGAGTCACGGGGGGGCCTATGAAATCCTAAATCCACTGTGGCTGTTAAGAGAAAAATTGATTGCTAATGACGGTAATTCCCCTATCTGAATTCTCTTCGGTTTTCCTCTACCACGCACAGAAGAAACTGTTGCCAATTTGCATTAGGATAAGTCAGATTGTCATGGCTAAGTAGCAACGTGGTTGTCACTCAGCACTGATGGCTGATTTCTCAGGAGACGAAGCTTAAACTGTTACCTCCCCATCTAAGTCAAGTTTATATTTAATCAGAATTGCCGACATATGTCCACAAACATCAGAAAGAATAATTAGAATAGAATTTTTTTCCCATTTTCTTGTACCATAGGCTGTTTTATTTTCCCTTTAAGATTTCCAAAACTGTAAGGAGTGTTTAGGTCTGCTGAGCCAGCTTGCTGACAACTGTAGTATTAATCAGTTTGGTTTCCTCAGGAACTTAACAGCAGGTTTTTATTTTCCTTTCTGATGCTTCTTTGCATCAAATCAACTTCTTGTTGTGCCATGACAAAGAGTTTTTGCAATGGGATTTGTTATTCAGGCCATACAGGATTGTACTGGAGGACTTTGTTACCTTTGTTAGAAACAGAGATTAATGATGCTGGGTAGTTTGTTTTTATGCAGTGTTACAAGCACCTCTGATATTTCAGCAGCCAGTCGGGTCACTCTCTCGGAAAGGTGTGTTATACCCAGTCGCGTGGCTGGGACCCAAACAGCACAGTTTTACAAGATTTGCGGAAAGTGATCTCTGTAAAATTCCTGTATGAGCTGCTGTCGTAACAGTTGTGCTTTTTCTTGCCTTCCAGTATCCTGCTCGCTCTGTCAATAGCTCTTCATGATAGTACATTGACTGGCTCTGAATCTTATTTGTACCATGGTCAGGGCAGACACCAATTAACACTTGGCAGGCTCAGAAATCGTATACTCCCATCTGACATTCAAAAGAACTGTTCTCAATGATGTTTTTTTTCCTCTTCTGACTTTTGAAGTCAGAAAGAGATCAAACACCCAGATTGGACAGCCGCCTAATACAGCCTCTTTGTAGATTCTTTCCAACACTATTAAAAGAACAAAGACCTGAACACTAATGAATATGAATACCTTAATGTGACACTTTATTACAGCCACTTGCTGAAGCTACTAAGATAAATTTTAAAAAGCAGAAAGATGAAAGATAATTTGGTAGGTTGGAGGATTACATGATTATTTTAATTTAAAGATAAATGAGTTCTTTGTTTAAGACTTCACTTATTTGTTTGGAGAAATTTCTGATATGATGGTACAGGTAACTCGAAGAAAGGACTTGGAAGAAGGCAGGCAGCAGACTTGTTGAAAGACTTCTTTCATTCCAATTAGAGTAGGCTAATGCATATGCTGCAGCTGTGAGCAGCATTTCCAAATGCTTTCGGTGATATTGTGCTTCAGACTCTTCGCACTCTGGGCACTGTGTTTTGTTTAGGTTTCTTTTCCATTTACTGGCTTCTGAAGTAGTCACTGGATTTAACAGCAAAAGAGATGAAAAAAAGCTTACACTGTGAAACTGTACAAAATAGAGCTTCAGTGTAATGTAATGCAGTGCTGGAGTCCAAAGTCCAGCATCTCTCCCTTTCCTTTTCTCCACCTTGATTGTGGTCTGGGGCTTTTTGTTTGCTTTTTTCCCTCTGGTATTTCAAAGTGGTGGGAATAAGCACACTCAGGGATAAATTTTATCCTCTTTTCAGTGTCTGGGGAATTCATTCTTATCATTTCCAGCACATTTAATTAACCATGTCAAGCTCTTATGGATCAATACAGCAGGTGCTTGGGGAGGTATATAAGAGCCTCCAAAAGAACTGCTTTGCTATTTCCTGCCTGGACGTGGCTACTCCTCGCAAACCTATTCAGGTGAGTGAGAGGTGGGTCAGGATCATTAGGTGCTAGGAGAGGCTATAGAAGAGCCTCCAAAGGAGCACGAGTGACTCAACAGGAGCGGGCAAACAGGGGTGTAGCAGGGCTAGCAGATAGGGCACAACCAGCTCTCTTAGGTGAGTTTGTTGTTGATTTTTTCTTTTTTTTTGTTGTGTTTTTTCTCTCTCCTCAACTTAAATAAAGTTAGTAATGGTTTCCAGAAAAATG
>VWZD01011162.1:670114-695445 GCA_013396695.1 Sakesphorus luctuosus | reverse complement strand
CTTACATTACCCCTTGATTCATCCCTAGAAAAGCTTAGGTAAAACATCAATGTGTGTAGGAAAGCACTACATTTATACTATTTCCTTTCTAAACACTGTACTAGGCTATTTCTTCAAACTGATTTCTCCAACACGTGTGGGAAGTGCATTTCTACTAACCAAATAATCGCAAAAAAATTGAAAAATCATATGAAAGTTAGTTCTCCATTTACCTTCTGATAATGACCTATCAGAAGTTGCTTTACTTGGCTCTATAAGGGTACAATCAGAAGCCACACAAAAGTACATTTCAAGGTCTAACTAGAATCCTTAGAAAGGGGAATAAATTGAAGAATTAAAAGAAAATTATCCACATCATCTTTACTATTTATGACCCATATACTTTAAAATGAGAAGTCCCCATGAGATTCAATTACCCTACAATACAGGCCAATTTGACTGACATATTTACCATTAATCTTATATTTCATCATATTATTACATATTTACATTAATCATATAATTACAACAGTAGTAAAACAATTTAAATAGTGTACTCAACATACAAAACATACAAGGAAGTAAAATCATGTAAGGCACTCAAACCAGTCATGTTACAAATGCAAAAAAGATAATTTCTCAAGTAGGACACTATGATGAGAACTTGAGGTCTTGAATGATTTTGACAAATACATGAAACCATGGGAATACAGTCTGAATTTCTTTTAAAAATACAGTATTAACATAACATATAAAAAGAAAAAAAAGGGGAAAAAACCCTCAAAGGCAAAAGACCAAGGGAAAAAGCTGAGAGATTGAATACAGGAAATTAATGAGATGCCTTTGCTTGTACTACTCATATTTACACTGCTATTCTTAGCAATAGTTACATATCCTCATATACTTATTTAAGGAAGTTCTGAAGTCAAAATAGCAAGTGCCATCAAATTATTATTAATCAAACTCTGATACCAGATTTATTAATAAAATGTCTTCTTTAGCAAAAGAAAAGTCTTTAGATATCATTCTTACCTCTGTTACTTTGGGCTGAAGTCTTAAAACTTCAGGACTCATGCGTGGGATATCTATATGGATCTAATTAGACAAAGAGGAATACTGTAAAAGGAACCAACAGCATATTTTCTGAACAACACAATACTTCAAATTATTCTATAACTTTACAGTATTAGTTATAATCCCCTTGTCTCATTATTTTTGAGATAACATGGATTTTTACTTTATATCAAAACATCCAGCCAAATCTTTAAGTAATTGTTAATGACCTTGTATACATTTGTATTCACATTTTAGGATCCTTATATCACATTTTAATTATTTGCAAATTATGGTCATATTGGCAATACTCATTACCTCGTGGTAATTAAGAGTAAACACATACTACTACTTCTATAAAGTCACATTCAACAGCCACCACTGTAGAACCATAGAATCATTTATGTTGCAAAGATCTGTAAGGTCATGGAGTCCAATCATTCAAAGGCAAAACCAGAGTTTGACACCTATTTTAACATATTTGACAATCAAGAAGAGAGCATAAAAATACCAGAATACCTAAATTTTTATTCCAAACTTCACAAAGGAGTTTTATGCAACAGAATCCTAAAGTGATGATTTTGGCTCCCACACACAAATACTTTATGTTAGTGGTGCCACATATTTCTTGCTACTAAAGATCAGGCTTGAAGCTGAAAGAAGGATCTCGGCTTCTCCTTCAGGTAGGCTAAAGTAGTATTGTTTAGTCTATACTTAGTGTTACAAACTATTCATTTCAATACAAAACTTAGAGATATCTGCTTATCTGGGTGGGCATGAAAGATTGACAGTCCTGGGTTTGTTGCACACCATACACAGTTTCAACTTCAACAAAAGCATGGAGCCAATAATAAACAGTCACTGTCATACCTTCCCTGTCCATCCTCACTTATCTGAAGGAGGGTCTGAGCAGAAGATTATAAAGATTTGAAAACACTATGATTCTTAAACAGAAAACCATGGCATCACTAAACCTGACACTAGGAGAAACCTACTATTTCAAATTTCACACCAAACTACTTCATAGTTTTGCTTCAGAGATTTAGGAAAATTATTAGAGAGTTGTCTAGTAAGATTAAAGAAACAGAGAAAAACAGTAGCAAACTTCAAAAACAACCTCTTTAAGTTCTTTAGTAGGTGTTCTGTAAGTAAAAGTCACTTCAATAGGTGTTCTACCTGTCTGTAGGTATCTTGATGATTTTCATCATTTCTGGAATCATAGTATTGTTCAACAAATGCAAAATACTCTTTGCGTTTTCTTTGTAAAGTGCTTTCTCTTCGGTCCACATTTGCAGGAAGATAGCCCTGAAAAAAAACAGTGACACGAGGAGGATATTACTCTTTGCCTTACATACAAAAACACAGCTGGCATTTGATCACATGGGACCTAATAAGCTAAAACAGTACCATGCAGTCATACACTGATCTGAATAATCATTCAATAAACCATTTTTCTTATCAGTCCAACTGGTGCAAAAGTTGAGATACAAACACTTTATAAAATTAGCTGCTTTTATTGTTTTTTTCAAGAAAAAGCAATTTCTCATCAAGAACACTAAAATTATATTGACTTCCAGAGCAAAAAAGCTCAAATAAATAAATTCAGATATATATAATGCCATATGAGTTCTTCAATTTGTATGTGGCCAGTATTAGAGCAATTTTATTAGGTTTTTAAAGCAACTGTGTATTAACTCAGTTGCCATCAAGTAGGAATTATATACATTAGCAAATATATTTAAAACATAGTTAAATGTGTAATACAATGAAGTACTAATTCAAAAGCTTTAAAAACATTCTACCTTTATTATATCCCTCTTTCCGGTGAGAAAAAAAATAATTTCAAGCTTTCATTTCATCTCAACAGGTTATTAAAAGTTTCATCACAGAAAAAGGATCAATAGCACAAATTACTGGACTCTTAGTTGTAAGAACACTCGCTATACATTTCCTTAGTTGTTTCCCAAAAGCAATTTATAATATTAACATGTTTTCCACATGGTATGGACGCGCTAAGCAAGTCGCGTTAATAGATCTGCAGGATCATGCATGGTTGCATTAAGTATAGAATATATCTGAATGGTTCTTCATTAAACTCATTCACATACATCCAAAAATCCTAGTGTTCCCCAAAAAGATAAAAACTTTAGAAATTCATTCTTATTTTCTTCTTTAGTCCAGTTTGATCATCATTTCTGGTACCTCAGTTTACTTTTGATTTAAAAAAACAAGCTTAGGTTACTATTTCAGCAGTTTACAAAATGTAAATGATATTAAATGTTCAGTTTATATACAAAGTACACTCATTAGAAACACCATTATTCATTTAAAAGACCACCAATAAGTTTCCTGAATATTTAGAAATAGTTAAAGCTTTCTTGTAAACAACTTGCTTTCAAATGATTAACACCAACAGCCCACAACACTGCAAAAAGAAAGTCAGTCCATATTTAACCTAAATAAATACTTTGTATAAGATTCATTTTGAAGACAGATGGCTTTGAAAGAGATCTGGATATCCAAGATAACATAAGAAAAACCAATTTATCACATTATTTGCTAGTGAAGTCAAATTAAAAAATATTTCTTGCCACCAGTCCATAAGCTCCCCTTATTGGTAAAATACAGAAATTAAACTTGTGTCAGATTTAGGTTTCATTAACAAAAATAATCTTCATACCATGAAAAACACCCTATTACTAGAAGTGCAGCACTATTTGCACTCATACAATGAGCCACAGCCATCAAGAGTAACTAATAAAAGAGCAGATCATCTCGACTGTCATCACACAGCATGCACAGGACAACCAGGGGAACAGTCCAGCCAGCACAGGTTTAGGAAAGGCACATCCTGCACTGGAACAGGCTGCCCAGGGAAGTGGTTGAGTCACCATCCCTGGAGGTATTTAAAAGACATGTAGATGTGGCCCTTATGGACAGGTTTAGTGTTGGGTTAATGTTTGGATTCAATGACCTTAAAATGTCTTTTCCAACCTAAACAATTCTATGATTCCGTACTGAAATAATTTAAAATGTTATTCCTGTACAATTTCGTAGTTTATAACAAAAACAGAGTAATTACAAACCATATTACATTCCAAGTAACTTAAGAGGTACTTGCTTTGGTAAAACCATGTGTTTTCAGATAAACTGTCTTGTGTCTGGTTCCATGTACTTTAAATCACACCAGCTTCACTTTTGCCTTGAGACTCAGCCTGAGTTTAATATCCTGCCCCAGTCTTTTGTATTAAGTTAGATACTGGATTCTGACATCCATTTATTCTCAACAGTTGTGGGTTTTTCCCTGCAGGGTATCTTAGTTTGTTGCATTAGAAACAAATTCATTTGTGAGATCAAATATGATTGTTTGAAGGACACTGATACTTTCTCAGCAAATCTTTTTGCCATTATTCAGTTTCAGAGACTGAACTAATCTTTCAATTCGACATGTCATGTTTCCTGTTCACATTACAAATTAGATTTTATTTTGAAAAGTTGGAAAGGTTTGCAACATATCATCAGTGAATACACTGGTGGAGTTTAATCTGTTTATTCATTGATTTCCTCCAGAGGCTTTTGCAAACATATCTTTAGTTTTGTTATTCAAAAGAGAAGTGAGCCTGAATAGTTCTGTTTGCTGTTTAGGTAGAGCATACCTAACATTTTTGCTATATTTTAAAAATAAATCATGTCTTTTTCTTATACACTGTTACCAGTAGACCCTGAGTATTATACTGATTTTCATATGCTTTCCCTTTGAAAAACTGTATTCATCAAACATGTTAACATTATTAACCTGCTGTCTATGTAATAAATATCTCAACTGATCAATTTCTTAAATCATATTTTTGAAATTCCAATTTCCATGCTGATTTTACAAATAAGATAATCACCATCTACCTCAGATACTGCCAATGGTACTCAGTTCCCTAAAAAAGTCTAAATTTGGCTTTTTAAATAAGACTTTTGAATAATTCCAAAACAAACACATCCAGCCTTAAATTAGCTCTAAACTATCCTTCGGTTTCTTCAGTTTTCTGTTCTTTTTTCAGTAGTGCAACTATCTGTAATCAAAATATCACTTTTGATTTTCAAAAATACTTATTCCCCCAAGAGCTCCCAGCACAGCATATTAGAATCATGGAAAGGTTTGGGTTGGAAGAGACCTTTAATTTCACCTTGTTCCAACCCCTCTGACATGGGTAGGGACACTTCCAACTAGACAAGGTTGCTCAGAGTTCCACCCAACCTGGCCTTAAACATTTCCAGGGATTATCACACTACTCCCTGTCACCTGGGACATAAATTAACAATAGGTCATTATTAGGTTACATTAGAAAAAGCACGGTGGAGCTTATGACCACAAAAACTGAAAGCACCTTTTCTTTCCCAGTTGGCAAAGACAATGAGAAAAGATGTTCCCTTACAGAACAGAGAAGTAATGATTAATAAATGACCCATCTTTAGGTTCCAAAATGTATTAAATGAGGATCACTTAATAGATAAGAAATCACTACACGACCTTCTAGCTGAGAACTTCCAAAATATTACCATTTGGAGGTAGAAACAAACAAAAGTTTTGTAGGTCTCAAAGAAAAAATCCACTTAATTCTTAAAGTACAAAGTAATGTGAAGACAGTTTTATTGTAGAGGTATGACAACACAGATGAAGTTAGGAATTGAACTGAAATAGATCCTGAACTGGAATGGTTAAAGTAATAGCACAACGAACCCTACACTTAAGAATTTCTCTAGACCAGGAATCTCAGCAATACTAAACTAAAATCAACTTAGGGAATTAAGCTGAATCTCATGGAAAGCCCATGTTCTTACTAGAGAGCAAGAAGAGCCAGTTCACTTTATATAAAAACTACCTTTATGCTTCAGCTTACTATGTTTCAAAGTCAAGTTTGAGTTAGCCATAATTTTTCTTTTATTTTGTGTATTTTAAAACAGGCCTCCTGAACTCTCAGGTGAAAAAAATGCCCTTTTCATTACCGAAATCTCAGGCAACTCTGGAAATAGAAATAAAATATGTTGTAAGCTCCCTGTTTAATTTCAATTACAGCAGGGTATTTGAATATCCACCATTAAGCTGCATCCACATTTAGCATGAGAAGGAACTAAGCTGCAAATTTAGTAGAACTCATCAGCAAGAGAGACTCTTTCAGTCACTGGAAATCAGTGTCAATCTGAAGTAAATACTTTGCACTCCCTAAGGAATTATTCTATAAAAAGCAAAGCTGTTTAAGTCTACTCTCTGAAAAATTCAATAGTGTTAAACTGGTGTGTGTATAATTCAGAATTTTAAATAGTTCTTAAATGCACGAAGATTTGCTGAGAAAGTGTCTTTCATAACCTCTGGAGAGTGAACAGCACAAGAGTTCTGCTTCTTTTTAATACAAACATCTTTACAAGCCTTCTCCCAACCACAGGCAGACAAGCAACAGCTCAAACGCACAACTGTTTGCCATCACAAGGACTGCAGCTGAAAAGATTGACATGAAAATTACCTCTATGAGAAAAACACTTTATTTTTGCAGGAGAACCATTTTAATTATAGTGCAAACACCAGGATCAAACAACTCCTGTTCTCTAACACCAAATCCAGTGACTCACAGATTCCCACAAGCTTTTCTCCATTGCCCAACTGAAACACCTCTGTGTGCTGCTCCATGGAATTTCAGCCAACTTGCTCTCAAGCTATTGCCATTGCAAAATCCTCTGGCCACCCAGCAAAGTTCAAAGAGCTCAGCCAGTCAAAGACTCACACTACAAAATAAGTGATTAGCTTTTTAATTAGGTAGTCTCTCTGAACTGACTCACAGGTCTAACCAGGAGAGCCAATGCCACAACTTAAATGACTACAGCAGTTCAGGTTTGTTCATCTTGAACCACTGTTGAAAAATCAGTCAAAAAACATATATCCTATCACAGCTTTTCCTCATTACATTGTTAATCCTTTCTTGCAGTTACTTTACTGTGAAGTCAGAATGAAGCCTTTCATACGACATTGACAGGATTCATCTCCTCTGTGTGTGTCTACTTTCAAGAAAACTGTAAGAATGGACTCTTCCTTGAACTCTCCACCATTCCATCAGAACTGGTTGAAAGAGGCCTCTGTTATCACACAAGCCTTTCTTTCACAGAAAGCCAGGCTGAAAAATAAAGATATATAGCTGACATGATTTACTACTACTTCTCATCCCCTCCTTTCAGTTTGATACATTAATCCTGAAATTGAGCAAAATAATGTAACTTCCATTACAGTTCAGCAATAGGACACAACACTTTCAATTATCACTGATGGATCACAACTCAAGCCTAATTATTTGCAATGCTTGAGAAAGCTATTATTAGTAAACGCAAAGGAAGAATTAAGAAAAACTACAACTTACAGAAAGAAGCTTCCATGCAATTGGACGAACCCGTTTGGGAATGCCGGACCAACTCAATTTTCGCAATTCATCTATTAAAAGAGAAGTGTTTCATGAGAACCAAGGAAATAACTATCAATTAATATATACAGGTATATTCACATTAGCACAAAGGTGTTTACAACAATTATCATGTCTTCTTAGAAAATCCAATGAAATCAGAAATATAGGGCAATCCTAATGAATTAATAAAATACCGGATAATTGCTATCCACAGATATACCTCTAACAATAGGTACTGAGTGTGATATGGTAACTTTCTGGAGTATTTCTCAGCACTAGTTCTTAGTATACATGCCTTGTGTTGACTCATTTGGCAACTTACTGTATAAATGTATTATTCTTTCACTGTTTTTTGAGATACGTATGAAGGGTATATTGTTTATCAAATCACGTAAAGCAGTTGTAATAGATTAGAGCCTATGTATAACATAAGGAGCAGCAGCATATGCTTTCAAAAACATTAAAAGGTTCACAGTACTTCTGCACACTAAATATGCATGGATGGAGGAAGCATGAAAGCATGTTCATACAAATAACCCAAAGAAATGTGGTGGTATCACACTGGATTTCTCCATCACTCTTCATCTCAAAGAGCTGAGTGACACTGGAAGAATACAGGATGGCCAAATGAACCGTAACATCAGAAAAATATAACACTACTAGAGTTCAGTGTGAACCAAAGTCCCAAAGAAACAGTGAAAGCAAAACTTGTGTAGATGTTATGGGTTATAAACACAGATTAAGAGAAACTGAACAGTAAGTCACAGACCGGCACAACAAATACATTTCATCATGAGTATGCTGTCACTGCAAACACAAGGATTCAATGGGAAAAATATGCAATAAGCAACTGAAACAGGTTTAATTTATTGTCAGGCTCCAGCTGTGACGATCAAGCACGAACTGGCCAACAGGGACCCCCAGACAGCCTGTGGTCATACAACTGAACATTCTTCCCATTATTTGATGTTCTTCTTCCACCATGCTTCTACTTCCTTTTCTCTGCCCCAATTTAACAACCACTCCAATCACTTCTTCCCTTGATGGTCTCAGCTTTGCTACAGCTATATCCAACTCTGGTATTTCTGAAATGATTACCTAGGCACCGTTGGTCTTGTAACACTGCACTTTCCAAAGTGGCCCCAGTGCTCTTCTCCATGCAATGGCACCGTTTGGGCATTTTTCACACAGTTCTCCCTTTACTATTCATGCAATTCAAGTATCCTATAGGGTGCTATATACAACTTCTGACAGCTTCTCACACTGTGGTTTGTTATGTACAGCAATTTCTCATATCATCTCCAGTAGTTCTTCCCACCCCAGGGAGTTCACTCAGCTGCCAAGCAGCTTCAGTATTTCCTTGCAGCCCCAGCACATCTGCAACAAGCTTCAATTCCAGCCATGATTTGATGTCAAGCAAATCCCCAAGATACCAAGCACTAAATCCAAAGCAACAGTATCACTGGTTATATTCTTTTAAAAGCCAAAAAGGCAGGAATCAGTCAGAAGAAGTAAAGGCAAAGTAAACATATAATATGATCAAGGGTAGAAAAATGGTATTTTGTATAGTTTATGAACAAAAAAATAAAAAAGAGGGAATATCTGCCCTAACTAAACACATCTACAAACTATATATGTATTTCTCCTCCACCACAGAACATGATAGTCAGCTCCAGTTCATTTAATAACAATCAAGTCTTCAAAAGCAAGTTATCTCCAACTGTGCATCAACCTGCTCCACCCCTCCTTGTGTAGTATTTATGAACAAGTATACTTTACTGAATCTGATCTATTTGTGTCACTGGTAGTCTGGCTGAAAGGAAACAGATCTAGTGCATTAGTTTATTACTTTCTTACACAAATATTTGGCTAAAGTTTCAAGTTTTGGCTACTGTTACACACAATCACACCATTTCCAAACTATGTAATTAGCATATGCAGAGAACAGAAAGTAAGTTGCAACTCCGAAACTACTTGTATTATTTTCTAGTAATATCAATGGCTCACTCTCAACTCTATATCCCACCAAACTCACCCTGATCTTTCACCTTTCTGGGCTTTTTTTCTCCTGTCTTAACCCAATAGGAATCTATGCACAAAAATGGGTACCAAGCTCTAAAAACAGCCCATGTGGGGGAAAAAAAGGCATGAAAAAAGAAAATATGCAAATCTACTCTCAGAATCAGAAAGTGGACCATGTGATTAAATCAGTGACAAATCATGCCAAATCATCCAGTACAAAAATTCCACATGCTCCTAAGTAACTCATCTAAACCTAAAGACAGTAACTATACAAATAGGAATACAGCTTATTCTCATAAAACTTTCTATCCTGTGGTGCTGCTGAGATTTCCTTCTATGTTCAGAACCAAGCAAAGATAGTTTTGACAATGTAAATTTGGTTTATGGCACCACTGCAAATGAAACCTCTGCTTCTGCATTTAGGCTAAATACAAACTTGTAGGACTCACTGAGCTCAGGAATCATTCTTGAAAATTAAAGACAATGGAGGAATAATGTTAAGAGAAATCAATTTTCCCTCCTGATGCTATTTGGCAACAATTCCTTTAATTAGGGACAGCTTGGGCTGTCATGTAATTCCAAACAGTAACACATACATCTCATGTGACTGGGTTGCAAAGAACTCCTGTTTCTGGAAAGAAATCTCAGATCTGTACATGGAAGTAAAAACCAAGGACAAAACATATTTCTTTTACAACATAACACTTACTTGAACCAGATCCTCTAATTATTCATAATGGAGGATTTGGGAGGGAATGTGTCTTTACATTCTTCTATGCTGAGCACAAATAATTATTTATTTTCCTCTGCCATTGCTTTATCCTCTTTTTATATTGAGACTGTCTGCTGGGCCTACAAAATCTTTGGCACAATTCCTTCTCCCAATATATTTGAGAAAAAGCATTTAAAGCTAAGTTTTATTCGTTTTCAAAGTTGTTTCTCAAACTCACTTGCAGAAATGCTTCCATGCATTTGGCCTGACAGGGTTTATATTCTGCTCTGCTCTACTTATTTGACATAGAACTTTACCTTTGGACTGTATTTAATAATCTCCTACTGCATTTGATAATTTCCTCTGCTTTGTTGTCATGTCATCCAGGAACAGTCTGAACTTTCTCAAGGCTTTTGTTTCTGGTTTTGCTTTTATAAGTGGTACAGTAATTGCTTTCAGGACAGAAACTGTTACACAGACATATGATTGCACACCTGAGTTAAGTCAATTCTATCACAAACCATTAGCCCTGGGTGTGTGATAACTGTATTTCTTCACACTGACTGCTGTCCTATATCACAGTTCTCCAAAATTCCAGTATCTCAGCCTACTCCAACAAATCATACAAAATTCTGGTTCTAACTTTTCACTACAGTGAGCTCAACCAGCATTTTGCCAGTAGCAAAAAGCACACAATAAAACTGAAGGAGGTTATGCAAGAATTCTTGTCAGGTGAAGTAGCAAACCCCAAAAATGCAGTCTGACCCTTGCATGTCACTATTGTTAAAGCATCAATTCACGTTATGCTTTCCTCTGATGGTTCATCACCAAAACAAGAGGAAAGAAAACAAAGAATCCTGCCCTTGACAATAACAATTATAAATGCAGGCTGACAGTTAAATTCCTCCCTGACACTCAATCCCGTCAGATCTCGGAAGCCAAGCAGGGTCAGCCTGGGTTAGTCCTTGGATGGGAGACCTCCTGGCAATACCGGGGGCTGGAGGTTCTAGTCCTGAGGACTTCACTGTCACCGTCCAGGCTCGCTCGGCCGTGGCAGATGAACCTGAGGAGTTAAAGGGTGGGGCCAGTTCTGCGCACACTGTGCCTCACCTAAAAAATCCATTGCAAAGGCTCGAAAGGACACACCCATGTGGCAAGAGCCCTTCCCAAATCTTCCCTCGAGAAGCCTGGCCATACATACATACATACATACGTACATACAAATGCAGGACAAAAATCACTCCTAGAAGGCTTAGTCTAATATTACTACAGCAAAAAAATAAAAATTGTTCTGGTGACAATAAGAAAAAATTGAAGCCTATAAACAGAGTACTGCTTTAGACACATATAAAAGATTGGCAGTAAATTCTAATAATGCTGTTTAAATGCATTAATTACTTTTAAAATTTATTTGACATACATAGCTACCTTTTAGAGCAAGTTAACTATTACAGTTTTTAAGATGGGCTTTATTCTTATAAGTGATGTACCAGGTGGCTTCATAAACATCAAAGGATAACACAAAATTGAAATAATTGCGTTCCAGTTCTCAGGTTACATTTAAGACATAGTCTTTAAAAAAAGAGCTGGGATTAAATCATTCTGACATTTTTATCTCAGAATTAAAATACTAAGTTCATAAAATAGTTTGGGTTGGAATGGACCTTTAAAGACCACCTGCTTCAACAACCCTGCAATTAGCAGGGACATATTCAACTTGACCTGGTTGCCCACAGCCCCCGACCTTGAGTTTCCAAGGATGGAACATTCACAACTTCTCTGAGCAATCTGTTTCACCACGCTCACTGTAAAAAAATTCTTTCTCATATCTAGTCTGAATCTTTCACCTAAAACTTTTTGCCTTTCCCCTTTAACATGTCATTATTCCAATGGATTCACAAAACAAAAGGATGAATGCCAGCTGATGGAAAGAGATGCCAAAAGTAACTTATTTATTTGAGGTTTATATTTGGGGCTTTTTATTTATTTTGTTGTTTGGGGCTTTTTAATACTCACAGCATCTATACTCACAATGTCATAGACATGTCTTTCTTTTCTCCAAATTAGACCATGGCCATTAGACTGTTACATTTTGTTTTTTATAAACACAAAACAGGAAAGAATTAAATGAGCGGCAAATAAAGAACAAATCCAAAGGTACCACATTTTTGCTCTGTAGATTCCAATCACACAATAAGTTTATCAACTTCTACTGCATAGAATGCAGAAGTGTAGAAGTACAGGTGAGACAGTTTCAAGCTTGGAAACTGTTGTGTTGTAAAAACATACTTGACTAGGTATGTCTACCTCATAGTTTGCAACCCTTTAAATTAAGGTGTCAGAAAAAAAATCCATCCTCAACCAAGACATTGAGAATAGCAAGGAAATGTGTTTGGACTTATATTTGAAATGACCTCTGTTTAATATCTAATGAATCATTAAACTATTTGTCAGCTGAAATACTACATTCTCCCTAGTCAAAGCATAATTTCAATTTATTGTTATTAGAGTAACTCCTTCCCTTGCAGATTTCCCAAGGAATTAGACATCCTAGTTATGAGCTGGAGAGCACACTCCCAAGCACAGGATTTCTACAAAAGAGTTTTAACAGCACCTACAATCAGACACACGGTTTTCAATTAAAATAGTACTGCAAAAATATCTTTGTTTCAATACAATTAATATTTTCCTAAAATTCCAGAACAATTATTTTGAAAATTAGCAGTTGCAAAACATGCTAATTACAGACGTGACCACTCGCTAAAAATGTGATCACAGAACAAGTTGAATTTAGGCATATCCAAAACCAGTATTTATAAAACTCTGTCCATGAACTTTCCCAGACTGAAAGGACACTTTCTGAAGAAACAGTCCAAACCCCAGTTGTTACTCTGTCTTTCAGCTGTCTCATTATTTGACATAATTCTGTAATCAATGAGTATGAACATATTTATAAATCCCCACAGACTTTTTGTCTGAAGCATCTCAGTGTGCTTGCACTACCCAGCTGTCACTTCTGCTTAGGAAACAGCAGTTACTTTGCACAGAAACATTGTTTGGTTAGAATATGGTGTTATGAGGGGACAAGGTGGTAGGAAAACTGCTTCAAATTGTAACTAATTTAATTTTGGAAAAATTTCTTTTATCTGGTTTAGTACAATACATTTAGATACACATTTCCTCTCTGAAAAAGAAAAGGTTTAAAGCAATTATTCTAACAGAAATCTTAGGAAGATATCCTTTTACTGGAGTAGATTTAAAGATTCTTCATACTCCATAAATATTTCATGGGGCATTTTACAAAGAAAACATGCCATTAATTTACCAGCCTTTTAACTCCACAAGCAATTACAAGAGCTATCAACCACTACGCCTGAAACACATTAGGGCAGACAACCAAATATTTCTCTTGGAACTACAACCTCATCATTCTATCCATTACAAATAAATATAAAGTATGTCAAGAAATATTAAAGAAGTTCCAAATTTCTCTGTATGTATTATTCATTTCTGATACTGCTGCTGCTTCATGGAGATTACTGTAAATGGCTACATGAAGTGATGGCCTGCATGAAAAACTCCACAATAGATATGATAAAGTAGATTTACATGTTTTATGTTCCTATAACATAAATTTCCTGGGTATTTTAACTATACAAAGCAGGAAAATTCTTTCAAGAGCATGATGCACAGAACTGCAGCTCCACCAACAGCATGTTATAATACAGGCAGCATATACAGAAAATAGCTTTAATAGAGGCCTTGTTATTACTATGGCAACCACAGCAACGGGTTTTCAAAATGAATAATAGCTCTGTTAGGCACTTCATTAATTTTTTTCTTTTTTTAAATCAAACACCGCCCTTAATCTTCTCAATGGAACAAAGAGTTATTCTGAATGCATGCAGAAACAGGAAATAAAGTCCAATCCGCTGTTGTAAAAACAGGGTAAGATCCTTCTCAGAACCTTTGGTAGAGAAGAACAGGAAAGTACACCTTGTCCGCTATTTCACATGGAAACGCAGGGAAGCAGAAGTAGATGAGGTTTGTGTTAGAAGGCACAAGAAAGCAAATGAACATAAGATAAGGAAAACTAAGGCAAAAGGAAGGTTAATAAAACTGCTAAGAAAGACCTGCAACAAGTGAAGATAACAATGGAAATGATAAGTAATGGAGAGAATTATGCCAGCAGAAGATATTAAGTGGTATTATAATTTTTCACAGTTCTCCCAAAACATTCAATTTCAATGCACCATCGACTGTTTTTATTTTTACATTAATGCCACTCAAACAGAGTCTAACCAACTTTCCAAGCAGAACTAAGAGAAAAGCTTTTAAACTCTCTCAAGCAGTCAGCAATAGGACAAGGGGGCACGGGCTTAAGCTCTGCCAGAGGAAATTTAAGTTGGATATCAGAAAAAAAATTCTTTCCAGAGAGAGTGCTCAGGCATTGGAATGGGCTGGCCAGAGAGGTGGTGGATTCACCATCCCTGGAGGGTTTTAAACTGAGATGGGACGTGGCACTGAGTGCCATGATCTCGTAAACAGACTGGAGTTGCACCAAGGGTTGGACTTGATGATCTCCGAGGTCTTTTCCAACCCAATCAATTCTATGATTCTATGAATGTCTTCAAAAAAAATTGTAGCTCTTAGTATTTTGAGTCTTTACTCCAGTGGTTGCACTGGAAATATTATTTCAGTTAAGCTATATATTGGGTTCTATTACATCAAATTCCTGCAAAAGGCAAGCCCATAACCTCTAATCCATATAAATTCTTGTCAGTTAACTGCAAGCATGCATTACATCTCCAGAATAGCTGTCCATTATGGCTGAAACAGTGATAATGATTTGAAGAGACAGATAGGACTAACGGCACATCCCATGAAGCAGCAGCAGGACACATGTTCCCTTTATACTATATATCAACAAACTGAAAAAAGAATAAGCACTAAAATGATCAACTACAAGTAATTCAAAGCTGCAAGGGGCAATAAAGTTCTAAATTACATGGGTGATCTAGGAGCATAGAAATAAATCACTATGTAGCTCAGGCCAGATAAATTAATGAAGCTGGGAACAAAATTAAGTTCATTTTCAATTAATGCATTTTGTAAAGTTATTGAAACTTTTCAACAGCATCAGTTTGGCAAGCAATTTTAAAGGACATAACAGATTGTTGTTACAGAATAGTATATTTATGAGCCATAAATGAATGAAAGAAAAGGTAATTACTATGTTAAGTCAGGTTCAATATAAAACTAGAATGGACGTGAGCAATAAAAAAATCCTACTTTTCAAGTTGTTGCAACAATACAGATGACCACTGTGGTAGGAAGTTTTCTTTCTGAATTTAATTTCTAGAGAACCACTCTAGAATTCTTTTATTATAGTGCACACAGGTGATGAGCTATTGTTATGAGATAATCTGAGATGACACTTTTTAATTCCTGTAAAATGATGTAATTATTTTCTGCCACAAGATTAATCAAAAGTTCAGCTATTCTTTACATGTTCTGTAAGACCTCACAACATTATCTACCAATTGTATAGCAAAGGACTAGTTAAGGGATCACAGGACTCAGTAGCTTGTGGTATTCTGAAAAGGTTTTCCTTTTTGAGATCTGATTACAATGAAAGAGAAATAGCTGAGTTTAAAAAAAGTGTAATGAAAAGTGCTCTTGAACGTGAACACAGGACACAGTAATGGCAATAAATTTAAGATGGCAATGCTTTGCCATTTTCATGGGTGCTTTTACAGGGCCTTCTACTACTTTTCTCAAGGTAGTATGCTAAAACTTCAGTATGTTATTTTGTTCAGCTTGGAATATGTCACAACTAAGTAGAAAGAAATGTGACCCTAACAAGCAAAACAACTTCATAAGTTAATAAATTAGTTGGTTTGACTCTGAAAAATTTACATACATGTGTTATGTTGCATAACAGTAGCATTAAAATGTTATGAAGCTTTATTAAATCAAAAGAATCACAGTGCACCAAGCTTACCATTGATTGTTGCTTGACTTAAACATGTTTCTCACATCCAGTTACAAACTCATTAGCCATATATGTATAAAAAAACCAGAAAATTAGTTGATTGGAAGATAAAGAAGGAATTAAGGAAGTGTTTTAACTGGCTTGTTTTTAAATTGATATCAAAACACCCATCTGCTATGCTGAGGTTGCAAGTATGTGATGACTTGTTTGTTATGTCATCTGATTGTATCAACATAGTTTGTTAACGTTGTGTTTGGACAGGAAACAGCCCCCTAAAACATTGTTCAAGACTACTTAAAAACACAAGTTTAACAAATTTAATAGAATTAAACTTTAATTAGAAACCTGATAGACACAACAGTACTGCTCCTCTACTATGCACAAAGTGGTCTGTCGAAGGAAATACAAATTTCTTCTCAGAGACGCTTTCCCTATGCTGCTTTCCAGAAGTCCCATCCCTTCCTCTTAAAGCAACCAACTGGTCACAAAGATTCTGCAATCCCATCTTCACTCAGTAATGCAAGGTGCACTACAAGGAAAGGCAAGGGCTGAAATTAAGTAAGTCCACATCAAACTGACTGCAAGTCAAGCATATGCACAGACTGACTGCATAAAATAACTACAGTAACTTGTTCCCTCTGAATAACCTGGCATGAAGTACCAGGACTGGGAGGCTACGCCGTCCTCTCTGCAGCTGTCTGTTAAACTCAGCAATACTACCAACAGTCCTATCCTATCCTACTTCCTGAATTTGCACCCAGTACATCTCAGCATGATCTAATTAACAGGGGTCAGTCCTCAAGTTCCTCACCAACCAAAACTTCTTACAACAGGCTCCTTCTGCTAGCCCACATTTCTTGCAGTAACATGGTTCTCTACTTGGTCAGCAGTTTTCATTCTCTAACTTAAATTTTATAAGATTATCTCCCCATTCAACACATTATGTTACTACTTGAAGGTAAACTACCAGGGCCACTGAATGGCACTCTCCGGCACCATGAAACATGTATCTAGAAATAACATTTCTATAGAAATACGTTTTTTTCATATAGCTAACTACTCTTGAGATGCAAGTGACACTTTTCCGTCTCCATTTGTAACATAGGTAATAACATAGCAATAGTGAAACAAAAAGTACCAAATGAAGTAAGGCATATTATTTGCATGTATTTATCATGCAAGCAACAAAAATGCCTGCAGGACAGAGAAGTGTCTTGGGAGGTCTTAAAGGAAGACCCAGAATGACTACAAGGGCAAGTATAAATTATTAGGATGCATTTATTAGTTCAGCTCTACAAAATATTAAAAATTAATTAAGGCCACTTTCCAGCCATGGAAATAGGGAGTTTATTCATAAATAAGAGCAAAGTAAGCTAAAAATTAATTATTTTATATTCTGAGAATTCTGGGGCGTTTTTTTCAATTCCTTTCCTAGTTCATATTCTTAGATAATGCCTTGCTCTGATAACCATTTTGGACATAAGCACCTGCCAGATAAAACTGTACATAAAAATCTGGAGAATGACTCTGCCATTATCTATTTAGGTACTATTTACCAGTGGATTCATATCCCAATTGCAGTCTATACCTGGCACATTATTTTGCTCAGTGTCTAACTTGATGGGGCTGATAGAACCTCCCTATTTCCACCAGTTCACAATATCCAACCTGTGGACTAAACCCAACTCCAGAGTTTTGTGGTAGCCTTCAGTGGCTAAAATAATTTTCACTTCCAAATTGATCTTTTTGAGAGTTTTCTTGTAAAAGAATACACTCTTTCATAACCTCTAGTTGACATATAAGACTAACATTGCATTTTACACTGTCTTTATAGGATAATTATTATTCAAATGTGACTGGAAGTATTACAAGGTCATTTGTATTACTTTGTGTTCATAGTTAATGTTGATTTCTTATGTTATGATGAGAAAAGTCTTGAGTTGAAAATGTGCATGACATGACTACAATTCCACAGATTATTTATATTGCTTCGAGAGAAATTGCCACATAACCTACTTTAACAATATGCAAAACTATATGAAGGAACAAAGACAAAAGAAATACTTGACTTATTTCGACTTCTAAGCAAAACCAATACTAATACTTGCAGAAGTGAACAGAAATATTTGCAAAAATGTCTCCAAGTCTTACTACTTCAATTCATTGAGACAAACAAAACCCAATTATCTGTGGATTGAACACACAATAATCCCACACATATCACATCACCACACACAACCAGAATAAGCCAGTTTCACCAGAATAGCTACTTGACCCTACGTTATTCAGCTTTAGCTTGGAGGTTGTTGCCTAGTTCTGCCTGAGTCCATCTTTGTAGTATAGCTCTAAAGAAAAACAGAAAAAACCCCCACTACTCCAACAAGAAATAAAAACCCACAAGTTTCCCAGGTTATTGCTGTCATTATAAATGAAGAATCCTTTTCAAACATAGTCTTCATCATAACACAGAGCTAAACCAAGCATCTTCAAAAAATGCATACAATAAAAATGCATATACACATGTACACACCAGATTCTGATGAACTGCACATGCTGTAATAAGTATATACATATTTGCATATTTATATATGCATACATACAATTTCCCTAATATATACCAAAAATGTAGTCCAAGCATTACTATCATGTATAATCTACTCCTAATAGCTTCATGATCATCAAGAGTGTGCATGTCATCAATATATAGTTTATTTCTTTCACTAAGAAAAATCACATATTTATCTATCTATGCTACTGAATATATTCCAGATACAAAAGTCAAATTATTTGCATCAAAAAAATCAAAACCTGGCTTAAAATTCTGTTCTACTCACACAAGTTCAAATTCTGTACTTGTTAGTTTGCATGGTAAGAGAAAGAATAAGCTTCCTATAAACATACCTAGAAGAGGCATTATTCAGTGATTTGTACAGGAAAGATTGTTGACAGCTCATTAAACATTTTTCAGTTTTTAATATCAAGAAAACACACCCAAATTTCATATCCTATACTTCAGTGTGAGATTTATAAAGGTCAGTAGAATAGAATAGGGTTAAAACCAAACAAACCAAGTTTGTTTAAATAGCACTAAGCTCACCACTGGCAGAGTGATTACACTCCTACTAAGAGTGGAAATTTTCTTACAAAATTATTCTACTTTAATCCATAAATCTGATTTACTGGGAAAGTATTTCCATCTAATTAGACAGCAAAAGTTAAATAGATAGTTTTAAATTAAACTCTGTCTTCTCTCTGACTTTAAAACCTTAGATAACAAACATTTCTACCATTACAACATTCTTAAAAATTGTATGAGTTTTCGTGTCAGTCACAATCACATAACTCACAACATCTGTTAGATCAAAGTGAGAAAAAGTGATATTTGATTATCATTTTCATGCTTACAAAAATTATGTAATGTTTTAACACCTCACTTTATTGACAGTTGCATTTCGTAAGACTGTCCTATAACTCACTGAAGTGCTAAGTCTCATCCAGTCAGGATTGTTTCCACAGTTGTACTTTGCTAGTGTCAATCTCAAGATACAGCACAGAAAGAAAAAAAATAAATGCCACAACTTGGACTACATTACACTGAAGAAGTCTTGTGACAACTAGCAGGCAGGAGAGCATCAATTCAAGACCTTCATACATAAAATTTCTAATTCCTTACACAGATTTCCTGCAGATATCTTTCACAATGGTCTCCCTAAAAGACATTTTTTATTAATTATTTTGCCATAAACTCCTAATTCTAATCACGAAGTTCTCCAAAGGCAGTGTCATAATTCTACTTGCTTCAGATTTTCACTTGGGATACAAAGCCATTTGATTCTGTGATACTCTCTCAGCACTTGAATTGACTATTAGGCAGCTAAAATCCAGTGCACAAAGGGAACAGTCAAGTTATCTGACAATACATTTGTTTTCACATTAGCATGTTGTCAGCATTCACAGATGAGACACAGAGCTACTGTATCAGCCTGTGCACATGAAGAATGCTCACTGAGTAGACAGGCAGTGATACTTACACGCCTCATCATCTTTCACAATCCTACTTATTTCTAAGCATGAAAATCACTCTTATATTCCATGCTGTTCCATTATCAGGCATTAACAATACACACAGCTAATGATACTTTGGATTTTTTTCTCCTGAGATTAGTCTAGTAGGAAGAAATAATGTGAGAAACAACAAGAAGCCATCAAACAGCCTACATATTGGAAGGATGTAGGCAAATGACTTATCACAAGTGTGGATATTAGAAGCTTTCAATTTCATTCTTTCTTGTGCAAGATCAACTCTAAATGATGAAAATATTAGATCCTAACCAAACCATCAGGCAGAACAGTACATCAAACAGGAAAATTCTATAGCTTAAGAATAATTTAGATGTATTTCATAGCTCCTATAAGAAACACTCACCAAGATCTGTATTGGGGCCAGCAAGTAGCTGCTTAAATTTGTCTAATCGGGATGCTTCTCTTTCAGTTAATGCAGGAGTAACTGAGGTGTTGTAGTTTCCCATTCCACTCACCAAGGCGGGCGTGGAAGTTTGTGGAAGCGACTGGGATCTCTGCATGGAAGAATTTTCACTGGCATTATCTGAAGGGAAATAGAAGCACAGCAATTAGTCTCAGCTAGCGAGAAGGCCTCTAATCAGTTAAATTTAATATCCAAATTTAAAATAGAATTCTGTTTTTGTAAAATGCAAAATCAAGTATAGCATAAGTTTGGACTTCATATTACTTGATTTAGCAGAAGGAGCATTCTTCTTTCAAGTAGTATTCCACAATTAAAATACATCCATTGGAGATCATATTAACAGCAAGGTTAATGGATTTCTAAAATGTCTGTGTTAGTGAAAGCTGTTTATATTCCCCTTGCCATTCTTTAAAAAACCAAAATGAGAAATCATTGCAATTGGTTACCTCAACACTTATACATAACCCACAGACCAGATAACATACAAGTGAATTTCCCAGTCCACCTGCATGGTTTTCTGCAATTTTTCAATATGTTTTATGCAGTGTTATTTTAATAACAATTTTTCACAATAGTAGTATTACTATTAATTGCATACATCTTGGTGCATTTAACCAATAAAATACATTCAATAGTAGAACTTTTTTCCAAAATTTAAGATTTATTAAGGCTGAACACAAAGAAAGTTTAATTATTCTTGCCTCACACATGTATTTCTCACACACATGCATGATGGTTTAGTAAGGCATACAGTCTTTCCCTCAAATAAATGAATGCTGATGAACAGTATTTCCCCATGGTAATAAGAAAAGGTTGGGAAGGGGTTACTGTCTTACAGGGAAATATTATAGCTCTCCTCATTTAACTTTCAACGTTTTTTTCACTTTTAATATACCTGATGAACTGGCTGTATGACCTTCACTGACTGATTTAACAAGCCTATTATCACCACATGCAACTGAAGTCAGCTGTGCAAATTCCTCTTGTTTTTCTTCCTGTAGATGCTCTTCCTGAAATTTATGTTGTTCTTGTAGCTTGCTGTGATTCTGAATTACTTTGTGAGCTGTTTCCATGACCACTTCTGTATTTAAATTTTCAGCAGCTATTGCTAAGAGTTCATCATCATCATCTCCAAGATCCCAGGCATCACTTGTGTTACTTTCAAATTCTTGGAAGGTGCTGACTTTCTTCAGTTTCACTGGAGTTGTAGGAGGCTTTGAACCTGGTTTTACCAAGCTGTTCAAAACCAAATAAACAGTATTTAGAAAACTAGTAATGAAGCTATGGATAGAACCAAAAGGTAAAAGTTCATACTTGACTCTATACAGGTAGCAAATTTATCTCCCTCCACTCATGTTACTGCTACATCCATCCATGATAACACACAGCTCAAGAAGTCTGAGAACAAGGGCTGTAAAACTTGCTCTTCTTCCCTTTGAAAAGAAACTGAACAAGTATTTCCTTCCCTTGTGTTAAGAAAACAAAAAACAAACAAACAAACAAAAAAGTCAAATAAAAGGATTACTACTGGAATAGTTTATAAAATAGACGGGACACAGTGCACTGCTCTTGCTTCATAAACTTCTGTAGAGATTCTGCCCCTTTCAATGAAATTGCTGTATAACAGCACAGGAGCCATAATCAAGTCATGGTCCACTCCCAGGTCATCACAAGCAATCATGCAATACAATCACCGTCATAAACAAATCAAGTTTAACTTAGAAATCATTAAATCTATCATTGCTCCCCATTCAGGCGTGCCAGCATGGATTGGCTTCAGAACTTTGCTCTTCCCACAGGGAAGATATCTCTTCTAGTAACTAGTCTAAGTGAACCCTGATCAGCTCCTAACCTTTTGTCCCTTCATCAACATGCAGAGTGAGATATGAACCACACAGCCCTCCCTAGCCCAGCACTTTTTCTCACTTACAGTAATGCACAGCAACCACATATCCCTTCAGAATTAGGCTGAATAAGGTATAAAATTCAGGAAGTTTCTTAGTCTGCTCTTAAAAAATAAAAAAGTTACTGCCAGTAGCTTAACTGTCACAGAATGGGTCAGGTTGGAAGGGAACACAGTGGGTCACCTGGCCCAACCTCCCTGCTCAGGCAGGGTCATCCCAGAGCACATGGCACAGCACTGCATCAATACCATCCTAAGTGTGCTTCTGACCATCCCTGTCTTCCCACATGTGGTTGTTTATCTTTCCTCTGTTAAGATAAGGCAGGCAGAATTGCAAATCAGAAAAAGCTCTCACACAATGTCAGTCCTGTTTGTTACATATTACAGGGAATGTCTTCCCTAACAGATGCTACAACACTCAGACTTTCACCCAACTTGTCATCACTGAAACAGCAAGGTCATTCTCCAATTCTGTCATTCAAAGCAATAAGCTTCTAGTTCTTGTTACTGGGTCTCTTCCTCTAGCTCAAATTTTGAATGAATTAATCTCATTTCTTTTACTTCAGCCCTCAAGACCACACATTTCAACTGCCTTCAACTCTGTATCATCTGAAAATTAATCAGAATTTTTACTTTTTGTACCATGTTAAACCAGCCCTTGAAAAAAAAAATCTAGTAGAAGCACAGCGTCCTTCCAAACCAATACTTGTCCTTACAACACTTTTCTTTTGCCTTTACCACGATTTCCCATGTATCCAAGTCAAGTTGGCACTCTATGCCAGTTAAGAGCTGAAGAGCTGATTTGTTGTTCCCAGCATGGTAATCATCAGGAAGTCACAAAAGAGAAGTCAGAACAGAGAAGTCAAGACAATGACAAAAATTGAAAAAAGAAGATTAACAATAAACTGTATAGCCAACAAGTGAAAAAAGGGAAGACAGAGTAGATCCAAAATATCCAGAATATTTAAATATTAGGTTAACTTACGTTCCATGCAATAATGGATCAAAAGGTGGATGCTGAGCTCCATACACATGTTGAATACTAAAGGAAAAGAAAGACAGTTATCACAAAAAATAATAAATATTTGAAGGGTTTCTGTATATTAAATAGTCAATAATAAACAGAACTGAAATGTTCCAACAGTTTTCTCTTTCAAAGAATTCCACATACCACTAAAAATAGTGACGATGCAACTGACGTGCATACTAAAAATTTAATAAAAATAAGAGATTTATCAAATAGTAGCTCTTTGTGAGACCTAAGCTAACTTAGTCTATCTTATTCTTCTGACCAAGAATTAAAAGAAGAAATAAGTTAACTGTGCAATAGAAATCTACACTGCTTTAAAATTCTCCTCTGACTTATCATTTCTTCATTTGTCTCTTGACAAAAAAAAAATTCTCAAATAAATACTTGCAAAGATTTAATCTTCTATATACTGATGTCACTCAAAATCTAACCAGGCAATTTTCAACCACTACTAAAGCAAAGAGATCATAAATTTAAAGAAAAATGCAAATGGTAGCATGTTAGAGAATAAAATTCACAGGAGTATTTAAAAAAATGCTTTGAAACAAACAGGCTTCCAAAGGCAGATTTATTCACTACATTATAAAATAACATGCTATTGTGTGAAAAACAAAACTCCCTGCAAACTGAAAGTCTGTCACCTCCCACTTACGAGCTACAAAATTATTTTGTAAGTAAAAATACTCCACAGAAAACACAACAAGATTTACATGTGGCTTCATAATAGAAATTATTACGACAAAACTCTCTGATTGTAAGAGAAGCAAGTCATATGCAACTGTAGCATCTACCTAAACCTGTACTAAAAACCACATAAAAGAAGATATACATGCTCTCCTGACAAATCAAACACAATTTCCAGTCCATAAATATAAGTAAGTCCAACCTTATTAAACCTGAGATAGAACCAAGACAAGAAGACTGAAGTCATTACACATTTTGAGAGAATTAGCCCTACAGGACAGGAGCAGCATTAACACCGGTGAAATCAGCCTTAGTGGTGCCTGAGACTGGTGGTTTATAAAAGATAATGATTTTTATGTGATTCCATGGAAATAAAAAAGTCAGTCCACACCAGCCTTTCCACACAACTGTGTGTCTACACTCTGCAGTCCAGTCTGTGCCTCCTGCTCTACCCTCACCTGAGGCTCAGGTGTCACTGTCCATTTCCACAAACACAAATTCTGCCTTTTCCTTACACTGCCCTATGAATAACCACGATGGAAATCCACCCAAATATAAAACAACAAAAATCCTACCCACCCCATTAAAAAAAAAAAAGAAAAATCAAAAGCACATTCTCCACAGTGTCCTTGTTGTGCCACATGCCTGCAGGTGACTGCAAACCAACTGCAACTATTCAAAGACCCCGTGCAAGGGAGAAATCAAAAGTGTTTTACCCTCAAGGGATGCAGTAAAGTTACAAAGTAAAAAGTTTAGAGGGACAACAACAGTTGGACTGAAAAAGTTGGTTTATAACTAGAGAAACAAAATCACTTTCAAATAGTGCTTAAAGGTCACTGCAAACGTAAAAAGGAAAATGATGAGCAAGACAATGTTGCTGAATTCAGGTAATGGTACGAAGTGCAGAGCAACCCTTCTCTGAGAACCACGAATACACACCATTCTTACAGAAAGAATATAAAGAACTGCACTGTGGGAACAGTTTAGGGGGGAGAGGAGAGGGAGAGGAGAGGGAGAGGAGAGGGAG
>VWZD01011162.1:632756-670057 GCA_013396695.1 Sakesphorus luctuosus | reverse complement strand
GGAGAGGAGAGGGAGAGGAGAGGGAGAGGAGAGGGAGAGGAGAGGGAGACGAGTTATGGCTAAACAATCATCGGAAAATGCATTCCCAACGTGACGTAGTGGTCAAAAGAGTTATCGTGACTTTGAGGGTGTATTCCCTGGAAAACTTTGAATGGAGAACGTGCCTTGTAGCTCTTCAGTGTTACAGTGACTGTACGGCAGGAAGAAACTTGAGAAACTGACGATACTTTGAAACACCCAGCAGAAACCAAAACTTGTCTCTATGTCAGTTTCCTGCAAAGCATTTCAAAATATCACAACTTGAAACAAGTTTCAAAACGACGCAACTTGTATCATTGCTGAGAGCTAAACACGCTCTCCCACTCAAAATCTCCCGGCGAATACATCCCCAAACCCACGTTAACTCTTTTAACCACGATATCAGCCTGAAAACGCACATTCAGATACTTATTTGACAACCTCTCTGATATAAGTTCCAACTGGCGCTGCCTGTGACCGCCAGCGACCCGCAGCCCCCGCCGGTGCCGGCGCTGGGAGCTCCGGCGCGGAGCGCACAAGGCACCGACTCCGGGATGCCGGCCCTTGAGGAGCGGACACACGGCAGGCCCCACTGAGCCGGCGGGAGAACGTGGCGCTGGGGACACAGCGAGGCCGTGCAGAGCTGGCCCCGCTGCGCCGGGCCCCGACCCTCCCGTAGCTCCGCTCACCTGCCCGGCACCTTCGCGCCGCTCCGCTTCCAGAACTGCTTCCTTCCCCCGTCGCTCGCCATGGCGGCGTCACCTCATCCCCGCCCGCGGCCCCGGCCCCGGCCCCGGCCCTGACCCGCTCCCTCAGGCTTCACTCCCCGCCATTCCCTTCCACGGGAGCGGCACTGAGCGCAGCCATCTTGGGACTAGGAAACAACGCTTCTTCCCATTCGCCGCCCGAAGAGGCTCAGAAGTTCTATCCAATCAGAAGTGAGATTGCTTCCGGGTGCACCGGGCCAGGCCAATCGAAGCAAAGGGATGCGGGGGGCGGGCCGGGCCCGGCCCGGCCCGGAGGTTCCCGCAGCATTCCCGGGAGTCAGGAGGTACTTCCCGGCATCCCGAGGGGACCGTTCTCATACTTTAATCCTTTTTCATTGAACCATGCTGAGCGTGTCTTCAGAGCACTCCTTAGAAAGAAATGCAAAACTCGCCACGTCCATGGAAGGAGACTTTAATTGAACATAAGAGGATATCGGTTTATAACAAAATCCATCGGATTTTTTCCACTTTATTTTTTTACATTTATTTCCCGTTATTGAGTGACTTACTGGGTGGGGGCTTTAATCTTTCTCTGTTTTAAAGTTCTCCAGTCATTGTACCCACTTATTTACGGCTTTGGGATGGTCCGAGACTGGGGGGGTTGGTGTAGATTTCTCAGAAGTTCTCACCCAGGGATACATCACTTCTGCCAACAGAATAGGTGTGATTTCACCTTACTCTTTGGAGTATGGCTCCTGAGAAAGCAGTGCTGAGTTACAGGAGGTTGCTGCATGTTAATGCAAGGCTAATTTAATGTCAGGGATTGTTCAGGGACATCCTGCCACAATTAAGCCAAAACCGGGCACGTAGTACAAGACCTGACCTGCAACACAACATTTGTTCTTTAGTATGTATTTCATGTGTAAGCTATTTATTGAGAATTAAAAAGAAATAAAAATAGAAAAAGAGAAAAAGAAAGTTTCCTGTTCTCTTTGGGATTTAGTTTAGCACTTACCTTCTAAGAACTGACAAAAATAAATGTCTCACAGATTTTTCTGTATCACAGTCCACAGGTGAAAGCTGTAATTTCAGTGCTACTTATAGACAAATCTGCCGTGGGTACTATCCTCTAATTGTGTCCCTTAGATAGGATCCCTCTTAAAGATTCTGGACCTTGAGTATCATCAGCATTAATAAAATATGCAAGGAACATAAATGTAATATGATCTATGTCTGTCAGCTAAAGTGAAATGAAACCTGCATGGTCATGAGTGGAACTTTGCTTGGTCATAGCAAGATAAATTTAAATTAGACCTGTTGCTGTTAGAATACAAAAATGAGGTACTTTCAGTTGTGACAGTCAAAAAAAAAGATAAATTCATTAAACGTACATTCTATCGTTAGCATTAATATGGATGTTGCTTCAGTTCTGTGAAAAACTGTGTTTCAGTTCTTTTCACTTGTTCAGTGTGGGTATTTGTCAAAGGGAAACATGGTTAGATGCAGCCTGGACAGCCCAAGCCATCTGTCATCCTTGTGACAGTTCATGTGAATTCTGAAGTGCCGCCTTTCCTCTTGTGCCAGTCTGGTGCAGCTGTGTGGAACTTCCTCTTAGCAGTGGAGGTTTTACTGAGTTACACAATCAAGTCAATGCAAGGTTAACTTCATTATTAAGTTTCCATTATATTCAGTGTATGTTACCTTGTGCTGAAGCTCTTAACGTGTTGCAGAATTTTATACTGGAAACAACGAACTGTTGCATTGATTGTTCTTATGAATAAGTCTGACCTGCAAATAGGGCTACATTTTGTCTTGGTTTGAGCTGGCAAACTGCCAACCTTCTAAGTACAGGGTCAGAGCCCCCCTCCCTTCCTAACACCAGGGAAAGGGAGGAAAAGAGAGGGGAAGGAAAAAAACCTTCAAACTACATTTATACTAAAACTACATATATTTTATGAAAAGAAAGAGACAACTAGAAAAAGGTACAAATACACACCCACACAAGTTACAAGCAACAAGGAACAATTCCTTACTTCTTAATACACACACAAGTTTCACTATTTTAACCCCAAAATATCTTAGAAGACTCAGTCCCCAGAAAGCCAGACCCAAGCAGAGAGAGAAGAACCCACAACAAACATTTTACTTCTCCAAACCAACTGCTGGGCCAGTGCTGGGCCTGGTCCTCCCCATCTCTCCCGGGACTGCACCATGTGTGTGTCCTCTTGGCAAGAATGCTGTGGGGTGACTGACCAAGCCACTCCCACACTGATTCTACTTCCCTGGAGAATGATGTCCTAATATAGTATAGAATACAATACTACTGGCTAGAAGAAGTCAGCTGGTAGTTCAGTCCAGCTCAAGTCAGCTGACAGCTTCAGGCCTGGTCTGAACTTAAATTTGGGCTTACCTAGGTGAACCCATAACACATTTATATCAAGAAGAACTGCAAATGCCATTGTCTGCTACTGCAGAGGGCTGTGCTGGTTTAGACCTGTGGGCTGTAGTCATACAAAGCCGGACTGGACTCTCTCTGCTGTTGACTTTTAAGAAGGCAAAGACACTGTTTTCATTCCATTTTCATTACCTTGTACATTTTCTCCTAATTCAGTATTTTATTTTATCCCTGACACAAACATGTGCTGCCAAGGTTTGGGAAATGCAAAGGACTTGGAAGGAGGAACCTTTCAAGACCTCATCAGGTAGGTTAGGTACGATTCTTTATGCCCATTACTCAAGCTGATTTGACCACAGAGTAATGTAATGTCTTTGAAGAGGACTTACAAAATGGTACTAACTGAAGGTAACTAACAAGAAGGTAAGTCCACAGCTATGCAATACATGGAAGGAGAACGTGGTCTGAACATGTATTTTAGCAGTGTTCCTGCTTTACTTCCCTGGTTACAGATGTGTAACATGGGTAGCTGAAGGAGTGCACAGGTTCCACTGTCAGCCTCTTTATGTTTGAGAAGGAGATCTGCCCATGTCCAGGTGTTGGCATTCAGGGAGTGCAACAACACTGCAGTCACCGCTGTGACTCACCTGCTGCAGCTCATGAGCACAGTCTTCAAGAACACCCAAACATTTATACTGGCTATTTTGAAGTCTGCACAGCTGTATTAACTAAGCTCTTCCTTACTCAGATGGCAGTAAGTTACCAATTCTATGGGATTTTTTGTTATTTCAGAGCAATAAGAAATATCAAAATGTCTACTATAGTGTTTGTTCTGTTTAATTCAAAGTTGCACACAAGAATGTTGTAGCCAAGTGGGGATTGGTCTGTTTTCTCAGGCAACCAACAGTAGGAAAGAGGGCAAGGGCTTAAGCTCTGCCAGGGGAGGTTTAAGTTGGATATCAGGAAGAAGCTCTTTACAGAGAGTGGTCAGGTATTGGAATGGCCTGCCCAGGGAGGTAGTGGATTCTCTGACCCTGGAGGTTTTTAAGGCCCTGGATGTGGCACTGAGTGCCATGATCTAGCAATCAAAGTGGGGTTGGATTAAGGGTTGGACTTGATGATCTCGGAGGTCTCTTCCAACCCAACTGTTTCTATGATTCTATGCGTTTATAGGTAGGAACAGGTCTGTTGCCAGTATGGTCAAATAAAGTATTGAGCTACAGAGAGGTTTGTGGACTTCTTTCTTTTTCCCTTTTCTCCCTTTTTTAATGTTTGATTTTCTTTTTTTTTATTTTCTCCTCCTCCCAACTCCCCCTCTTTGTTTTCTTGAACATATTTCAGAGTCAAGTAACTGTGTACAGTTGGTAAATGCTATCTAAGATGCTTAGGAATTTTCTGTGTTTTAAAATGTACACACATAGCCATGCTCTTGGCTGTTCAAAACTAGGAGTGTTGTAGCTTGCACCAGCAATGTTTTGAACAAAGTAGACGCTGAGATGTTTATGTAGCATGATAGCTGGTGAGCTGTGTATGCAGGTACTGATTTGTTTTTCAGCTTGTCTGTTCTGGAAAGCTTTGCTGGTACAGCTGTGCAGGTGCAGTTACACAGGCAGACTTTTCTGTGAAGAAGCAGTGCATTTTGGGAAAAAGAACTATTTCTGATGATAGATGGGAATGTATAGATTGATGCTGAACATAATTAACTAAGCTGACAACAGCACTCCCCTGCTAACTTTGCTGCACTCAGACCAGGAGGACTTGCTGATAAAGTTATGTAAGCTGGGGAGTGCTTTTTCATGCTTATCCTTGTGCTGCTGTGTCAGCAACACACTGCAATGTAGATGTAGCTCTGAGGGGCGATTTAAACTCACTCTACAAACTGACAAGGCCACATTTCTCTAAATGCATTTTTTTGTTTGCTTTAATCAGTAAGGGAAGAAAAAAATTGAATTCAAATGAAACTTCCATGTTGAAGCATTATTTTCTGCACATTTTTATGGCTTTAAAAAACTTAGTGGAAGTGCTTCTGAAAGTAGCACACCAGGCTTTCTGTGGTGGCTTGTCATTGTTTCTGTCTGGTTCATTGTATTCATGTACTTTATTGTAGTATCATGGAAGAAACAGTTCTTGAAAATAAAATTGAGCAGAGTGAAGTTGCCAAGCAACCTAACCCAAAATCAGAATTCTGGTAGAATCAGAGAGAGAAAGACAACATTGATTTTTCTTGAGTAGAAAACAATCCCAGAATGTGCAGTACTTGATACTTGGACAAAAAGATATGAGGCAGCATAAGATAAATGGGGTAAGCAACCATGTAGAACCATGGAAGAAAGAGCAAAGGGATGTTAAAGAAGAGGGATAAGCAATAGCTAGATTCAAAGAGGTTAGACATGGTCCAGCAAATCACATAGTCACAAGAGCTCTTTCAGGACAGTGCAATTTTTCTCCACAAAATTGGAGAGGAAAAAAGACAGAAGGAATCAACATGAGAGAGTAATGGCCAGGAGGAGTCATCATTAAAGAGAAGCCATCACCATAGGGTTTTGTAGCTTTCTCTCTGTAAGTGATCAAAAATACATTTACACTGGTACTGTACATGTATAGAATCATGCACACCCACACTCTGTATTCAATATCATTCAAATGAGAGAAGACTGTGACACAGAGATGTAAATAAATAAATAAATGCTGGTTTTGAGTAAATGTCTTTGTCTTATTTCTCCTTCTAGAAGAGTGATAAATATAGATATTCTTCAAAAGTTGTGATTCACTGAGATATTGGTGACAGTGCTCATGTTTACATTTCGTGCATTTTTGTGAAGGCTTTTAGTTCTATTTTTGTCTTTGTCAGCATATCAACCGACACAGTCTGTTGGGCATAGTCTGGAACAGCAGAAGGAAATGCTTGCTCACCAGCAGTCCAGTGGATGGAAATGCTCTTTCTAGAAGTCTGATGCAACATGCAGTTGAGAAAGAAGAAATTCAGAGATTCAGAGAAAGAACATCAATTTCTAAGTTGAAATACTGGGTAGAAGACAGGGAACTTGGCATAAACAACAGGTCCTCTTTCAAAAGTATTTCTAGTTCCTTGAAATTCCACCTTACAGTGAGGGTTTAAACACAGCATTACAGCATGACAAAACTTCAGACACAAAGAGCAATAAATCATTGCATATTTGGTTCTGAGCCATGATTATTCACTTCTGTTCATTTTTACATAGAAACTTATTTTCTTTAAATTATATAGTTCATTCATATGAGTTTCTGAATTTCACATTCAACTTGCTGTCAGAACAAGGTGAAAAGCAAAATCATTGGAGCATTAGTTTATATCTCCTGAAGCTAAAAGATCTTGAGATATTGGGAGAACTTTAGAGATGCCAGAAAACCTGGTTAGTACTGTGGCTTGCTAAAGAAATGGGCAATACAATTTCTCTAAGGTCAGTAGGAGTCGGCAGCTTCTTGGAACAAGCACAAGTCATAACAAATAGCGAAGCTATTGCTTTATCTAAAAACTGGACATGAAATCATGGAATAGGGCAGAATGTAAAAGAAAAGGCGGGTGTCTGGAGCTTTTCTGAATGTACAATTGTCCCTTTTTTTTTTTTTTTTAAGAAGCATCATCTCTAATGTAGTGGAGTGCAAAACTAGGTTTGGGCACATAATATGAGAGTGAGTAGGGCTCTCAGATCCCTTAGGTTTATGTTCAAAACAGCCATTGTCATCTTGCTATGTTCCTCACCCTTTATTCTTCTTTGTACAATTTGTATTATTGATTGGTTTTTTGAGGAAGTCCTGAAAAAAAAAGTCTTGTAACTCTAAGAAGGAATTCAATAGCAAATTTAGGTGCTTTGGTTCAACCACTCAGTTTTGGTCATTTTTTTTTAATGGACCACTTAATCTCAAATTTCAGGAAAAACACCAGGCACAGAGAGAAATATTTCTCGTCATTATTTTTTTTTTTATTATTTTAGTTCATTCTCTAGATAGCCAGTGTTTCTTCTCCTGTTTGATACACTGTTCTTAGAAGGTGTATTCAGCATGGAGACCTTACATTTGGTGTGCCAATATCATCAATCATATCCTTGGCCCCTTCCCTTTTTTTGGTCAAAAAAAAAACTATTTAGAAGTGAATCTTTAACTCCTCTCATGTACATAGGAAGAATGGAGACATGATGATGCAGAGAAATTTCAACGGAGTATCTTCAGCAGATAATTTCAGGTGTTAGGACACATCAAGGTTTGTGTTAATTGGCACCTACAGTTTATCTTTAGAGCACACATTTGTTCTCTCACAATATTGATTACTGACTGCTGCAGGACTTGTTTGTTTGGTCTGGGAGCTTGTGGGGGTTTTTTGTCTCTAGTCTTGCCTTTGACCATCCAGCTTCATCACCAGTGCTTTGATGGTTTTTCCTTGGATCTCTATAGCTAAGTCTATCACTGACATCTCTTTTCATGCCTCAAAGCCATTTTTCAAGTGATTTTCAAGTGATTTGTGTCTGTGTGAGGGATCAGTTTTTGTTGGTGTTTCTTGAGGATAAGCAAAGCCTTTACCATGCTATTCAACTCCATTTATCTCTCAATTAATTTCTATTCTATCACATGTATATTAGAAGGTAAATAAGTTTTACCATTTGTTTTTTAATCCATTTCAGAGTTTCTCTGCATAGCAGCTGAAATGTGCACTTGAACTGAAAAGAGCATTATTCCCTTCGTTCTTAGTGTTCCATATATTTTCAGTATTGAAATCCTATTAATACAATTTCTGTAGGAAAGGATTAGTGGTAGAGTGAGTTCAGGGAGTGTAAGGTGAATGAAAAATACTGGGTTGAATATAAATTTACAGCTGGCTTTGCAGTTTGTTGCATATATGTATAATATCCAGAAATACCTTCAGTATAGTACATAGTAGTTATTATTATTATTCAAGTGAGTTGTATCAAAGTCATGTTTTCTTTTTCTGAAAGAGGAATGGAATTTGCTACTTAACAGGTATCTCTGAATCAGGTCTCATTAACTGTCCATTATTGACTTTTTGTTGCTGTCTTTGTTGTTTGTGTATGCCTTTGTGTGAATGAAAGTAAATGTAAACATGAGCAATGAATATAATGAAGATATTGCAGTTGGAGTCCTAGTAAGAGAATCTTTCCAGCATGGCTTTCATTAGAAACGACTTACTGAGTGCTCCTTGGGTAATGCTGGAGCCACCCATTTTACTAGTGAGAATGTTGGGAAGGATTTGACAATAGAAAGGCTGAGAGCTTGGCAAAAGAGACATAAGCAAAATTATTGTGCAAGGAAAATGGGAGTAACTCCAGATATTGGGGTGAAAATATATGATAAAGGTAACAAAGTATTTTATACATTTGCTTTTAAGTGTTGCTGTTCCTTATCCAAGAGGTATATTCTGTTAGTGAATTGGATTTACAAAGTACTCATTAGCTGAAGATGATAAATGTTTTCTCATATTTGACAACGCTTGTGGAAATGGAAAAATAATCAAAACCTGAAGTTTTGTTCTTTTTAGACCTTGTTACTTTTGAGAAATGGGTAGGAATAGCAAAAGGTTTTCAGCTAAGGGCAAAAAAGCAAACTCAGACTAAAAAGTGAGAATTAAGTATTTCGCTATTCATATCACTTTCTTGTATAACACAGCATGTAGCATCATATTGTAAAGTAATAAAAGAAAGAACAGCTTAGCTTCTAAACCTTGAAATGAAAATTTGCAATTTTGCTTGAATGGTTTTGACAGTTGTTTCAGGGCTGGCAATCTTAGTGCAAGGAATGAACTGAGAATACTGATGTAAAACAACAAGAGAGACCCTGAGTTTTGAAGAAAAAATGATAAGGAGATCACAAGCAGCTCCTCAGAAGTTAAAGCCATTTCAAATAGAAAGAGCTCAAAGGATTAATCTCTTCTACTGAGATCTTGAATACAGTGGTAATAATTCTAGTATGCATGACCATTAAAATAAGATTTCACAAGTAGCCAGAGGAAATAAATAAGTTATATGAGTCATTTTTAAAAAATCTCTCTAACTCTGAAAATCAGCCACAGGCTGCACAACAGAAACAATTTTTAAATACTAATGAAGTTTGAAAACTTCTGTGTTTTCTCCTTTTTAGTTTTGTTTTGTATGAGGGAAGACTTGCTCAAGAAGATTGTATCTTACACTGGATTAACTAATGTAGCCAAAGGAAGAACAGATAGATTTCTACCAGACAAACCTTTGTCTATTTTTTACACACCCTTTAAAAAAAAACCAAAAACTAAAGAAAAAATATTCTGTTATACTGAAAAATAAAGTTTTATAAGTGCTGCCTGACAAAAATTTCAAATATCTCATGTCAAACTGTATTCTTGTTCCCACAATAATGCTACTGTAATTATTAATATTATTAATGTCTATCGGATCCCATACCATCTTTGTGGCCTATGATTTATATATATTTTTATGTGACACCCTTCTGTTTATACCAGTTCTCAGATAATGCTAGCCAACATTTGGACTAATGCTCTAAAAATTCAAAATCACTCATGGCAAAAATTAAGTGTTGCAAGTAATGATAATGGCAATCACTACTACAGAAGGTAGCAGAGCCATAACATGATTTAGTGGTTGGAAATTAGTACTAGAGAAAGTGGATATATTGCTGAAGACTGTGCTGTGCTTTCACTACAAATCATTGGTCTTGAGTAAGATTTTCACTGTGTGAAAAATCTATATTCTTTGTGCAGAAAATCAGAGAAGATGATCATAACAGTCCCTTGGGCTGCACAAACTATGAATTGCTCTCTAAGCTATTCCCTTTTGAATTTATTATTATTATTATTATTCAACTCTCTTTGGCCTATATTGTTTAAACTCCTGACAGCATTACATTGTTTTAGATATGGCATATGTGTATATGTGAATGCACATTAGATACAGATGCTTAATCTTATATAGAAATCAAATTAAAGTGTGATTTTGTTCAACTGACTAAGAATAGTGAACTTTTCATCTCTGTGGCAAGAGGAAATTTAATGGAACAAATTTATTTATATTACTGTGACTGAAGTCTAAAAATGAGCTTTCCTATGTTGGTGTAAT
Organism: Sakesphorus luctuosus; assembly: GCA_013396695.1. Taxonomy (NCBI): domain Eukaryota; kingdom Metazoa; phylum Chordata; class Aves; order Passeriformes; family Thamnophilidae; genus Sakesphorus; species Sakesphorus luctuosus. The sequence continues at coordinate 659,840 of VWZD01011162.1, read as the reverse complement.
GAAGAAAGGAGGCCACCTTTGCGTAGCCTTTACTCCAGCTAAGATCTGAACTGCTGTTTGGAAATGTGCTCAGTCTCTCTGCATTCAGAAGTCAGAAAAGTTGGTGCCTTCTGTAACAAGGTTCATGGGAAGGGTTCTGTATCAGGGTCTTTTCCTCAGGAAAAAGGAACAGGCAATTTCTTCATAGCTCTTAAATAATTATCCAGCTAAAGGATGCATGTATGGGAATAGCAAAGGAATAAATCACCACAGTAGCAGCTCTAGGTCCTTTTTATAATATTCCAATTTTCCCTGTCTTACACACTGCACAATAGAAGAAAATGTCCAATTTATTTCATTGTTAATAGTTGGCAGAATGCTGAAACCCAGTAAAGTTAATGAAAAATTACTATGGCAGAGAAATACCAGTCAGTTTTCATCTAGTGCTTAGAAATTATGGATCTAGGATAAAACTGCCTTCAGTAGGCTTTGGCCATGATGCGCTGTTCAGTAGCCTTTTAGTATCTAATTTAGCTTAGGAAATCTTCTATTGTATTTGTACCCAGGTCAAAGCTTGAAGTTTCTGTACTTTTGTTTTCACCCATCTCAAAATGTGAAAGAAACATACATTTTTATAAATCCTTATTTGTGTTCAAGTTCTTCTTTCTTGAAGGCAAAGAATTGTTTCTCAGCACTCTGCATCTCATTGCTCTTTTCAGTGTGCTCAAGTGTGTCCTGGAGAGGGGCTGAGGTGCCCTTGACTCTACTGGAAACGTTTTGTCATCATCTAAATAAGATGTTATGCCAGGAAAGGATCGATACTTTGATGAGGAGCTGCTGACTCAAAGCTTCACTGTTATTTGATAAAGGACTACTTGTAACACTTTCCAAAGTGTTTCCCACAGTATGAAGGTCTAGGGACTTGACTCAGGAAACTGAGTTGATTCATTGGTAAATAAACGTCTGCCAACCTGAGAGAGTAAAAGAAATGCACCTTCTGCCCATGTTAAGCTTCAGCCTTTCAACCATTTCCATAACATACTCTTTGTGAAGGAACTACTTCACATATCAACAATTAATTCAGGGGAAAAGGAAGGAAAAAGTTTTAGCCTTTTTCCTGTTGCTGACACCAGACAAATCTACCCTCAGGTTTGTGTGACTGCACAGCCCTGGCAGCACTTCACTGCTCAGGGTGCAAGGTCTGGAAGCCCCAGAGATGCTTGGCTCTGAAGGGTACTGTGCTCAGTCCTTCCACCTGCCCCTGAGCCGCTGCCTGGCCAGGCTACTGCGCCAGTGCTGACAACTAACTCTGCCTCAGGACCTCCAGCTGAGACAAAGCAGAGCTGCATGCCCCTGGGTCAATGTGCTGTGAAAGGACAGCTAGAGCTAAAGGGCTCTCTGCTGAAACAAGCTCAGCTCTCTTCTGAAAAACAAATCTTGGAAGAGATTAGTGTTTCTCTGAGTGCTAATCCAGTACTGATTTGGATAATATCAGTAGTATACAATAAGCAAGGATTATGTAACTGGTTAGTGAAGTAAACTGAAAAACTTGTAGTTTTTTTGTATCCTCTTTATGCAGTCAGAGGTGGCTTTAGCAGAAAGGACATATGGAAGTCCTGTAGCTTCCTATGAACAACCTGTCATGGGAGGGGAAACACCACCTTGCTAGATACTGAAGCATCATTTAACCCTCCTGTTGAGTCACTTAATGATCCTATTGGCTCAAATCCTAAGTAACCCAGTTTGAGGCTTTTGATGACCAAAGACAGGGAATTAATTGGTGAAGGTTTTTTCTACTTTTATTGAAGGGGAAAATAATTACCCAAATAAACTTAAGAAATACAGAAGAGGAAAAAAATAAGAATTCAAAATCTTTTCACTTTTTACATTAATTGTCTGTTTATACTAAAGTTGATAGAAACCCAGTACCTAGTGCAGTTTTGAATGAATTTAAGTTGTTTAATAAAGAGAAGTTGCTCATTGGTGCTATCACGGTAAACAGATGTATCTTGGCCTTGACAGAAGGCACACTTAACAACATCTACTCATTCTATCATACTTATTCAGGCCAAATTTGTCAAAAATGCTCCCAGGTTCTTCCTTGTATTCTGGGGTGCTGAAAATCTTAAAGAATTCATTTCCATTCCATTTGGCTAATATATACCGCCATCAAAACACTGATGGCAACATTGGGCTGTAAGAGCTTCAGAATTATTGACCAAAACATTGCTTATTTTCTTCAAACCTAACCAATGCAGAACCTGCTTTTCATACAGAAATGATATGATTCTCTGTGTCTGGGAGGCAAGAGCAGCCAGAATACTTATTTCACCCTAAAAGAATTGCTCGGTGTTTGTTTGCTGGTTTGTTTCTTTCAACAGTGAATCCATATTATCTTTTCCTCTGGCAGAAGGAACAGGCAAGGAACTTTATCAGTGGAAAGCCTTTCATAGCATCCGTCGGCTCCCACAGACTTCAGTGGAATTGTTCATCTCTTTGATACCAAGGAAAAATGATCAATATCTGAGAGATCTATTGTAAGCGTAGGAGTCCTGGAGAAATCAGCCAGCAATAGGCATCTGTGGTTCTCTGAATGTTTATTCTTTCATGCAATTTTTTTTTCTGTTGCCACCTGCACATCTAACCTGCACTGTTATTGACTTTTTTTCTGGCAGGTAGGCCTCAATATACACATATACAATGCCTGGGAGAACTGAACGTAGGTGGTAAGGTTTCATGCTGCTCTGAGGAAAATTGATTTTTATAAAGAGCCCAGATACAGATATTATGAATTCTAAGGACTGTAACCTTGAACAAAGACTTTTTTCTCTGAGAACTTTTATAACAGCCACAAAAAATAAGAGCTTTTTGCGCCTTTGAGAGGACTAGACTTTTATGACTTGATCCTTTTTGTTACAATTAGTCTACTTTATTTGTCCTCTTTTATGCAACAAACTGAACATCTACCATCATCGTGTTAGTAGTTCTTACTATCCTTTCATACAGGATCAATGCTTTTTCTCATTCAAGACAAAAAATAAAAAAAGTCTTACTCTTCCTCATATAAAAGTATTATCGAAGTCTTTGTTTTGGTTTTCTGTTGACCAGGTACTGGACTTTGAATGTTCAGTTTCTCCTGTTGAAGGAAGCACATAGCTCAGGATTGTCTTCTCACTTGCAGAGGGGGATTCAGGGAATGCTTTCCTTGCCACCAGCATTTCCATCCTGTATACTACAGTACAGAATTTGGCATTTACTGGTAATTCCTCTCTGAGAAAGGGCAAGCAGGTTCCTCTGAGGTTGCCATTAATATCTCATTAAGAGATTATGATAAGAGGTCTCCCTGAAGTCTGCTAGCAAAACAGCTGTTGGAGTAGATGTGTTGATACTGCTTAGTACTGTGATGTTTTTGTAATCTCATTCTTGAAGATCCAGTCAGGCATCATTTGCAGAGTGTCCAAATGTCAGTCAGCTGAAGACCAGAGTTCTAGCATGATGTTTGAACCTGGCCTTTTTTGTGCCAGCATGACCACTGGGCTCTAATGTGACTCTGCATTTTTGGAACCTACCTGCTTTGATAGTAGTATTTCTGTATATATAGATGGGGGAATGGAGGGAGATTTCTGCTTGAGACAAGTAAAATTTCTGCATGTGTATTTATCTGTTTTTAAGGTGGGCTTTTTGTCAGTTCATACCTTTCCTATACACAGTTTCCAGAGATTTAGCAAAAGAATATTGACTTAAAAATTCCAGTGCTATGATAGCTGTGCCCATGCAAATCCACATGAAAGCTGGTTGAGCAGCCACAGTAAATACTGTGCCAGATATATTCAGCTCTTTACTTTCAAGCTAAGAAGTGCTGCAGGGACGTTGGCATACGGCCCCCACTATTTGAAATCTGAGGAAATTCCCACTGGGCCTGAGACCAAACACTTTCTTGCAGCCATTTGGTGGGCTTTTACTTACTGTGGTGTTTTAAAAGGCTGTGATGGTTAGCAGCCTCTCGCTGCGCAGGAATCCAGCTGAGCTGCCTTACACAGTGCTGTTCAGTCTGCTTTGGTTGCAAACACAGTTCAGCCACTCCCAGCTGTGTTCTGCCTACTTACAGCAATGATTAATTTCTTCCCAAGGCTTCAATATAAAAGTAATCTGCACTCAATGATGTGCAACACTTCTGTCTTATTTCCCATGTTTTTAGCATCAAAACTGTGAATTATTTTTTCATATTTTTATTTTCACAAAAAAACCCATCCCTTACATTCCTGTTTTTATTCTAGTGGCTCTATAAAAGCAGGCTGAAAATGAACCTTTAATTGAGAATTAGGGTGTTTTTTATGTAAGAGGCAGTATTAGATCTCTTTAAAATGTACTTGCTACTTTTTCATTAATATATAATTCATACATATGAATTAAAAATTGTTGATACTGCTTTCCTTCCTCATCATTAATTTTTCACCAGTTTGGTGGTTTTAATGTGTGTTTATTCTAAGCAGGAATCAGGGTTAACAGGTGATAATGCCAGTAAGGGATAGCAAAATTGATTGTACACTGCAAAGTTGGTAGGCCCAGCACTTTCTACAGTTGTTCAAAATAATTATGGGTGCCAAAGCATTCCCATGGCTTCTCATTGCAACTGCACTGCTGCAGTTTAGACTGGTACCCAGCTATGAGAGGTCAGTTCCACTGCAGCCTGAGAAAGGAAGGGCAATGATTAAACCCATTCATGTGGAATGTCCTAGTATATTATAATAAAGACAGTTTTTGTAATTGAAACATGTTCCAACAAACCCCGAAACTATTCTTAAAGTTGCATCATTTTGCGTCAAAGAGAAAAATCTTATAATCCATTAAAAAAACCATTGACTTCATGAAAGTTTTTGGCCACTCAGAAATGAGCAGGGTTTTGAAGCACAATGAAGGACCTGGCTGTCTGAGAGAGCTTGGCATTGTAAAGGTCAACAAAAATCCAAGCCAACCATTCTCCCCACAACAAATAGTAGCAAATGAGATCACATCTTAGGGACTGGTTGCATTGTTTGTTATTATTTTGTGCATTTGTGCTATGAGCTGCCCTAAAACAATCAACAGCATTTACTCCAGACCTATTCCATGCTACGAAATCTCATGCAGAATTTGATCATTCAGTAGTAGCCTGCTCTAAACAAGATGATTAGTTTACAGGCTAATTTTCTGCTTGCACTATCACTTTTCAAATATTAATGGCTCCAAGGAAAAAAAAAAAGATTACATACTAAAGAGGAAAATACATTTTGCCTTCTAAATTAATTGGTAGAAATAAACTTGAAACTGAAAACTTGAAACTTGATTGCAATAGCAGTTTAGCTATTGCATCAGCATGAAGTAGCTTCTTCACCAAATTAGAGACATAGCCCTACTGTGCTTACCATGCTCTTCTGTGAGTCAGAGATTTTGCACAGAAAATGCATCCACTCATGGATTTTTCGTCAACAGAGGATTCTGTTTACCTGCTTTTAATGAAATAATATGATAAATTTTTTGCTTTAGCAGTATTGATTGAATGTTTATTGAGTCATTAATAATGATGGCCCAGCAGCACTGGGTAGTAGGTGTGGTTTGGATACACTATACAAAAGTGACCAAGTGATTCCCATACAATCAGCTGGAATATGTGAAAAGGAGGATGGATGGTATGGTAGTACTTCAAAGATACCCTAGAAGCATGTTTGACTTAACATGCCCTTCCAGCTAGTGCTTCTGCATTCCTAAACAGGAGTATTCTGCATGGGGTTAAAAGCAGCTACAGACATTAGCACATTAACACATACCTCCTTACAGCAACAGCATCTTTGAGACCACGATAATGATGAACATGATTCTGACTTCACAGAACTGCCATTTCACTAGCTGTCCATTACATCTTTCAATTAAAAAATAAATACAAAAGGAATCAGAGATTTTATACTATTTATATAAGGTGTGGTAGAAGATAATTTTTAGAAGTGGTGAAATAAGCAGCATGTGTTGTATTATTGGTAGATTAGGCAAGAACAAATAATGAGGTAAGTTACACAGCCAAACACTGATGCTTTAGAGGTTGTCTCTGTAGATTCAATTCCAGATGGGTGAATACAAGATTTACTTGGGCCTGGTAATAACTTCACTATTACAAAACTGTTTAAACCCAGGATATTTTAATTTGCTGGTTAACAAAAGATTTCTACAATAGATGCTCTCTCTTAAAGTTACTGAGATAATCAGCTTAAGGTCCTTATAACTTAACCGTCACTTTGCTTGAAAACTGTTTGGTTTTTTGAATGCATGAACTGTAGCAGGAACTTGAAATGCACGAAAGCACAGAAGATGAGGAAGTGGCCATCAACTCCTGAGTTTGTCCTAATCCCTTTTTTTTCCAAGTGCTCATGAAGATTTGGAGCTTTGAGTGATGTACAAAGGCAAGTAAGGGCAGGAGGGATGCATTTTTTTTTAAAAAAAAAAGATAATGTTTTCTAAACTATGGAAACTATTGCACCGAGAAGTGAAGCTGATAAAACTACCTAAATGGTCTGGCCTTGTGGCCCTGGGTCAAATCTAACTTTTGAATGAGCAGTACAACCAGGTCTACATTTGCAATATGGTTCAGAACAGTATTGCAGTTTGGAAACAAATACTTTGGTAATTTTCATTTACAGAACTGTTCGTTCAGTTCTGAGGACAGTTGTGGTGCCCACGAAACAAATCCTCTTTGGAGTGAAACCAAATCAGGTGCTGCTGTGCTTTTCAGGAGCATTTTTAATTTGATTGTGGACAGAAAGATCTTCCATTTTGTGCCTATCACTTTTCCTTCAGCATCGACCCCCCCCTACAAAATGAACTGAGAAACAAGCTGGCATCTAAATCGTGGGGAGCCTCCTGAACCTCATACAATAGTTGTGTGAGGAGTCTTAGCACCACACACTTTGATCTGCTGATTGCACTTCTAGTAGAGGACAAAATATGTATAAATAATTAGAAGTTCCCATGGCTGAAACATTAATACTGAGATTTAGGTGACAAAACTCAAGGTTTCCCTGCTAGAGACTGTTACCAGACATGAGGCATGATACTCTGCTGCTCAAACCCAAGCATTTTGTGTTATTCTAGGCTACATACCCCAGCCACCATCTGCTGCTGCAGAGCACATGGGTCTTTTCTGAGACCTGTGTCATATCTGCCTGTCCCAGATGGGCCTCTTGGCTACCCAGAGACCTCTCAGTTGGCATTGGGCCCTTTGCTTCAGGCAGCTGGATCAGAGTTGAGTTCAGCACACATATATATGCTAAACAAAAACAAAAATGAAAAAAACCTGTAGCTTTGAACAATGAACTCCACAAGTCAGGGGAGATTAGAAATCCAATGGCTTCCATGGCTTGGGTCCACACTCAGCGTTTTGGTGTCTGTCCAGGAAGTGGGAGAGGGATAAGGAGTAATGGTGAGAACTCACATTTTGAGTCTGCTTTACCCACATGTATTTATGCCTTTCCATAATTCATACATTCGAAAGTAATTTTGGAAGCAATACTCTAACACTCTCAGTAGGCTGTATCTCACTTTCTGTGAAGAAACCATGACTTATTCTCATATATAACGCTCTCTGTACAGCTAAATAGATTTCCAGAGAGCTGAACACAGAAAGGAGAAACTTTAAAGATTTTTAGGATTAGAAAATTAAGTTTCAAAGATAAAGAAGTGTAAAGCAGTGGGTGAGGTGTTGACATCATTATCACCCTGAGAATCTGGAGGTTCAGGTAAATGTTTTTTCACCTTGCTGTACATGCACACCATGCACCCATATCAGCACTCTTTGTAGTGTCTTCAAAGAGGGAAAGGAATTAATGTCTTTCTTCAGTTTTGTTTTGCCATTACTCATGCTGCTTTTTATCTGATAGTTTTCAGAGAGCCATGTTGCCATTGGTTCAGTTAGGTGGGAACAGTGTACCTGTTTTAACCCACCTTCATGATGTGTTGCTGTTGATGCTGCTATGCATGTTTCTCTAATCAACTGCATGCAACATCACTTGTCTTCTGAAACACTGTGTTGGGAGTACAGGGGTTCACGCTGGTAAAAACAGGGAAAATGTGAGGTTTTATTGCCTCCCCTTCCTGTCCTGTCTGTAGCTGGGTACTATCAGTCTCTGCCAAGTCTATAGTTGCATTTCTGTTTTTTACTGAGACAGTCTGTATCACACTTCTCCATTTCTCTCTCCCCACTTCCTGTTCTATCCCAGAGTGTTTCATAATGCTTCCTTCCAAGACCAGATCAATTTGTGATATTGAGATTATTAACCATATGGTATAATGAGTCACACATGCTTTCTCAGTAGCCAGTGACAGCTGGTTGTGAAATACACATATAGCATTACATTAGCTTCTGTCCTAAGAATTCTAGTCACAGCCTCATAATTGTGTTAAAAAAAAAGGCAGCAAGAGGAATGAAATGTTGTACAAGTCTAATTAGACTGAATATTTATTTCAACTCAACACTGCTTCTCTGGTTTCTAGTATAGTTGCTGTTCTGGCCATTTATGGGTTTATTGTATTTCCATTCTACTGTGATAGAGGATGAAGTTTCTCATAGCTAAATCTAGTATGAATGTTTTATTAGTTCAAGACTCATCATTGCATTACCATTTCTAATCAAGACAAAGAATCTGCTGTTAAGAATATAATCTCTTTTCCCACTTATGGATACAACCATAAAAGAATCAGTTTGAATGGTTCCTTTGCACTCAGGTTCTTTTTGAAACATTGATTACTCCTAATTGTCATTTCTCATCCACAGTGGTCTTTTAGAGTCCTGATTTTCACAAAACTGTTCACGTTAAACTGTCTGGAGATAGTTTTGAGGTGATTGATTTTTCAAAGCATTGCACAGAAGTCTGATTCATAGTTCTGAGTAAATGAGCTGATTGACTAAAAGCCTGTGCAATCTTTTGAAAATGTACCCTTTCATCCAAATCTGCCATTTCTATAAATTGTATTTGGAATGACATGTAGACTAGTCAGCTCTAAATATGTTTCCAATAAAATAGTATGCTCCAAATTAGTCAGCCATTGCCACCTGCTAAGACAAGAAGATTATAAATGTTTATTAGGTTACTCTTCAGTCTTTGAATTTTCTTTTCAGTGTATTAATAACTATCCCCAAGATGACTGTCATCCCCTTAAACAGCTATGAAGTCAGGTACAGCAAAGTTACATAAATATATTTGTTTTCTAGAGTTAAATATTTAGCTTCAGCTGAACCATTTTGTTCACCATTGCTCTCTTTTTGCTATGTCTGATTTTATATTCTGTTCTTAGCTTTCCATTTAAGTTTAATATCAGAAAATCAAAAAGAGAGGATGGCAATTCAAGTCAACATGCATGCTGAGGTGTCAAAAGGCATATGCATAAACAACTCTGCTTTTTGGATATTATGCAAAGTATTGGCATGTATTTGCATTCTAGTGCCACTGATTCAGACACCTTCATACCAGCTGTCATCATCTCTACTGCAATAGTGAGCTGAAAAACAATCAAAGTGAAAATTACTCTATTCAGACAAACTGCTTCAATCCATCTTTGATCTGATCATTCAGAACCTAGGTCTTAAAAAGAGAATTTCTCCTGCATTTCTAAGCATTTACCTTATGTTTATATTGTATTTTTAAAATATTGTACTAGTCACAGAAAGCAACATTGTTAATTAAATCACATGAATTAATGAAACCAGTCTCAAGGAGAAAATTCACTATTATTTAAAGACAAAGAGCCCTTTCTTCTTTTACCTGAAATCCACAAATGTAACTCTGAAAGAATCTACAGCCAGAGTCTTTATTTTTACAAAGGTAGTAGTTATTAAAATATAAATTTGTGCTCCTATGAACTTTCTAACTATATAATTAATCAATAACAGGACTGATGAAACTGTGTCCAAAGACTGATAAGAATGAGAAAACCCGTAACATTTTTTTTATTTCATATACTCCTGTATTTTCTGAATAAGTGTGTTCTAATAAAGGTATTGTGTAGTTTTGCTTTTTTTCTGCTGAAACTGAAATACTGGACTAGTTTAAATGAAAATACAAGACTATAAATCTTGAGTATAAATCACAAATTTTTCAAAATGGACTTTCATCAGAATTAACGCTGTGATCTAATACTATTCAATTTCAAAATACAGTATTCACAACAAAGGCAAATATGTGTCAAATATTTTTAGTTTAGGCAAATGTCTTTGCCCTTCTGAGCATCCTTCTTCCTCATATAGTAACTCTGCTGCCTTGTAAACAGTGGCTCTGTCTTAGAACCTGTCTTGCTCCTTTAAAAAGACAGACCTCCAGATCCATCTCTAACAAATTATTTGTAATCTTGTAGAAAAAATGCATTAGCTTGTGAATACCAGCTGAAAGTAGATGCCTTCCAAGAAGTCTCGTGTGAATGTTTCTGCTTCATAGTATATTTGATAGGGTATAAATTCAAAGAGAAAAAATGATGATGCTGTTGAAGAACCTTCCAAATTTCAAATAGGAAGTGGGAGGATTTCTTGATAAGTGGTGAGCAGGCATTTCACTAACTTCCAAGTGAGCTCAGTCTACCTGTGATCACAGGAACGATTATGTTTTTAGTCAGAAATGATACATCAGTATCATTTCCTCAGTGACAAGGGAAAAAAAGAAAATTATTTAAAATAATAATATGAATTAAGTTTATGTTTCACCTGATTCAGTCTGTATCAGATAGAGTTTTAATCCTGGCAGATATATAGAGTCAAGAACTTTTTTTGGGAATGTATATTCTTCACAGGTACATTCCAATGTCTGTGTTGTTTGTAGTTTTTTAAGTTATTAACATTGGGAGGATACAGATATGTCCATTGATACTTGGAAATGAAGAAGTGGCTTGATTGTTTTGGATGATGTTTTTCATATAAAATTTAAAATTTTATTTTATTTTAATATATTAAGATGATAAAGACCATAGGTGGTGCTTACAGAGATGCTTCCATGGTTGTCTAAGTACTAGGTGCTGTTTTAATCTGCTAGAATAATTAGTCCAGCTAAGCATATCTTAGGTAATAGTTGGTCTGGAGTGTCATGATAAATAATGGGTATGTGCATGTTTGCTTATGTTGATAATCTGATTATCTTTATTTCTATTTACTTCTTGTGTTGTAAATAAGGGTATCCAAGAGTGAAGGAATTAAATCATATTTTAAAGTGTGAGATTGTTTTATCTTCAAAATATTTTATTAGTTGATTATTTTAAGTATTATAAATATAGTCTCCAGATTTCCCTTTTCTGTTTCAGAGAAACATGCTACTGGTTCGGTTTACATTCTCTTCTGAAAGGGGCTGTTTCTACTGTCTCCATAGTGTGTGTGATTTTTTTCCTCCCCTATGCTTTCTCATTATTTCACTTGCAGTGTTGATGAGTAGCTTTACAGTGTGTTCTTCTAAAAGTAGCACAAAAATATGTCTCTCCATCTTAAATGGAAGAATAATCTTCTTTATTTTTCAGTTTATGAAGGCCACACTGTCTAACAGAAGTGAGACGAACTCTGATGCAGATTATAGTCCTGACTGCTGAAGCAAAACATTTAGAGAAGCACTCTGGGAATTAAAGATCCAGTAAAAATGGCTCAACTTAGAGGCTGCAAAACGAATTAGGAGAAAAATTGTTGCTTTGGTGGTGGTAGGAATTTTTATGTTAACAATACTTTCATCCTGACGGTCTTTTATTGCATGGATTGGAGAGCACACTTGAAATTTGTCAATAGTGTTGTGCTGGTGACATGCACTTGCCCTGTAATAGTGTAAAAAACTCTCCAGGCAGAGTTATAAACCATCCTAAAATCTTACTGTTCTTACACACAGAAAATATAAAAGTACATATTATGGAAGTGGCTGTTGAACATGATACATAGTTTGATAATACTTTCATACCTGAACTATAAAAAATTGTCTGCCTGCTCAGAGTTACAACCTCTTAGAGCTCTTCTTTAGAACTGGTCCATACACATGTTTTTGGAAAAAAGCACCTAGGCATGCTCCAGGCAAGGTCTGCATGGGCCTGGGAAAGAGCAATTTTTCTGCAGCTCTGAGTGACTGGCAATATCAGCAAAGTGCAACTTGCAGAGAAAAATAAACTGTTGTATTATACAGTTGAGGGGTGGAGAGAAGAGAGAACTTTCAGATGTCACCAGAAACTTTTTCACAGACTGATAGAATCATAGAGTGATTTGGGTTTGAAGGGACCTTAAAGATCATCTAGTCCCTCCACCTGCCTGCCTTGGGCAGGGACATCTTCCACAAGACTGGGTTGCTCAAGGCCACATCAAACCTGGCCTTGAACTCTCTCAGGCAGAAGGCATCCACAACTTCTCTGGGTAACTCATGCCAATGCCTCACTACCCTCACAGTAGAGCATTTCTTCTTAATATGCAATCCAAAAATACCATTTTTCAGATTAAAACCATTCCCACTTGTCCTATCACTTCATGCCCTTGTAAAAAGTCTCTCCTCCCCTCTCTCTACCCCTTCAGGTACTGGAAGGCTGCTATAAGTTCTCTGTTCTCCAGCCTGAACAATCCCAACCAAGTCTGTTTTAATAGGAGAGATGCTCCATCTCTTTGATCATCTTTATGGCCTTCCTCTGGGCCCATTTCTACAGGTCCACATCCTTCCTGTGCTGAGGGCCCCAGATCCAGATGCAGCACTCCAGGTGGGGTCTCATTAGAGCAGAGCAGAAGGGGAAGAATCACCTTCCTTGATCTGCTGGCCATGCTTCTTTTGATGCAGACCAGGATACAGTTGGCTTTCTGGGCTGCAAGTGCATGTTGCCAGATCATGTCCAGCCTCTCATCCACCAGAACCTCCAAGTCCTTCTCAGGGCTGCCTGGAATCCATTCTTTGTTCCACCTGTATATGTGCTTGGGATTGTCTCAGCCCACAATGCAGGGCCTTGCATTTGGCCTTATTCAACACCATGAAGTCTGTAAAGGTCCCACTGGATGGCATCCCTTCTCTTCAGTGTGTTGATCACACCACACAGCTCAGTGTCATTGGGAAACTTGCCAAGAGTGCACTGAATCCCACTGTCAATGCTGCCAACAAAGGTGTTAAATAGTGCCGGTCCTCATACCAACCCCTGAGAATTGTCACTTTTCAGTTCTAAAGAACAGGACATCAAGCTGTTGACCACAAATCTTTGGATGACATCATCCAGTTAGTTCCTTATCCACCAAGTGTTCCATCCATGAAATTCATGTCTCTCCATTTTAGAGCCAAGGATGACATGCAGGGCAGTGTCAAATGCTTTGCACAAGTCTAGGTAAATGACAACAGTTGCTCTTCCCTTACCTACCAACAGCCACCCCACCAGAGAAGGTCACTAAATTTGTCAAGAACAATTTGCACTTAGTGAATCCATCCTGGCTGCCCCCAGTCACCTCCTTCTTTTCTACTTGCCTTAGCACAGTTTCCAGTAGGATCCACTTCATGATCTTGCACAGCTTCTCAAACATGAGGGATAGTGGTTGAGACACTTCCTCTACTAGTTCCCGCAGGACCCATGGATGCATCTAATGATGTCCCATGGACTTAAGCACCTTGATAGTCTTGAACCTGAGCTCTGCCTCTCCAGTTGTCCTTGCCTACAAGCACTCCAGGGAAAAAACAACTTTACCTAATAAAGCACTCTTTTCAGAGCAGGGCAAAGATGTCTTCTATACCCCTTTCCACATCCTGTACTGTACAAGGCCATAAAGAAGCTAACAAATCTCAGGTTCCTGTATTTGCCTCTTAAAATAAGATGGAACTGCAGTGCTTNGGTAGGAATTTTTATGTTAACAATACTTTCATCCTGACGGTCTTTTATTGCATGGATTGGAGAGCACACTTGAAATTTGTCAATAGTGTTGTGCTGGTGACATGCACTTGCCCTGTAATAGTGTAAAAAACTCTCCAGGCAGAGTTATAAACCATCCTAAAATCTTACTGTTCTTACACACAGAAAATATAAAAGTACATATTATGGAAGTGGCTGTTGAACATGATACATAGTTTGATAATACTTTCATACCTGAACTATAAAAAATTGTCTGCCTGCTCAGAGTTACAACCTCTTAGAGCTCTTCTTTAGAACTGGTCCATACACATGTTTTTGGAAAAAAGCACCTAGGCATGCTCCAGGCAAGGTCTGCATGGGCCTGGGAAAGAGCAATTTTTCTGCAGCTCTGAGTGACTGGCAATATCAGCAAAGTGCAACTTGCAGAGAAAAATAAACTGTTGTATTATACAGTTGAGGGGTGGAGAGAAGAGAGAACTTTCAGATGTCACCAGAAACTTTTTCACAGACTGATAGAATCATAGAGTGATTTGGGTTTGAAGGGACCTTAAAGATCATCTAGTCCCTCCACCTGCCTGCCTTGGGCAGGGACATCTTCCACAAGACTGGGTTGCTCAAGGCCACATCAAACCTGGCCTTGAACTCTCTCAGGCAGAAGGCATCCACAACTTCTCTGGGTAACTCATGCCAATGCCTCACTACCCTCACAGTAGAGCATTTCTTCTTAATATGCAATCCAAAAATACCATTTTTCAGATTAAAACCATTCCCACTTGTCCTATCACTTCATGCCCTTGTAAAAAGTCTCTCCTCCCCTCTCTCTACCCCTTCAGGTACTGGAAGGCTGCTATAAGTTCTCTGTTCTCCAGCCTGAACAATCCCAACCAAGTCTGTTTTAATAGGAGAGATGCTCCATCTCTTTGATCATCTTTATGGCCTTCCTCTGGGCCCATTTCTACAGGTCCACATCCTTCCTGTGCTGAGGGCCCCAGATCCAGATGCAGCACTCCAGGTGGGGTCTCATTAGAGCAGAGCAGAAGGGGAAGAATCACCTTCCTTGATCTGCTGGCCATGCTTCTTTTGATGCAGACCAGGATACAGTTGGCTTTCTGGGCTGCAAGTGCATGTTGCCAGATCATGTCCAGCCTCTCATCCACCAGAACCTCCAAGTCCTTCTCAGGGCTGCCTGGAATCCATTCTTTGTTCCACCTGTATATGTGCTTGGGATTGTCTCAGCCCACAATGCAGGGCCTTGCATTTGGCCTTATTCAACACCATGAAGTCTGTAAAGGTCCCACTGGATGGCATCCCTTCTCTTCAGTGTGTTGATCACACCACACAGCTCAGTGTCATTGGGAAACTTGCCAAGAGTGCACTGAATCCCACTGTCAATGCTGCCAACAAAGGTGTTAAATAGTGCCGGTCCTCATACCAACCCCTGAGAATTGTCACTTTTCAGTTCTAAAGAACAGGACATCAAGCTGTTGACCACAAATCTTTGGATGACATCATCCAGTTAGTTCCTTATCCACCAAGTGTTCCATCCATGAAATTCATGTCTCTCCATTTTAGAGCCAAGGATGACATGCAGGGCAGTGTCAAATGCTTTGCACAAGTCTAGGTAAATGACAACAGTTGCTCTTCCCTTACCTACCAACAGCCACCCCACCAGAGAAGGTCACTAAATTTGTCAAGAACAATTTGCACTTAGTGAATCCATCCTGGCTGCCCCCAGTCACCTCCTTCTTTTCTACTTGCCTTAGCACAGTTTCCAGTAGGATCCACTTCATGATCTTGCACAGCTTCTCAAACATGAGGGATAGTGGTTGAGACACTTCCTCTACTAGTTCCCGCAGGACCCATGGATGCATCTAATGATGTCCCATGGACTTAAGCACCTTGATAGTCTTGAACCTGAGCTCTGCCTCTCCAGTTGTCCTTGCCTACAAGCACTCCAGGGAAAAAACAACTTTACCTAATAAAGCACTCTTTTCAGAGCAGGGCAAAGATGTCTTCTATACCCCTTTCCACATCCTGTACTGTACAAGGCCATAAAGAAGCTAACAAATCTCAGGTTCCTGTATTTGCCTCTTAAAATAAGATGGAACTGCAGTGCTTCTTGGCCTTTTCAACTAATTAAAATAATTTCTCAACTCAAGGTCGAAGTTGCACACTACTAGGGAGCATCATCTTTCTGTCAGACAGGGACTTGTTGATTTTGTTCGTTTTTAAAAGGATGCACTTTTTTAAGAGGGGCGTCTCAGAGCTCCTCTTGGACTCCAGTTGAGAGTAATAATTAAAATAGGAATAAGGACTTAAGAAAGAAATATAAATCAATAGTTCTGTGTATATCTGTAGGTGGGAGCCACAGCTTGAAACAAATAACACTCATTATTTTTCACAGTAATAAGCAGTTTATGCAGAGAATATACAGGTAGGTAGGAGCTTTGGAAGAAAGGAAGGCTTCTGTAAATTTCCGTGGTTCAGGAACAGCATGTAACATTTTCTTTTGCAAGAAAACAAAGTATCTCTGGGCCCATTCCCACACCCTGCAGTATATCAACAACTTTCTCTCAAATACCTTTCGGCTCAAGTGAATAAAGGGCTGCAATCATCCTTTTCGACAAGCCTTTAAAACTGCTCTTTTTCCCCCCCCAGATCATTTCCAACAATAAATGCAATTTAAACTTTTATGACAAAAGTGTGTAAGAGCTTTAAAATAGCTGAGGTGTTTTTCTAGAAAAGGTGATGTCATTCTTTCCATCAGCAGAGAATATTTTATTCATGCTTTAGTCTTTGTTTGCTGATAAATAGAAAATGAATTAGAACATTAGCAGTACTTTGATATTTAAACTGAATTATTTTCCTCTGTTCTATTACCTTTGTTAGCTAGTTTTCATTTTCTAAAAGTATTTCAATTGCCAAACTTGGCCTCTGGGTGTGTTTACACTGTTCTAATGGAACTTGTTCGTATGTACTTGAGAACAGAATTTGATTCGTATGTAAGTACTTCAATTTGCCTGACATGAACAGAGATAAAGATTTTTTATAATTCCCAAGCTGTTGTCTAAAACCTTTCTTGGGGCATTTTTCTGTGGAAGAAAACATATACTTCATAGTTATCTATGGATAGTTAAAAAAAAAGTGATAATTAAATATAAAGTAAAAAAAAAACGCTTTCTTTAGTTTGGTTCCAGTTTTAAATTCCTGAGCAATGAGATTAAAGTTTCACTTCTGCACTAGTTGTCATTTGGATGAGACCACAACTGGCTCTCACATAAATATTCAAGGGACAATATCAGGAATACCTTCACTGATCTTGGACTTCCTTCTCTTCCCTCAGTGGGACTGAGCATGATTGCAGATGTTCTTTGGGACATGGAGGAATCCTTGAGCTTGGAGCCATTTCATTGGAAGCACAGGGCATTACAGCTGAAAGGCTCCATCACGTGGCTGTGACCAGCTGTGTTTTCCAGGGTTCCAGGTAAAAATCTGTGTTTCCCTCTAAATGTCCAATACAGAATTGAGCAGCAGCAAAAGTATGGTAGAATATGACTCTTCTTTGGTCTCCAGAACATTTTTATGGGTATTACCCATCTTTCACTTTGGTTAACATATTTTACATTTTTTCACCTTAGACTCACTCTCTTGGATAAGGGTGGATATACAGGACTTTCTACTTCTGCCGAAATACTACAAGGGCATGCTTGATTTCCACTTGATTTGGAAAATAAATCAGTTGCAGAATCCTAGTGAAGAAGTACACCTACAAGGGATTTGGAAGAGTGATAGCTGAAGTTTATAACGATTTAAATCAATGTTTTGGTATAATGCAGGTCATGTTGAAGTATACCTCTCTGATCCTGTTGATTAAATATATGTAGAAATGTTCCTTAACTGACTGTCTGCAGTATCATGTAATGATCCTGTTCAATGTAACATGGAGTTGCTAGAGGTGAGTACTTTTAACAGAGATCTCATAATCCTAGAAAGGTTTCCTGTGGTAGGCAGGGACACCTACCTCTACACCAGATTGCTCAAAGCCCCATTCAACCTGGCCTTGAACACTTTGAGGGATGGGGCACCCACAGCTTCTCTGAGCAACCTGTTCCTGTGTCTCCCCACTCCAGGTGGGGTCTCACAACAGCAGAGTAAAGGTGCAGAAATGTCTCCTGGACTGAAGCTTGCTGACCACGCTTTTTGATCCATCCCAGGATATAGCTGGCTTTCTGGGCTGTGAGAATGCATGGCTGGGTCATGTCTAATTTTTTGTCCACCAATACCCCCAAGCCCTTCTTCCCAAAGCTGCTCCCAATCCCTTCCTCCTCCATCCTGTATTGATACTAGTGATTGCCTTGACCCAAGTGGGGGACCTTGCACCTACCCTTGTTGAACTTCATGAGGTTTGCATGGGCCCACTCCTCAAGGCTGTCAAGGTCCCTCTGGATGGCATCCCTTCCCTCAAGAGTAACAAATGCACCACTCTCATTTAGGATGACTGACCTACTCTAAAATCAGACACTGAGGAGAGAAATTTGGCTTTAAACATTGTGTTGTTTGCTAGGTGGGTAGTAAATAGATCTTAGCAATAACCCTTGTAAGTTGTGTTACCTTCCTTCATTCTTCCCATTTGACATTGTGAATCACACTTGCTACACAACATATTATTGTTCCCAAGTTAACTACAACTGCAAATTTCCTGTGGCCTCTCTGGAACCTGTGAATAAAGTGAGGCGCTTTTACAACCATGCCATTTCTCAGGGTGGAGCCCTGTGAGGGGACATCTTTAGCACCAAGATTTTAGGCTATAAATCCTGCAGTTTACTGGCATCACTACATCTGCAGTTATGTCCCCTCAGTGGTAATTAAAGGCTTAAGTAGTAAGCAGTAAAACAACAATTGACATGTGTGTGCTTTAGTCTACCAAATGAGCTATCCTTTAGAAATTGCTTTGACTCATATTTGACCTTTACTTTCTAGGGACAGATGCACATGTTGATATTCAGGGAACTACCAGAGAATAACAGAGCAGACCCAACACAGCATGGCTAAGAATTCCCATAAGACATTGCTGTAGTAGCATGAAGGATCCAAAATCATGGGCTGCTCCGTGTAAGAGAGATATGGAGATCCTGGAGCAGGTCCAGGAGAAGGCAACAAAGTTGGTTAACAGACTGGAGCATTTGTCTTATGAGGAAAAAGTGAGTGAGATGGGCCTATTCAGTCTTGAGAAGTGACAAATGAGTGGTGACCTCATCAATGTCTATAAGTATC
The DNA here is from genome assembly GCA_013396695.1 of Sakesphorus luctuosus. Lineage (NCBI taxonomy): Eukaryota > Metazoa > Chordata > Aves > Passeriformes > Thamnophilidae > Sakesphorus > Sakesphorus luctuosus. The sequence continues at coordinate 640,739 of VWZD01011162.1, read as the reverse complement.
TAAAGGGCAGGTGTCAAGAAGATGGAGTCAGGCTCTTTGGTGGTGCAAGGTAATGGGCAGAAACTGATGCACAGGAAGTTCCACCTGACTATGAGAAAGAACTTTACTGTCAAGTTGAGCACACACTGGAACAGATTGCCTGGAGAGGTTGTGGAGTCTTCCTCACTGGAGATGTTCAAGAACTTTCTAGATGCAATCATGTGCAATGTGCTCTAGGATGACCCTGCTTGAGCAGGGAAGGTAGACCAGATGCCTCACTGTGGTCCCATCCAACCTTACCCATTCTGTGATTCTGTAACCAAAACACTGTTACACTAAAGTGTTGTGCAAGGAAGAAATAAGTGGTTTCCTCTTATCTAAACAAATAAGAAATGTGGATGGGGAATGCTACTGCTGCTAGTGGTGCTACTACATCTTTATAAGACTTCTGACAGACCAGAGAATATTTTATTAATTCTGTGTTTTACAGTTGAAGATTGTAGCCTTAATTAAGCCAAAACAAATTGTCAAATTAATAAGAGTAAAAGGAAACCATCATAGGCAAGAGCAGCAAAAAGAATGAACTTTTTACTTCTTCAGCTAACATGGATCACAGTGTAAGAATATTGACTCTGGTGACCGTAGGCTATAAATGATTAAATCTACTTTGCCCAGTAGATAAATGATAAATAACAAGCACAGTGTGATATTTTTTAAGACTACAGCTTTGTATTAGTGATCCATTAGGTCCTGGAGGATGTCTGAGGGAGTTAGCAGTGGAAATTTCTATTGCATTGTGAGTACCACACAGCTGTCCTGGTTTGCAGAAGTAGGTATGCTACGACATGAAAAAAAAGGATGTTTCTGGCCCACTGGTCTGACCATCCAAGCGTAAGAGGGACAATAAGAGATGATGCAGGTGGCTCAATGCAAAGAGCTGGTGAGACATTATGGACTTTAAGACTCAGCATAAAGAGCTCTACAGGTGTTTGTGGAGGGGTGGATTAAAAAACATAAAGGACAAAACGACTGACAGAAATGAAGTATTCTTTGAAATTGTGGAAGTGTGGCGTATCTGTGATCAACAAGACAGTAGCCACATCATGTCTTTCAAGGTCATAGGAAACCATGTTGGAATGATTGAGATAGATGGTAACAAGTATTTTTTGCACAGGAAGACTATCTTGGACACATAACCCAGATGACAGTGCCTAGCTCATGTGTTTTCAGAAAACGAAATCATAGAATTAAATAATGGATTAGGTTGGAAAGGACCTTAAAGATCATCTAGTTCCAACCTCACTGCCATGGGCAGGGACACCTTCTACTAGACCTCCCTGGGTAACCTGTTGCAGTGTCTCACCTGCCTCACAGTAAAGAATTTCTTCCTAGTATCTAATATAAACATATCCTCTTTCAATTGAAAGCCATTCCCCCTTGATCTATTGCTACATGCCCTTGTAAACTGAGCGAAATGTAAGTGCATTACAAGGTTCAGTGCAGAGCTGAAGTGCAGAAGCTTTTTTAGCATGCACTGGCTGAGCAAGGCCAGCTGGATTGCCAGCTGTCATGCCGCAGAGAGCTGGCCCTAGGCTGGACCCACGTAAGAACAGACCAGAGACGATTTCCACTAACATCTATAGGAAATATTCAGATTTGGAGTAGGGTTGGAGGTGGAGTGACTGCTGCTCTCTCTGGCCTGTATTTTGATATGATGCTGATGGTTATAGTGTAAAGGTTAAGGAAAGCAGCAAAGAATTACGAGCTTAATTATAGTGAATTACTATCTTCAAGGCAAACCCAAAATGTTTTTATATAAAGGAAGGTGAGGTTACAGAATCATGGAATATACCAAGTTGGAAGGGACCCACAAGGATCATCTAGTACAAGATGACCAACCCCAGGAGTCACACCATGTGCCTGACAGTGTTATCCAAATGCTTCTTGAACTCTATCAGGGTTGATGCTGTGACCACTTACACGGGGAGCCTGTTCTGGTGCCTGACCACTCTCTGGGTGAAGAACCTTTTTTCTAATATCCAGCTTAAACCTCCCCTGACACAACTTCAGACTGTTCCCTTGGGTCCCGACACCGCTCACCACAGAGAAGAAATCAGTGTCTACCTCTCCTGTTTCCCTGACAAGGAAGTTGTAGACTGTGATGAGGTCTCCCCAGTCTCCTCTGCTCCAGGCTAAACAGACCAAGTGCCCTCCAGATAGTTGTAGTAGATGTACTCATTGCATTTCCACTGCCAAAAGGGAAAGAGGCATGAGTCCATCGACATCGGGATGGGTGCTTGATCGTCCCGGAAAAACACCCACGAAAGCAATTCAGCGCTGTTACGGTGTTAGCCCCGGTGTCCCTACACTGAGCCGTGCCCACGCCTGGCCCGGGGGCTCGGGCCGGGCAAGCCTCCGCCGCGGGTGGCAGAGCACGTCTGTCCAGCGGAGCGAGGAGACAGAGCGGGGCGGGCCCTTCGCCTGCCCTGCGCCCGCATCCCCGTGTGACCTGCCCGCAGCCCCGAGCCCGCCCGCCCTCGGGTGACCTGCCGGTGGCCCCGGNGGGCGGGGGCCGGGAGCGCACCTGCCGCGGCCTGGGGCGCGCCGGGGCCGCCCGAGGGGCCGCCTGCCCGCGGTGAAGGACGAAGGGCGCCCGCAGCGTCCCCGGCGGCTGCGAGCGCGAGGGCGGCCTGCGGCCGGCGCTGTCCCGGTCCCGCGGCGCGCTCAGCATCCGGAGCGCTGCGGGCGTGAGCCCTTCCTGCACTCGGGCGCCTTTGCGTCGCCTCCGGGGTGCAGAGTCCGGCGCTGACAGCCGGAGGGTGGCCCGATCCGCGGAGAGACGGAGCCGTGACTGTCCCGGGCGGCAGCCGCCTGTGCTGAGCGTATCGGCCGTTGAATCGGGCTGTGCCTTCCGAAACAAAGCCGAAAGCTGCTCACGCTGAGCCGCGGCCCCTGCGAGCGTGTCCCGACCAGCCCGTCCGAGCGTCTGTTCCGAGCGCGCCTCGGAGGGCACAGGGGACACCTGTCCCTGCAGCGGGCTGAGCACCGCACAGATTTGTTCGACTGAACCCCATTGTTTCTTGGCACCGCGAGTAGGCAGAAGCGTGTAGCTAGTAATGTTTTTAAATTATTCGTAGCAAGACATAATAGGCTTACAGAACCTTAAAAGCAGTTTTGGGGTTTTTTAGTTATGTGACTTGTGGTTAAAAACACTTTCGTGCAGTGTTTCAGGTGATTACTTTTTTTTAAAATGACCTTTTTGTGCCAAGGTTTGATTGTGTAAAGGGCTTAATGGAAAATTTCTGAAGAAAGTTTAACTTTTGCGTTTTAATGGTTTGGAAATATTTAATACAGGTTAATAGTTTGTAACGTGGTAACAAAGCTGTTTGTACTTCCCCTTGTGTGCAATAAGAGTAGTTCCGATGTACAAAACTCCAAGTGTAAGAAGTTACTGCTGAAAATGCCTGGAAAAAATTCAGATTAAGTTCTGAAAATGTCTGCATATAAAACTTTCTACTGTACTTTAAGTGGTATATTTTCACATCTGAAAATGTGTAATGCCCTTTTTTTCACAGCAGCTGCTGTAGAATTGAAAACTGCTGTTATCCTTACTTTGGAGGTTGGAGGAATTGAGACAGAGAGAAACTAATAATAGAAAGGCTGACTAGAAGTTTTATCTGAGAAACATTTAAATATAGATGTTTCAGGTCCCAGGCAAGTCTCCAAACTTAAATAGTTCTTCCCTTCTTACCATGTACCTTTGTTAAATAATTTTCTGATTTTATCATATCTTATTTGCCTGAGGCTTTTCTGAAGAAGGTGAGGGGAAAAGAAGAAGGAGGACTCAAGAAGAATTCTAAGAATTTGGTGTTACAGTTTACATAACTGAGACTTGATCGTGTTTTAAGTACAACCCTTCCTATTCATAATATAAAACCAAAGTTTGTTATCCTTCCCCTGCTCTTCTGTGAATAGTTTGACATAATCTAGTTTTTATCAGCAGTACTGATGAAAAAACTGTTTGAATATTCCTGAACTTACTTCAGATGTGCAGCTAAATGAACTTAAGACTTTAAAGATAAATAATTCTTTAATTCTGCCAGGTTTAATATATTGATGTGAAAAATAAACTTTTCAAAATTGAATAAGAGTAGAGGAAGGTACTTGGATCTTGCATTTAAAATACAAGCTTTCAAAGCCTTTTGGGATAATTGTGCTCACTAGGTTAAGCAGCCCCTGCTTTGGAGATAATTTGGTGGAATTGTGTAAAATCCTTTTAAAAATGCTGTTACAAAATTACTAGTTGACTGATCTGTAAAGTAAAGCAAGGCCCCAAGGAAAGCTCAGTTCTACTGTGTGCTGCCTTCCTTTAGACTGAGCAAGAGTGCTACAGAATCCCACCAGCTCTCTCACTGGCATTCTGAAGTTTACAGTAGCTTTAGTTGCGAGTTTTTACAACTTTTTAAGTTGTAAGTTTTCTTGACTTGCTGCTGGTAGGCCAAACCAAGTATGAACCTGTCCTGGCACATGTTCCGAATGGATGTCAGAATGCTGGGAATGGTGAAAGGAGAGTGGGGCACAGTAAGCTGGACTCTGTTTGAGGCAGATCCTGAAGCAGCACCCGGCTGGAGATTCCTTAGGAGATTAGTGTGGTTACTGAGTGTCACTGCTGTTCTGTAGTGTAGCTGTTTAAAGGATTTTGGAAAACTTGATATGAAATCAGAAGATAAAAGAGATGGTGAGAGAAGAAAGAGAAATGCCTAAGTGTTCTGGAGGCACAGGTATAATTTATGTTGAGAACAGTATAGTAGATGATGTACCTTCTCTTCTTAACACCCTGATTAATTCATGCATTTCCTGTGCTTGTTCTTTATTACCATCACACTCTTGTATTATTGCTGCCCTGTTGTCTCTAAGCCCTTTTAAGACCTGGGATGATTCATTGTGTTCTCTTCAATTATTTCGGAAATATGAGCAGCATACATGACGGTATATAAATAAACTTAATAATATGGAAGATGGTTAGTTAGAAGCATGTAATTTCAGAGGAGGTGCTTGACCAAGATTGGTATCTTTCTACCAGTTAGCCTTTGACTACGTGACTACTGTGCATTGTGTCTAAATACAGAATAAATTATGCAGTATGAAAGTTCTATATTTTTTGTTTAATAGGTAGTTATTACAGTGAAGCAGTTGTTAAAACTGTTAAATTGTTAAAACTCAGGGCTGCTTATTTTCTGAGCATTTATTACTGTCTTGAATTTAGCTATATAATTAAAAATTGTTTGGTGTATAGTTTTTCAAGGTTTTCAGACTTTGACAGATACGGAACTGGGGCTATATTTAGGTGTATAGTAGAAGTGTTGAAGTATTTACCTTTTCATGTTGCATCCAAAGTCAAGAACAAGTAGGAAGCAACAGAGACTTTGTCCTGTTGCCCAGTAAAATGTAGTTTTACTGAATATGGGGAGATTCTTGTGTTTTTTCATCTCTGTACAAAGGGCAGAAGAAGGAATTCAGGAGAATTACTTTTAATGCTATCATTGAGAAGATACCAACAAAAGCAAAAACATTAAATGTTTGTTTGGGTCATAGTATATTTCTAAAACCTAAATTCCTAAATACAGTTTGTTTCCTACTGCTAGACCTTGTTTATCATCATCATAGTTACAAGTTCTGTCTTCAGTGTGAAGAAGTTCCCATTTCCTGTTCTTTGATGGTTAGACGTGTCTGAACTTGGATGGAAAAGTTTTACCTGAAAATTTTCAGATGTTTCTTTGTTACTTTTAGTTATGCATCTTTTTTTGCTAGACATGCCTTCACCTTCAAACGTTCTGAAGAACACTTTTTTCAACCTTGTAACATTTCTTTATGAGATTTAAATGTTAATCATAAATATGGTATGCAGAACTGATCAGAAAATAATAAATTATAATATTTTCTTATGTCCTCATGTTGATGGCACAGTCAAGTTTTTCTCAAGTAACGCATGCTAAACCATTTTGTACCAAATTCATAGCAGATTACATATTGTCCAGATGTACTTACAGGTATTTTAGAAGCATTGGCTAGGATTTTATCATGCCTTGTACTAAGGCATTACAAATGCAGAATGAGATTCTCCTGTCATTTTTGTGGGATTTTTTATAACTTCTAAAGTACAAACATGAAGGTGATGACCAAACTGGACCCTGAACTGTATGCATTCACTTACTCTGTGTGCTTTCTTTTAACCTTTGTATTTCTCCCTTCAGAATTCTCCTTTGCGTGTCTTTTCCAAAACAACTGCCTGAGGAAGCCTCAGTATTAGGGTACAGAAGACTGATGCCACTCTGATGTGGATTCTAAAGAATGCTCAGTTTGTTAAACATGGTACCAAGACAGCAGAGGGTGGGTGTGCCTGCTTGGAAACAAGGTCTGTCCAGCACCTGCCACCTGTAGTGTGTTGGAACATCCTTAGTCAAGGTCATTTTTTATGAGTCATTCCCAGTTGGCAAAGGGTTGTGTAGAAATGTGATCCGTGTTTTTCTATATGCAATTCCACAACTACCACAAGCGGGTAGGATGTGAGGAGTAATCACTCCAGCAGCCACTGTTTCTTTGGAATGCATCATCTTCTGGAAGATACATTATTCAAGTATAGATACAAACTACATGTTTTTAGCATACACCTCTTTGGGCTTTTCTTTTTCCCTCTTAAGGTGAATAAGTGCATCTTATTACCTGCTTTATCTTTGAAATATTCATAGTTGAGTGGAAAAGATTTAATTTGGAAATAAAAGAAAAACAATGGGAAGACATTCAATAGTATGATTTAAATATGCAAATTGACCCAAGTTCAAATGGCTATGCTTTGATTCAGATTGATATGATATGAAGTAGCAATGTGATCATAGTAGAAACTGGTTTATCCATTTACAAAGTACTTGAAGATTTACTTTAAGATAAGAGAAGCCAATTTCCTTATGTATTGCTGTAAATAATGAAATCACAGTCTTAGAATGTTTCTGTGACTCTTCCACAGTTTTGAATTAAATCATTTAGTCACAATGCCTTTTTTCTTCCCTCTCCTTTAGGATGTGAATTGTCTGTAATTCTGCGCTGTATCCCACCTTCACTTATTCTGGTGTTCATGAAGCACAGCTTTCTGTAGTACATGATTGGTATAATGCAGTGTATTTTCTGATAGAAGACATTCCTGTTTTCTTGCTTTTAGGCATGAAGGCAAAGCTTAAACCTTAAATACTAATCCTTTATGTGGTCTCTTAACAGCAAATTAGATTTTAAAAACCCCCACCTTTTTCTTTAATATTTTTAACTCACAAGAACATAGTAATAGTTTAAATTAATTCTGAATTCCACTGCATCCATGGACCTCAGCTGAATTTTAGGAATAAACCAAATGCTGTGATCAGCAATGGTTCTATGCTTGTGCATATGTCTGTGTTACTTTGAGCCAACACATTTGTGAGGGAGAAATTTGGCCTGTATGACATGTAGTTGGCAGTGATGAATGAACAAGTCTTGACTGAGGTTCTGAGTAAGTTTGCTTCTAAACTCAGGAAGTGTTCTGTAGGAGTGGCAGACAGCAATGACGCACTAAAAAGCCTTTCTTGACACAGAAAAACACATTTCACAACTGATGGCTATATTTTTCACTAAGAAAGCCTACTGTTAGTGTGCAAACCTNTGCCCCTTTGTCCTGCTTCTCTAGTATGCTAGACATTGAATTAGGGGAGGCATGAAAACATGAATGTCTGAAGATTTTTGAGAATGAGCTTAAGAGAATTGATAGGTATTTAATTATTTCTGAACTCACAACTCAGTATCTTGAATCTAGGTGTGTGTGTTGAAAACATAAGAGTATTTTGCCTGGAATTTTGTCCAGAAACTGTTGTGTGCTACTTGGTTGAGTATACTGGAGTGAGCCAAGTGAAATTCCTTGTTTGCTGTGGTCCGAAGCCATATTTCAACTTTTTTTCATTAATGTTGATGCGGTGGTGC
>VWZD01011162.1:558224-630635 GCA_013396695.1 Sakesphorus luctuosus | reverse complement strand
TACTTTTGTAAAATAGTGAGGAAAATGAAGTGTAGGATAAACTCCATTAACAATGGTATTAGTGTCTACATTTTATGTGTTTAATGTCTGTTTATATCTCAGTATCTCTATGTATATATGAGAGAAACAGGTATAATTGTTATATAAGAGATTACTTACATAAGACTATATTAGCCTGATAATACAAGTCTTTTGCACCTGTGTTTACAGGGAGCACTTGCTTGTACATAAATACAAGCATGCATTTTCAGTTCCGCTCCTTCTTTTGAGATGAAGTTAAAGCAGACCAGTGTTGAAATCAGTAATGAAAATGAGGCAAAATCCTCAGTTTGGCATGAATTATGTCTGAGAAGGTGTCCAGGAGCTATAAAAGAAAATAAGAGTGCGGGTGGAGGAAATCCTTTCATAGTCTAAGAGCAAGAGGCCTTAAATTCTGAAAAACAATAGTTCTGAAATTGATACAAGGGAAATATATTTAACAGTATGCAAACATAATATCTAGAAGATCCTGAAGTTTAAAAGCTCAGTGGGATTGAAAACCTTAAGAATTCATATGAATGCCCTTCTTTCATAAGTCAGCTACTTACTTGAGAATAACAAATAGCCTCTGCAGTCTCTGCACTAGATTTAGTTGCACGTTCTTTGAAATGGCTTGTGCTATTCACTGTCAAGTATCTGGACGAGGCCTCAGTGAAGGAGAAATTTAATTACTCTGTAATCAACATTGCTGGACTTTGGCTTCATGCAAAAGTATTTTTATACATAGAATAAATAATTTTCTGAGAAATCATACGACATTTAAAGTATTATTTGGGGTAGTTCATAGATGGTTATGGATTATATGCTTTGACTACAGGCAAAAGAAAATTGAAAATATTCAGTAAATTTCTAATTATGGTCTTGGCTGTGCTTATTGAGCAGATGCTTTAATCATATGTCTATATCAGATTAGGTGTAGAAATAATCATTTATGTGCTGTTTGAAGATGTTAATATGCAAGGTCTTGTGTTCCTACAGAAAAGTGTTTTGTACCAATCTCTGAGATCATTGCTGTAGAAGAAACTGAACTTAACAAGAAACAGCGTAACATTGGCAGATGGCAAAAAATGGCAAAGCTACATGCTTTCATAGGTAAGGCAATTAACAATGCTTGTGCTAATTACTTTTGCTGAAGGTACTTCAGGGCAGACTCAAAATGAATCCTTAGATTTAGTTTTTATTTAACAGAAATTAAATTATTAAAAAAAAAGACGAAACAACCCTCGCCGAAAACCCTACAAAAAACCACCAAAATGAACTCAAGCAAAAGCCCCACAAAAAGAAACAAAAGGAACCTCACTTAAAATCTTGAAGTTTACACTTAAAAATCCTTATTTTGGAAAATAGAACACTTCCTTTATGAACATATGCTATGTTTAGTTATTTAATGAAGTTCACACTAATGTCTTGTGTTTCTGCTGCTGAATGGCTCTACAGCAAGACACTTGCTTTCTACTACTTGACTAGAAAACCAAGAGAGGCTGAAAAAATGAATCCTAAATGTTTGAGATTTTTAAAATTATCCTTAACCATCAGAATGTGTGCATGAGAAGGTTCTTTGTATTCATGACTGCATTTTTTAAACAAAGTGCCTGAAATAAATGTCTGTGTAGGGAAAAGAGTGGTGACTTCTGTCCTGCAAAGTTGAGGCAAATGTGGTAGCTCCCATGCCAAAATTTTAACTTGTGGAGTATTTTCCTCACATTTAGTCCTCCAGTAAGAGTGATTAGAGACACTGTAGATAAGTATACTTGTCTCACCAGCCTAGTTCTTAATGCACAAGAAAACTCTAAATCTTTTTATCTCAAATTTCAGCTTTATGAAATTAAATTCATTCCGTTGGTTACATGAGGTCTTATGTCAGTCTGGCTTATCTTCTTAAGCTTGTGGCATTTTATATTATGTACATATGGCAGACTTTAAGACAGGTAAAATATTATATAAGCTCAGTGAACTTTTGAACAAGTACGTCTATAATAAGTTTTTGAAAAATTGCTAGTATTCTGTTTAAAAAGAAGTAAATGTTTGGGTATCTGCTATAAGATCGTGACCTCAGCAGGTATTTTCATTTATGTTTTCATTTGGGCTTTTTACGAATGTCCTGTTCACATTCTGAATGCTTCTGTCATTGCAGTGGGGGTTAATTGCCATTTTCCAAAGGTTGATAAATTGGTGATCTTTCTGAAATGCATTTGTCATTTCATAGGACTGTCTCATTATGCCTCTTCATTTTTTTCCTTTTCTTTCTTTAAATATTTATTTAGTGTATTATGTGAAGAAAGCCCGAAATCACCGCTGGCGGTGCAGTGATGTGACTTTTTGGTGTGTTGATGAGCACTTATGTAATCAGTGGATACAGGCGCTGAAAGAATTACTTGAAATGCAGAGTAAGTTTGAATAAACTGTGAACATTTGCACCATCATTTTTGCAGGATTGTACATCAATCAGTCTAATTTTGATATTTCTGCTTTTTTGAACTCTTAAGAGCAGCTTATGCTCAAAAATTGAGGGAGTTGAGAGTTGGAAGTGGCTCCTTATCACTACTTCTGTATTTTGCATAGTCACTAGGTTGTACTGAGTGTTTGATAGGACTGTAAGTGTCATAATTTTGCCCGGATATAAATTATTTTCACAGAATAAGAACACATTACAACCTTAGCAGAGGCTTTAAATGACTAATTTTGGAGGAAGTAAAGGGCAGGTGTAAACTCAGGAATATGAGGTACTTTATAGAGATTTGAGGACAAGGATTGTAGCAGTTGTAAGATCTATAGGTGGCTTTTTGTGTGTTTCACCTTTCCAGACCCTCTCTCATCAACGAAATGTGCCTTATGTAGTAAGAGCTTCATTAATAATTTCTGAGATTCTTGGACATCTACTTCTTGAATGTTAAAAGTAGTTTTACATGAATTATTCCTGAAAGAAATACCTTGTCAGTAAGTGGCAAGAGCAGAGAAACTCCATGATAGAAGAGAGGTCAAGGATGACCATACCACAGGCAGTGCCCTCACTTACCACAGTGCAGTCCCACTGCATCTGAGCAGGGTGGGCAGAACAGGGATGGGGATAAAAGCAGATCTGATTTACAGCCCTGGTGACTGAGTCCATCCAGGGAGGCCAGAGCAGCTGGAGCTGGAGACAGGAGTTGAGATGAGCTACCTACAGCATAGATCTGTGGTCCATCTGTGATGCAGAGTTGGAGAAGGGATTGTGTGCAAGTACACCTACAATGTGCCTCAAGCAAGTACTTCAGGCTCACAGAGTAAAAATGGTTCTTTAACAAAAACCATTCTGAACAATCAATGGGAATATGTTTCTTAATGTTTTTGTTCTGTATACGTAACACAAGGTCTTTTTCAAAAAATGAGGTTTGTGTACCCATTCAGTACGGGAGAATGTGGCCTGAGCAGTCCACTCTGTTTGGTGCAATTGTTACTTTTATTGGTAACAAACTACTTTAGAAAGGGTGAATAGTTCTTTTGAGCGTGTGGCAGATTTAAACCATTCGAACAGTCTGTGTTGGGGGGATTTGTTCTAAAAGTGTGCTGTGCTAATAACTCTGATGTTCTTTCCTTTTAAAATAATAATTTAGAATGCCATCTGAGGAAGTATGATTGTTAGAAGACTTTTTCTGTTCCATGAAAAAAAAGAAAGGTTCCCTAGGTGCAGCAAGCATTGCTATTTTCCATAACTGTTAATACAAAGGTCTAATAATTGTTTTCATTGCCACTACCAATGTAAATCCATAACTATTTGGAGAAAGTTGAGATAGTAATATCAAAGGTGTTTTGGGGGGTAGGGGGCAAGGGATTACACTGTAGGTAACCCCATGCTGTGCAGCATGTAATTTTGTGGGGTGTTCTTATGGTGACTTGATCACAGAAAGGAACATTTTAACTGTGTTCTTAAAGCAAGAAGATAGTTCAAATAAACCAAGGTAAAATTATTTCTATGTATACTTCACTTACAAGTGCCTTTCCTATTGCTGCCCTTCTGGCCTTATATCCTGTGACACCAATGTACTTAGTATTGCTAATGCAGTGGGGTGTTAATAGGTTTGGTTTTGTATGGCTTGTTGAATTTTTGTTTTGTGTACAAAAGGAGTAGTATAGTGCAATACTTTTCCTTACTGCAGAGTCCAGACCAAAGCAGTTGCTTGTGTACATTAATCCCTATGGAGGAAAAAGACAAGGGAAGAGGATTTATGAACAGAAAGTTGCTCCTCTCTTCAGTCTGGCTTCGATATCCACTGATGTTGTTGGTGAGTAATGAATATTTTAGTTTCTTAATAAACACAATATGAACCCTTTAAAACATCCTCCAGTAGCTAAAGTTCTTTCTGTTAGCTTTTCTTATTAAGGAAATGAAACAAAGGGATAGAGAATGTTTTCTAATTAAAGTGTGGGTAGCCAAATAAATGGCAACCTTATATCAACTTTCTGCTTACTAAACTAAAAGTTCTGGTGCTTCTGAGCCTTTCTTCTCCTTTTCAGTTCCACTGTTAAAGACCAGTTGTTAATTTGCACATTTTTAAATATTTTTTCTGTATGTACTGCAGATCATGTCTCTTTCAATTTTTTCCCTGTCAAAATCCTTTGAAACACATCTTACGGACAGGCTGTTTTATATTCACATTGTTAACAGAACAATGTGAATTGTTATTATTTAATTATTTTTTACAATGGTATATTCTAAATTATTTTACAATAGTATTTTTAATAATAAATTTTCATGTGTTTATTTGTCCACAGTAACTGAACATGCTAACCACGCTAAGGACAATTTATTTGAAGTTAATATTTATAAATATGATGGGTAAGCAACTTCACTTGCCTTTTTTATTTCTTTTCAATCTGATATATTATGTAATCTGCCTCTTCTTGTCTCTAGTTTAAAATGGTAGCCTTCATTGCTGATAGATTTATTCCATCAACTCGAAGTTCTGGGGCATGTTCCTTTCTGTAGGAGATCCTGATTTACATGTATCAAAAGAAAACTAAACTGTTGCAGTAAACGTATTCAACACACAATATTCAAGTATAGTATAACAATGCTGGCGTGAGATTTGTGTTCAAAAGATGAATGTAAGATTAATTCTGCTTAGTTGAGCATTCTGTGAAAGCTCAGAGGCTGTCCTGAAATGTGTCATGATCTTGACATACACATGAGTTCAGAGCACTGCACCAGTGGCATTCAACCTGTGTATAAAAAACATGGACTGTTAGAAATATTTCAGGTAGCTCCTCTTGCAGTGTGTGGCTGTTCAGCAATGGCTGCATCACTTGGCTTTATTTGCATTTGTTCTGTTGTGGAGTTAATTTTTAAAAGGACTTGACTGAATGGTGATATTGCATTCCATTATTAAATCTGCTGTAAAAGCAGAATATTTTAATAAATGAGCTAGTCATTTCAGTTTTCAGTTCATAACATTAAATAAGTTGTATGTCTGGAAAATCACGAAAATGTATGCAGAGCCTGTGTAGATAAACTCTCATGACTACAGTATTTTAAAATAGTCTCTTATACCTGTTGACAGGTACATTTAAACTGCTAAGTTACAAAAGTAAAACACATTCTGTCTTTCAGAGGAGTTTGGCTGGGGGAGCAGATCTATATACATTGTATATATCTAGTAAGGGCATGATGTTGAGAAATTTTCTTAGTAAGAAATGACCTTCATAGGCTAAGTTTCCAGGCTTTACGTGCTTTAAAATAAATTGACTTTAAATAAGCAGTTTTGTCTATACTAGGATTTTTCTTAATTTTTCAGAGGTGCAAAGAGAGTGGACCTTGATGCTATAAAAGCCTACTTAGTTAAGGTTTTTCCTTTTCATTTGACTTGTGATTTGGGATAAGTATGCTGATGGTTACTGAAATTCCAATACAGAGCAGAAGAGGGGAGCAGTGAGCCCATGTCCACTCCTTGCAAATTGTTTCTTAAAGCAATTGGTAGGGAACCAATTGTAGTAGTATGTGAAGGGGTTTGGGCAGATTCAAGGTTTTGTATTTATTTTCTTTGATAGGGTTTTTTTGTTTTCTTTCTCTAACATGTCAAGATAAACTAATAGGCCAAAGAACTGCATCTTTTTAGAACCTTATGATTCTTTTATTCCCAGGCTGAGCCAAAATGGCAGTTTATTCCCAGGCTTGGCCTGTCATTCCAAGCCTGATTTTTGTCTATCATGTGCAGGTTTTTTTCTGTGGTCAACAGTGATGTTAGGAAGGAGATTTTGTACTAAAACTACTTGTTAAAAACAGATCACATGGTCATCTGGAAGATGTAAAAAAACAGTTGAACCACATAAATATGTGTGTTTCTTCAAGTTTAGCTGACTTTTCTCACAGGTGGGAAAAGGTTCTTTGTATTCCTACATCTAATTGTTGTTCAACTGTCTTCTTTGATGGGTTCTGATAAGTGGCCTTCCCTTTGTTCAGTGAGGAATTTCTTCATTTAATCTCCAGATTCCCTATTTGGCAAAGCCATAGATGGAATTCTGCAACTAAATACAGGATTCTTAATGATAATCACTACTTTTCAAATGTTTTTACTTGTGGCAGCTTATTTAAACCTCTCGTATGTGTTTCCTGTTCTTCCTAGTTTGCCTTATAAGAATTTCTTATGGAGAGTGTACTAACCTAATAGCTCAGTGACAGAACTGCTGCTCTTTAAGCACAGTTACTTAAAATATTCATTTGGTTATGATATAGCAGGGGTTTGTACATCATTGTGCAGAACAATTAGAGCATGCTGTAACACTGTGCAAGTGATAGCCATGTCTAGAATGAGTCACAGGTATCACTGTGGTTCCTTATCCATATGCCAGTTGCACAAGCCTTTGTAGAACTGTTTCTGGTTGGGTTTTTTTCCTGTTTTTTGAATTAGTTCACGGAATGGCTGAGATTAGAAGGGACCATAGTTCTTTTAAAACTCATTTATGTTGTGGACTGGTTCTGCTGAAGTCCTCTAGCATATGTCATTTACTGTTACCATCTCTCAAAAAAGTGAAATGCTAGTCTACTAGTAAAATAAAAACAAAAACTAAGAATCACTCTGAGATCTCTCTTTCAAACTTTCTTCACTAAGAGCCTGCACACATCAGCTCACACGTGTGTGACTTGTGGATTGGTCATCTGATGTTTGCAATGAATTTGGTCATGCTGTTATTGCATATGTGAAATTCTTTATCTATCAGTATTCACCCTTGATAGATACAGACATTCATATAACTGTCACCTCTGAGCCTGGATCTACTATTTGTTCTAGAAGGTCAGTCATCACAGGGCTGGAGCACCTCTGCTATGAAGACAAGTTGAGAGAGCTGGGGTTGTTCAGCCTAGAGAAGAGAAGGCTTTGGGGAGACCTTAGAGCACTTTCCAGTACCTGTAGGGGGCTTACAAGAAGGCTGGAGAGGTACATTTCGTGGGGCCATGTAGTGATAGGAGAAAGCATACTGGCTTTAAACTGAAGGAGGTTAGATTAGGCATGAGGAAGAAATTGTTTACTGTGAGGGTGGTGAGGCACTGGAATAGGTCGCTCAGGGAAGCTGTGGATACTCCATTCCTGGAAGTGTTCAGGAGCAGGTCGGATGGGGCTTTGAGCAAACCATATACTGAGAGAACATTGACCTTGAAGTGACCTGGAAATTTTTGTCCACTTAACCTCTACTGTGAGTCTCCAGAGAAAGATAAGACAAGCTAAAGGTAAGGAGTAATGTAGCTAAGCTATTGGAAGAAAAAAAGTTATGAAAATGGAAAACAAATAACCTTCTCTCCCAGGGTCCTAGGTCTTGGCTTGGAGTTAGACAGCATATGTTTTTAAGACTGTCCTCTCCATTCATGAAGGCAAATGACTGATTTTTTCAAGTTTTCCTTCTGGTGAAAATACAATAATAACTGAATTTCAATCATCTATACTTAAAAATTAGGTAAATTAACTTGTCCCATGAAATAAGTGTTCATTCTGCAATATCTGTTGCTGACAATGTGAAAAAGAGTATTAGTTTATGAGTTGGAAATTATTGCTATAGATAACAGTAAACATTTCTAAACTTGTATGCTAGGGACTGCATATATAACTGGGTTTCTCATGTGTTCCTTGAAAGTGTACTTGAATTAGTTTTTCAGTTAAAGAATGTATATGCTTTTAGAGTTCATCGTGTGCATTTGATTATGGTTCATAAAATGTGTAATGCTGTAAAATAGTCTTTTACTTCCAAGTATTTACTTGGCTGTGGACTCTCTGCTGAGCTTTAACATATTGAGGATCTGTATATCTGCTGCACCAGCTCTAACTCAAATTAAATTAGCAAAACAAATTTTTGCATCTGGTAACATTTAGAACTTTGTTTCATTATGAATGGTTATGTAGATATACATGACTTCTGTCTGTTTGATGGGCTCTCAGCATGTTCAAAAGAACATGCAGGCATGCACTTCTGTTTTTTGACTTTCATATAACATATATCCCTATTAAATTGTTTAAAATACACTTTTGCCCAAAGTGGCAAATATTAACTTTTCCTTTTTAGTAAAGATACCCTATTTCTATTTTGTGTACTTAGAAAGCTGTATGTACAGTCCTGTTCAGTGTTTTATTTGTATAGTGAATTTTCCTTGATATTTGTCTGTCTGCACACAGCAGTAGAGGATAAAGATTTTTATAGGTTGCATTCCCACATTTTTTCCTAACGTTACAGATATGTCTAAGTGTATTTGCAATTGTGTAGCTTGAATTTTTTTTTCTGCTTTTTGTTAATTGCCAATTGACTGTGGGCTACTATATTCTGTAAAAGTGGAGGAGGAGAATAAAACAACTGTTTTTGATGTGCCCAATGCATGCCCTAAGTAGAACACTTGCCGTGTTGTTTATTGACTGTTAGTGCGCATTCTAATTTGTGTTTCCTGGCAGTGTTGTTTGTGTTGGTGGGGACGGCATGTTCAGTGAAGTGATGCATGGTCTCATTGGAAGAATTCAGAAGGACTCTGGCATAGACCAAAATAATCCCAAAGCATCGTTAGTCCAGTGCAATATAAGGATTGGCATAATTCCTGCTGGTAAGAAAGGGTTAACTTTCAGTTTAATGTTTTTCCATTTCATTCTTGAAATTTTTTCATATTCATAACTTCTTGAATTTAGGCCTAAGTGTAAGATCTGAGCAATGATATTCCATAAAGGCAGCTAACTAAAGCTGTTTGTATCCAGATACAATTACTGATCACATGCGATTTTATTTAGGAAGAGTATTTTGTGAAGGAACTCAAATCTTAATGTGTAACTTCAAAATTTACTTACTACTTCTTTTCTTGTGGCTTGCTGTGTGTTAATATAGATAAGATGTTGACAGTAATATTCTTCTGAACAGAATAATGAGTGGAATTTACTGAACAGAAATTTACCTGATAACTATTTTTTCAGTTTCAAATGCTCTGCAAATTTAGTTAGAATTGAAGTGAGATCCTCCCACTGGTCTGGCTAACTCCAAACAAATGCTAAAATTTCTTCTCTTTTTTTTATCTCCATTTATTATCAGAGCAAGTATGGGGCAACTACAGCTGAGGAACAGTTCTGTTTCCAGACCAAGCTGCAGTTTCTGCCCTTTTTAGAGGTGCTATACATTCACAGTTCTCAATGTCAGCCACTTTTTCAGGCAGTCCTGACTATTGTCATTTGAGAGAACTCAGTTTTCAAAATGAGGTCTTTAGTGATTTTATTATTGTTATTTCTATTGACAGTGAAGGTACTCTTTGGATTAGTCTTGCTGTTTTAAATGTGGTGTCCCAGGTGTTAACCTCACCTTGCCCATTTGGTCCTCAAAGGTTCCTTCACAAGTTGGATTACACTATGACTCTCTTCTGGAGCTCAATTAAGTGTTGCAACTCTTTAACAACTCTTTACTTGTAATTTTGAGGTCTCCATTGAGAGACAAATGGACAGCTCTGTGTCTTTTCTATGCTGTTCTCTTTTTCTTGTCTGATGCTTGAGCTTTCAAGTAAGAACTGGGATATGAGATAAGCATCATGAGCTTCTGATGAGAATTAAAATAAAGGCTTCTGAGAAAATTTACCACAGGTTGTAAAAATATACCAAATGAAGTAGTATGGTTATGCCCTCAGGCTTTAGGTGACTAATTTTATACCCCTTACATCTTTGTGAAAACTTTATCCAAACCCAAGTGATCTGTGTTGTTGCTTGGAAGAAGCTTAACCTTTTCTGCTTGCAGTACAATAAATGTTTAAATATCTGAAAGTTGCAATGTGAATATCCCCATTTAGTTTTTCACCCTCCTTGTTAGCTAGCACATTAAGGGTTCTATATAACAGAATTACTATATAGAAGTATATTCTGATTTTATTTGTTAAAACTTTGTATTACAGGCAGTTTGTGTAACAAAATTCACAAGAATAGAATCTGAAGTGTTCTTCTCTTCCTTTTCCTTATTTGGGCAAATTTCTTGAACTGAAGGTTTTTTGTTTACATGATTAGTTTCAGAAGATTTTGTCTACTGATGATACATGACCGTAAGAAGATACAATTGAAAAAACAGATCCTCAGTATTAATAGCTATTTTTCTGTCCTTAGGAAAGACTAACCTTGCTTTTTCAACAATTTCTTAATACTTTTTTCCAATTGCACTCAAAAAGTATGACCTTCACTGACATTTTATTTTGCTAGCATGTATCAAGTCAGTTTCTTCTCTTACATATTTTAATGTTTTGTTGTATTTTGTCCATTGTATCCTTTTGTTATTTGAATACATACTGTATGTTCTATTCCTTGAACTAACATGAGATACAGTGTTGTAATCAGTGCTATAATTCAATTATTTTCTCCAAGTCATTATTCAGATCTCTCAAAAATTATTTATGATGGTGTATAAGGAAGCTGGCCTTAGAGTTCTATTAAGCCTGTTTTTGGAAGAGGATAATTGATCTTCATGTATATAGTGCAATGTTTAAAATGATCCTTACTGTATATATGGGAAAGTGCTTATTTACTGAAAAAGGTAGTCAAATCACTGAACAAATCTTAACTATTTCTAGTCATTGCAGAGACCTGAAACTGAGTATGAAATAGCCAAGCCCACTGTGAAGGCAGCAAGAGTTAGTTTTTTGTTTTGGTGTCGTTTTTTTCCAGCCCTTGGTGAAGTTGTTGTCTGTTCATCTTTGCCTGATGTAATGGAGTTCTAGCCATGTATTGACCCCAACAGTTCCCTTAGTTCCATCACAAGTACAAGAAGTATGTTCCAAAAATGACTGAATTCTTAAAAAGACTGCTTTTTTTTTAAACTAAACTGACAGTCCTGAAATACAGCAAGCCAAAAGTAGTAATGAAATATAAATCATCCATGTAGAAAAACTTCATCCATTATGTTCTTTCTAGTTCTTTATAACCAACCTTTATTTAAAAATCCTAACAGCTCATTAACAGATACTGAAAACAAATGCTATCTATAGTTTAGAGATTAAGATCTAAAGCTCTGTGTGTCTACTGATACATGGAGATAGTTTACTCAGTGGTGACAGGAGCCTGGGGTAAGGTGACACTGGATCAGTGTTTTTGCCTTTTTTATCATTTAGTTCCTGATGTCAAGCTGTGTTAAGAGAAACATGGCAGGTTGTGGTTTGTGGTTGTGATTAAACAGTTTCTGTATTCAAACAGACACTCAATTCAGCAGACCTCATCTGTGCTCACTGGCTGTCCATTTAACTGTACAAAGGTTTGAAATTACAAATTAAAGAGGTTTAATGCTAAAACACTTTTATCTATATGACTGGGTTTGAGTAATTAGCTTTATTTCGCATCGGGATTTAATTGTGCAGGTTCTTTTTTTTAAAAATGTTGAATGCTGCTTGTATATCATGCTTCTAACTTTCTGAAGCAAGTCTCTGCTTGGCTCCATTTTTTTCTTGAATGGATGCGTGTGTTTCCAGTGTGTCCTATGGTTGAGAAATACCATGATTCCTTAGGCTTTATGAAACATTTTTATGAAACCACTTGTGTTTTTGTTGACATGAATAAAAGGCTTCTTCTCAAATGGCAGTTTTAACTTTTGAATAATTTCTCCTAGTTGCAGCCATTCTTCAAATCTGCCAGTGTAAATTGACTGCCACTGTAAACAGGTTTGCTGTTAAAGAGTACTTAGTGGTTGTAGCACACCGATGAAAACATCTTTTTAGTTATTTCTTCCTCCCAGCCTTAAAAACTAATTATTTTTTCCTAGCATTAAAAGCGCATTCAGCCATGGAGCCTCACTGCATTCAGAGTAGTAATATGTCTCCACAGAACTTAAAAACAGAGAATCATTTCTGTAACAGCACGTGACACTGAGGTTTCATCCACATGTTTTAGGATTACAATTACACCCTCTGGAGTAAGCCAAAGNGCAGGTAGTCAAAAAAAATCTGACTTCACTCTGTGCTGCTACATAATACTGTGGCATTCATTCCAAAATCAAAGTCTGCAACCTACGCTGGAGATAGGGGAAAAATTCTTCCAAACACTAGGGAAGATTGAATGATAGGGAAGATAGACATGAGTTAATAACTACAGTCATTATATACTTCTAGTGAATCCAGATTACTTTCATTTTAGTGGTGGTCAACTCCGTAATGTCTAGGATTGAAGCATGCAGTATGATTATAATCAGCATGTTGAGGTGTAGCAGTGTAAGTTAAGAATGCTAAAGATGGCACGAGCTCCCTGTGGGAAGGTAGTGTAGAAAAATGTTGGAGGATTCACTCACAAACTTAAAAAACAGATTCAAGTCAAATCATGAAGCATGACTGGCCTTATATACTGTTAGCAGCTAGAGTCCAAAAATTCTCTTGAAAAATTTGTTATAGCATAGCAATAAAAGCTATCTTTTTTAATTACTCCAAGTGATGTGACCACAGCCTTCTCAGTTACAACATTTGTAATATTTAATCATCTTTGCTGTTTAGCTAGCATCTCATTTCATAGTTCAGTATATCCACTTTGAATTGTAATGTTTTATGTTTTTCCTTCAGCATTTTACATCCATTATGCTTCTTGAAATGACAGTCTTAGAGCTGAATACTGCATTTAATATAGTGGACCTGCTATGAAGACAACTAAGTCAAAACTTATTCCTGTGATATTAATTTCACCTCTTAAATTTGCCATTATTGGAATAATGCATTTTTGTTGTACTGTGTTATTAGACTTATGCTGAAGTGAGTATCTACCAAGCAATCCCAGACGAAAATCCTTCTGAACTCTTTCTTTTTAAGCTGATGTTAAACTTGGTGTCTTAGTCTCTGGATGCAGAAAGGAAGGTGTATAAAACTTTAAATGTAAGCCCAGGGTATTAATCTGTCCCTGTAACTGTAGCTTTCCCCCTTAGTTTTAAATGTGCCAGATCCTTGTCATTTAAAAATTGCTTCCCAGAAGAGTCAGTTTATAGATTTTTTCAAAATGCTAAATGCTGTTGAGCCATAAGTATGCAGTTATTCTGTCATTAGTACGACTCACCTGACATTTTGTCTATGAGATGACTGCATGGATTATGACTTAACAAAAATACTGCAGAGAGATGGGACCTCCATTGAAGTTGCTATTCTACCTGTTTTCACTACAGAATCTTGTTTTCATACTAATTTGTCTGAGGATTTTGTGTGTGCTGTGGGACCACCTGCCGCTATCAAGAGTATCTCACATGGAGCAATGCTCATGAGCTCTAAAAGTATTTGTACTTCTTTATCAAATTCACTGTTTTCCATAGGATCAGCATCTAGCTGACTTGCTTCTGTCACCTGCTTAGTTTAGTACTTCCATTTTTTTCTAATTTGTTTCATTCTCCATAAATAAAAGCATAGAAATAAATATTTATAGCCCACACCGTGTATGTGTTTTGGTTTAAGAAAACTTACTTGTAAGTTAGTAGACTAACCATATTTCAGATGATTAATTCTAGCAATTTGACTTTATTTTGTTGGTCCACAGAATCAACAGCATGAACTCTTACACACAACTAGGAAATCTTCTGGTTTTGCTTAACACGGTTTGGTGGTTCTATGACATTTAAAGCTTGTGAATTGGTGTCTGAGCACCTGTCCACGTGACTTGTCTATTCTCAAATATCCAGCAATATTCACATGTAAAGAGAAGATCTGGTGATTTAGCTGTCCCACCTTCTGTGTGGAGCAGGCTATCGTTTTCCTTTCCTTAATGTTGCCTTAGCAGAAGTGTTTTAGGGGAGTGCATGCTCTTTAATAATTTTAATACATATCTTGATCATTCCTCCTTGTGATTAATTGAAAGGAAGGATTTCCTTGATAATTATTAAATTACTAAATGTATTTATATAAAAGATTACATTTTTCATATTTGGGGAGGGAAAGAACATAGAAGAACTTGCCTGTGTAACAACTATGTGACTGTAAGATGTATGTATGGCCAGGCTTCGCGAAGGAAGTTTTGGGAAGGGCTCTCCCCATGTGGGTGTGTCCTTCAAGCCGGCACCAGTGGATTTTTTAGGTGAGGTACAGTAAGTGCAGAACTGGCCCCACCCTTTAACTCCTAATGATCATCTGCCCCGGCCAGGTGAGCTTGGATGGTGACAGTGAAGTCCTCAGGACTAGAACCTACAGCCCCCAGTATTCCCAGGAGGTCTCCCATCCAAGTACTAACCAGGGCTGACCCTGCTTGGCTTCCAAGAGCTGATGGGATCGGATGTCAGGGAGGCATTTAACTGCCTATGACTGTAAGATATCTCCTAATAAAAAAACAGACGTTGGGGAAAATAAGTAAAGTATGGTAAAGATTTGAAATAATTATACATTAACAGAAACCAGTTGATGTGCCCTCTACATACTTCTCAGAATGACAGAGTATGCTGAGGTGAGAGGGACTCACAAGGATCATCGAGTTGAACTCTTGGCCCTTCATAGGACCATCTCCAAGAGCCACACTATGTGCCTGAGTGTATCATCCAAATGCTTCTTTGAACTCTGTCAGGCTTGGTCAGGCTTCATGTTTTTAGTAAGATCTTAATATCAAAATATCTGGGATGAGAGCTTTCTTTAGCTGGGAGAATTCAGATACTCAATTGTCTCTTTGTGGTGGTAAGGAGCCACCATCATTAAAATGTACTAGCCCTACACAAGACAATTATTGTACTGCAGTAACAATTGGAAGCCAAGCAGCGTAATCTGCAGCTTCTGAACACTGGAGGTTGGTGACATTTTAGATCAAGGAGTCAATCTCCTTAGGGTGAGTTTGAGTTATGGTTAGGGTATTTCATGTCTGCAAGTGACGTGGGTATCTAAACTCATGTTATAGCCAGGACCTATCTGGTCAATATGGTCAGTAGAGCTGGTTGATCTTCTGTTGCATCTGCCAGTCACATGCAGATGTCTTGCTTCCTAAGGCCCTCCCAGTGGCGCCTGTGTGTGAATACCTTGAATCGAGTTCAAGCTGCCATCAGCTCTTCCTGACAAGTTGTCCTTGGCCAGAACGGAAGCTTTGACATACTGTCTGCAGTGTTACATGCACACATGTAGCTATGTCTAAATGTCTTCACCTGAAACTTAATCATTCCTTTGCATATCGATTTTCTTCTTTACCAGCATATCAGTGCAAAACTTACTGAGTTTCTATAGTGAGATCTCTATTTTTTTTTTAAGTGAATTCGGGCCCACTTAGCAAACAGTCCAACTACTTTCTTCTCAGTTGCATGTAGTTCTGTGCAACCCATAAAAACCTCTTATATTTTCCTCCACTCAGGCTGTTACCATAAAAAATCCCCAAAGAAAATCTAGCAGAGTATGTATATTAATTTTCTGCTGGTTTAACCAGAGCATACAACAGCCACTACCTAATATTAGTCTAGAGTCATGCTCTATGGAAGCTTCATGCCCAAACTGGGTGCTCTGGCAATCCTAAACAATTAAACTATTATTCAAGCTGTATTTGCATTCTAATCCTGTTTTTCATATTAGAACTTATACTGATGAAATAACCCACATTTTAGTGGGGTTTGCACGTGCGTCTCTTCTGCGTGCTGTTTCAGCAGTTGTAGATTCCACATCTATTGAAGACTCCCCTAATGACCTAGAATTCTTGTTTGGTTAAGTAGTATTCAAAAATACTCAAATCCTTAGTTATCATGAACATTTTTGTGACCTTCAAACTAGTCCATTAGGTTCATGGTAGGTATAGTGTTATATTCTCTTGGGAGATATGTAAGGAATGCCATACTTACATCCATGTAATTATGTCACTGGTTTTGTTGTTCCATACTATCAGCTCCAAAAGGGAAAAAAATACATTTACTCTTTGTGGTAATAGTCCACTGTCCTGTCTGAGAAAGGGCGATGATTTGACACTTGGTAAAAACTGTTGATGTCTTCCCCAGTCTCCCATTTTAGAATCTCAGAATTAATTTCAGACTTCAGTTTTAATTTTAGCCCTTCCTTGCTAGTTAATGAATAAAAATGAAAGTAAGTTCTATGTAATTGCCAAAGAGATTAATCAGCTTTTAATTGACTACAGAAGATCATAGGGAGATAAGCCTCTGGTGCTGAAATGTAGTTTGCATGAATTACCCTCTTCTCCCACCTGTTGTGTAATACTACTTGGAAGCTCTGTTTACATAAAGACAAATATTATTAAGTAATTCTAGGAGCAGAAGGCACAGAGATCTGGAAGAAATGAGAAAGGCTGAATTAAGTGTTAGGCTTGTACATTCAGCAGTAAAAGTTCAGGTCAGATCTCTCAGGGCTAATTTTTTCTTTGTTTTTCTTTTCAAAAGTAGTGAGAATTTTATTTCCGTAAATTCAAATTCATGGGTGTAGGAGGTAAAATGAAACTGAAAAATTTGGCAGTGAAGTATAGCTTCAGTTTCTGAACTCTACTTAATATTTTTTACTACAAAAATTTAAATGTGACATAAAGTCATTATCTGTGTACCTTGTCTACTATGATACTGAGAGCAATTGGAGTCCTGTTACCTGTGCAATGGCATATGCCTGTAATGGTGCTCTTGCACCGTCTTGAACCTCAGCCTGATAGTAAGAGATCTGTTCAGCCACACTGTTTCTTTTGTTCTGCCATTCTGTTATATTTAAATTCTCTTTAATTGGCTCCTGGGGCTGCTTCTTGTTCACTGTGGCAGATTTCTGCATAGCATTTACTTGGTAGAAGCTTCTATCATGCTGTTCACAGGTAGGGGAAGTGGTGTCCATTTTCTGAGAAGTGAATTGGAGGGAAAAGGATTTTCTTTGCTTCTGTTCTTAACTGCGTATGCCCTGACTGGTTTTGAAGTGAATAAGAAGCAAAAGTGGATTTTAAATAGTGACTGCTCATTCCTCCCTTTTCAATTTCTATTTCATTTTGATTAGGCCTCAGAAATTAAGTACTCTGTATTTGAGCTGCTCTTCAGCTAGTGTATCTGAGAACACGTGTGTAGACAAACTAAGTTTTTCTTTTCAGATATCTAGCCTTGACTTTGAAGGAATTCAATTTCATGTAAGTGATGGGAGAAACTATAAACTAAATTTGGAGTTAGGTGCTGCAACAAATACTTCTGTAGTTCTGGACCTGACTTCCAAGTCCCTGCTGCAGAGTAGAAAATAGTTCCCTGCGTTAGGCTCTCATTTTTTATACAGATCAGGGAGAATTATCCGTTTCTAAACAGCACATAGGTGAAACCTAAAGCTTCCCCCCTTTCTTCTTGTAGGTATTTTGCATCAAGACTGTAAAGGTACATCTCTATCCATTTTGCTTCCCTGTCCAGAAACTAATTCCTGAAAGCAAGTACTTACTAATTTTCAAATAATGGAATTGAGCAGAAGCTTCTGATTTAAGACTGAAGGAGGAGAGGATGTTGACATCCTGGAATTTAGATCAGTACCACAAAAAACAGGAGACCAATCAACTTCTCTTTTCATGAGATCTCAATGAGCAAGAAATCATGAGCAAAGGAGACTCAGTATATGCCTGCCTTAATTGATATAAAAGCTATAACAGAATCCTGAAATTTTCCATGTAAATTAACTTACTTCCCTTCACTAACTGCTATATATTTATTACTTATATTGTGAAAACATTTTTTTGTTTGTACAGAGAGAAATAACTTGTACTCATTGGGGGGAAAATGTTACAACTTAAATAATAATATTTGTATTCCTGTATTTACTTTGTTACATAAAATAGAAAGGGGAAACCCAAAGGAACATAATGTTTTTACTTGGAAGACAATGACCATAATACTTGTTTTGGAAAGATCAAATTCATCTCTAGTTTTTTGTTTTTCAGGATCAACAGATTGCATATGCTATTCAACTGTTGGCATTTCTGATCCAGTAACATCAGCTCTTCATATTATTGTTGGTGGGTGATTGCAGTTTGCTGTTGTGTTATGAAAATGATGAAAATAACCCAAAATACTAATTGAATTTAGTTCTTTCTGTATGTCTGTGAAATACAATTTGAACATAATGACTGAGTTGAAATACCAGGTTTTTGTCTAGTATTTCAATCTCTAATACAGGAGGTTAAAAATTAATTTCTTTCTCTACAGTAGTTAATTGTTTTCAAGGGATCATAACATCCTGAAGCTTTGTCTGGTGCTCAAGTTTTCATGCATTCTGGCATTCTTTTGAAAATAGTAAAATGCATTAAGTAGCATCAGTTGTTGGACTATATCTGTCTATATGTGTATATCTGTCTTAGAGAAACCTATGAGAAGTGCATGTGGACTTGAATAGTAGTATTTTGTGTTAGTCATCCAGTTGTCCTGTGCATTTCAATGTTCCCACGCCAAGTTAGAAGTATGGCTTCTGCTTGACTAGAATTAGCTGCTAATTCCAATTTTTTGCACTCTCTAAGTCATATATTTGAGGAGGAACTAGGGAGGAAAACTGCTCTTCAAAAAATGCTTTTTGATCATGTTATCATAAGTAGGGATGCTGATATCGCCACTTCTCAAAGTCCCCTGGTAATGGAATCCCTGAACTGCATGGGGGCTGAAGGAGAGAGCTTGACATACTCAGTGCACTGTGATTTGTGATATCCATCCTATCTGCCACATACTGAAGAAATATAGTCACCCAGTTCTTAATACTGAATTTGAAAAATGGTTCACGGTGGTCTTCAGTTTTAATGATGCTGTCTAAGTGTGAGGGAGAGAATTTCCAAATGGCGATTAGTTCATCATCACTTATCAGTGAGCATTTAACATTTGCAGTTTTAGGAGCTGATGTTGCAAAGGTTTACACATCTGCCTCTCTTTACTAACCCATGGTTAACTCTGTTCAGCATCTGTAGAGTTTTGGCCATTGGACTAGGATTGCTGAGAGATGTGGCTTCAGTGTAACAGTATTTTAGCTGTGTTATTAAATCACAGAATCCGAGAATGGGTCAGGTTGGAAGGGACCACAGTAAGTCATCTGGTCCAACTTCCCTGCAAAAGGAAAAAAAAAACCACACCAAAATACCAAACAAGCAAAGAAAGAACCTCCCCTCCCAGCCCCAGTGAGTGGGTCCACCACTCCAAACCAGACACTGTGAGGACATCAGAGAAGTGGTGTGCTCTTTGTTTTTAGGGATTTTCAGGACTGGATAATCCCTGAGTAACCTAATCTGACATCATAGCTGAACCTACTTTGAGTGGGATGTTTGATGAGAAACCTCCTAAGGCTCCTTCCAGTTTGAATTATCCTCTGATAACATGACACAGAGGTTTAAGTAGTATCCAGTAGATGTACAGAAGATAACTGCATCAGTCTGCTCAGGGAAAAGGTTGTCAAGCAGTGACCTAGGGTGCCCAGGGAAGTGGTGGAGTCATCATCCATGGAGGTATTGACAAGATGTGTAGATGTGACAGTTAGAGACATGGTTCAGTGGTGGACTTGGCAGTGCTGGGTTAACAGATGGATTTGATGATCTTAATGGTCTTTTCCAAACTAAATGGTTCTATGACTCTATTCTCTCCTGCTGCTACAGGGTAAATGGTGTAAATTCTTCTTTTTAGCATACTAAGCCCTTTCTTTTCACTTAGTGCTTAATGCTTTTTAGAGTATGAGATTAAGTTAGTATTAATTTAAGAATTATTTTTTCTTTTCTGCATGTATAAGAAATATATGCATATATGATGTATGTATTATGACAAATACAACATATATTTTTTATTTTTAAAGACTTTGCAATGTTAAAGTTACTATCATGTTTACAGTTGCAAATAGAATGTCTTAGTATAACCTTGCACCTCTAATCTTCATAGGTGACTGTCAACCTCTGGATGTCTCTTCTGTACATCACAACAACATGTTTTTGAAATACTCTGTATCACTGCTGGGTTATGGTTTTTATGGAGATATATTAAAAGATAGTGAAAAGAAGCGGTGGATGGGTCCAATGAGATATGACTACTCAGGTAACTTGTGTAACTATTGCATTTTCTCAGCATGTAAACATATTGGTGCAGTTGATTTATTCTCTCCAAACCAATCTTCTGTCAAGCTTTTAAACATCAGAAACAGACCGAACATGATTTTAAACTCCTTGTAGTACCAAGTACATTGGATCACATCATATAAATCTCTGCAACTTTGGGGTTAACTTTGACAGTGGGCTTATTAAAGTTGTGTTGAATATGTGCCACATAGTGGTAACTGCCTAAAAAGTAGGAACTTCACTGTCCTAATAATTTGGAATTTCTTTTTAGTCACTTAGAGGGAGATAGGCACTCCTCTGTCTTAGACATTCAGCTGATGGAATGAATTGTTAATACTGCCCTTTGTCTAGTACTGATTACAGAGAAAGATGAGTGATTTAGCCCTGTTAGCTAATATTTGGATAAATCCTATGCTAGTAGAAATTATTTTTTGCCTTCTTTGATTTATCTTGTTTTCAGGAAAGAAGATGCATAAGGAGAATATCAGTGCAGGCCAATATTAAGATTCAGCAGTAATATATAAGTAAATTTTTTAGTGATTTTTCAAAGATGTCAAATGAAGTAATGGCACTTTTGGCAAATTTTAAAAAGCTGGTGTGGTGGTATGGTAATTCCTCATTCTTTACAGTCCAAGACATCATAAGACACAGAGCTCTGAGCTTGAGAATGGCAGCTATTGTTTTGCAGTTCTTAGAGAAGGAAAGAAAGGAACAATCAAGGAATGTATGCAGAGATGTTTGAAATACAGACTTATAATGACTTAATACCTTTTTTATGTAGGCTTCAAGACTTTTCTTTCTCATCATTATTATGAAGGAACTATTGCTTATCAACCAGCAAAACACACACTGGGATCTCCACGAGATAAAGATAGCTGCAGAACAGGGTAAGCTAATGTTTACCTCTGGATATTTGGCATGAATTGTTTTTAAAGGTCTGTACATAAATAGAGGTCACAGAAGTGTTGTTTGTAGTATCAGAATACTTGCTGCGAAAGAGACAAGCTTGTAAAAAATATTAATGTTACATTAAAAAGCATACCTCATTTTATCAGGTCATTAAACTATAATAAAATTTTGTTGGTTCTCCTTCTCCCTCAATTTTAATTGAAGCAAAGTATAACAGCACAGGACCCAGTTACAAGATGCTGAGGTTATGCTGTGTTACTGTTAAGAAATTAAAACTTTGGATGTCTTACAGCTTCTACAAATGGAGATAATAATTCAAAAATTTTCAAGTGTTCCTATTGTAATTGGATCTAGCAATTTTGGCAATTGTTTTAGTACCATGATAACAAATGGCATGGCTTGTCCTGAGGATAAGTCCTCTGAGGAATCAGCCTCTTCAACCTATTTTTTTCTATACTACTACAGTGCTGTGTAAATTCTGTGTGATATTCTTCACTTGTTTCTTCAGTCAGCGGGCCTACCTTAATCTCCCAGTGCTCCTTCCTTGCTCTTTGCTTTCACCTGCTTGAAGTTATGCACTAGTATTTCTTCTTCTTCTTTATATATCAATTTAGCTATCAGAGATAAAGTAGTTGTCACAGAAGCAAACAGCACAGCAGGATATAGAAGAGCCAGAAACTTTTTCCAGAAATGACATGGAACCTGATGAGACTGCTGTGCTAGTGCTGTGATACGCTACAGATCACAGTCTCTCGTATTAGCTGGAGCGACTGTTCTGATCCATCAGATGAAGGGGAAGCTCCAAGTGGAGACAGCTGTCATCCAGGTCTAAGTAACAGAATAAAGAGTGCCTGGTGCCTCACAGGGGATTTTATACATCCTGATAACTGCTGAAGGGCAATAGGGCTGGGCACAAGCAATTTAGGAGAATCCTGGAGTGTAGTAATGACATTGTTCATGCAGGTGATGGACCAGCTGGCTATGACAACTGGTCTGCTGCTCTTGTTACAGAAAATAAAAAGTGGAGATGTGATGGTTGAGGGCAGTTTTGGCAGTGGTGCCTGTGAGATTATGGAGTTTTAAATCCTAAGAAAAGTAAGGAAGACAAAAAGCAAAATTGTAACCCTGAACTTTAGGAGAGCAGATTCAGTTTGTTTTGGAATCTTGGTGAGATTCCATGGGAGATTGCCCTGGAGGACAAAGAGGCATAGGAGAGTTAGTTGGTACTTCCTCAAAGCACAAGAGTAATCCATTCTGTTATGCAGAAACTTGAATAAGCATGATAGAAAAGCAATGTGGATGAGCAACAAGCTGAGTAGTAAAGAGTAGGTGAAAGTGGAATGGGTTACTTTGGAAGAATACAGAAGACACTGCTTAAACATGCAGAAATGAAACTGAGAAAGCCAAAGCTCAGGTGGAGCTGATTAGTGAGAGATGTGAAGGGTGTTGCTTCTTATGGAAGGATTAAGTATAACAGCTAAAGGAACTGTGGGCCTGCTGCTTGGTGATATGAGGAACCTAGTGATAAGATACATGAAAAAGGCTGCAGAATCACTCCTTTACCTCATTTTACACTGATGTAGTCTGCCCCCAGGCCTTACAGGTCCCCGAGCCCATGGATGAAGGGAAAGCAGTGGATGTTACATACCTTGACTTTAGCAAGACCTTTGGTGCTGTTTCTTGTAGCATTCTTAAAGCCAGATTGATGAGGTGTGGACTAGGTAAGTGGGTGGGTGGGAAACTGGCTAGACTACTAGAAAGGTGGTGAATACCAAGTCCTGCTGAAAGCCAGTTACTAATTGTGTCCCTTGGGGGTCAATATCTTTATTAATGGCTGGGACAGTTTCACAAAGTGCACTCTCAGCAGTTTTATGGATGATACCAATTGGGAGGAGTGGTTTGTATTGAAAGGCAGGGCAGCTATTCAGAAGGACCATGGTGGGCTGAAGAAATGGCTGATAGGAACCTCCTGAAGTTCAGGAGAGGTCAATGTCCTGTACCTGGGGTGGAATAGTCCCATCTAAGAGTTGACTGGGCACTGACTTGCTGGAAGGCAGAAAAAGAACTTTGGGATCCTGGCGGGCATCAGCTGTGCCTGAGTTAGCAGCATGTCCTTGCAGCAAGGAAAGCCAACCTTATACTGAGTTTTCTAAGCAAAAGAGAAGCCAACAGATGAAGAGTGATTCTTCCCCTGCACTCAGCACCTGTGAGATGGACTGTCTCTAATATGTCAGTGTCTTTCACTGTTACAGCAGTCAAATATTGGAACAAAGTGCCCAGAGGTCTGTGGGCAATATCCATGCAGGTCCTCAAAACTTGACTAAGACACTGAACATCCTGATCCTTTAAGAACAACTTTGAATAGAGGTTTGGATCACATCAGAGGTCCCTTATAACCTATGTGGTCTTATGACTCTCTTCTGCTGTTATCTCTGACATCCAGTAATCTTCAGCACTGTACTTAGGAGCCTGCACTGTCTCTAGGGCTATGATGATTCATGCCACATCAGGGTTGTCAGTGCTGTACTGCATCTTGTGATGGGGGAAGATCTTGTAATGACTGGATAAAACAAAAAAATTGAATAATAGTGGGTTCAGGAACTGAGTGGTATTTTTGTTTTCAGATGTTACATTTGCAAGAAAAGTGAACAACAGCTGGCAGAACAGCACAAGGAATGTGGATTAAAACATGAAGGTAATTTGTCATAAAAAGTGAAATGCTGTAGTATAATATAAATTATTCTTTTTCAGGATGTATCAGTTCAAGTGTGTGTGTATTTTGGTTTTTAAAACATTTTGAGTTACTAGATAATCCATTAATTCTTTAAGGAAAACGTGTGTAAATGTCATCGTCCCCCTGTACTTGGCACACCTCAAATCCTGTGCTCAGTTTTGGTCCCTTCACTACAAAAAAGAGATTGAGATGCTGTATCCTGTCCAGAGAAGGGTAACAGAGATGGTCAAGGGTCTGGAGCACAAGTCTGCTGAGGAGCAGCTAAGGGAGCTGGGGGTGTTTTCCTTGGAGAAAAAGAGGCCCAGGGGAGACATATCACTCTCTACAGCTACATGACAGGAGGTTGTAGCCAGTGGGGATCAGGCTCTTCTTCCAGGTTACAAGCGATAGGACAAGAGGAAATGGCCTGAAGCTGCACCAAGGAAGATTTAGATTGGATATTAGGAAGGATTTCTTCACAGAAAGGGTTGTCAAGCACTGGAAAAGATAGCCCAGAGAAGCAGTGG
The DNA here is from genome assembly GCA_013396695.1 of Sakesphorus luctuosus. Classification (NCBI taxonomy): domain Eukaryota; kingdom Metazoa; phylum Chordata; class Aves; order Passeriformes; family Thamnophilidae; genus Sakesphorus; species Sakesphorus luctuosus. The sequence goes on along the minus strand of VWZD01011162.1, from coordinate 606,030 downwards.
AATCACCATTCCTGGAAGTGTTGAGAAGTGGATGTGGTGCTTAGGGATATGGTTTAGTGTGGAACACAGTGCTGAGTTGACAGTTGGGCTTTATGATCTCAGAGGTCTTTTCCAACCTAAATGATTCTATGATACTAGGATTGTAAGTATACAAAAAACATGTAAGGTGTCGACTCCACCCAAACCTCAGAAAATTCTGATAAAATTATACTAATTTCTTGTATATTTCAATGTGTTTGGTTTCTTTTCTTTAGGAAAAGTATATTCTGTGAGCTAACTCTTCTTGTGAGAAGGACTGAACTGATAAACTGTGAGGTGGTATAGGTGGTATAGAAGGAAAGCAGTTCATTAAGATAACTTTTAGAATAAATCAAATAAAAAAATTGTGCTTATTAGTGCAAAAGTCACCCTATGTAAATCTGCTTATTCAATATATTTGAGTAGTGAACTTGGATAACTAATTACTCATCTAGTGGACTTCAGTATTTGTGTGCAACATTCCCACCAATACTCAGTATAAATGATAAATGAGATTTCTCTCTTCTTTCTCTGGTTATGCTATCCTTATTGCTTTTTTGCACTCAGTCCAGCCCCTGTACACACATCTTTGTTTTGGGGGCAGGGGGTTTAATGGGCATAATTTTGCCTTCCTTTTGTTAAAACAATTGTTAATATATTGAATTCTGTGCAGTCATCCTCCTAGTTGTATCTTTTTATGTCTGGCTATTGTGTTGTAATGGGAAGAGCTGATTTTGATACACTTGTGACCTTGGTTGAGTTTCACCTCCAGCCTTGGTTCGTCATCTTGGGTAAACTTCTCTTAAACAAGAGGCAGGCTTCCTGTGGATGCCTGTTTCTGCTTTTACTCTCTTTTTACTTCTTGTAGAGCCCAGAGCATAAAACCATAATTTTCTTGACAAACATTTGGTCCTTAGGACTTAGATTACCTTATAATTACTGTTATTCTGCACTGCATCTGTGCCAGGTTCTAGACATTTGTTAGCAAAAAAAGAGTATCATCACAGTATGGAGATTGATTGGTAGCATAAAGACGATACAGATATCTGTCCCAACTTGAATTCTTGTTACACATGTTCATATATAGTGCTTTCATCACAGCCACTGCTATCAGACTTTTGATATAGTCAAGAGATGGCCAAATTGATATATTTCTTGAGTTGTTTTAATCTATGCCCAGATTCAGCTAAAGAAATTGCTTTACATAATATAAGTAATTGGTATAAATAATAATATAAATATGGTGTAGGTTTTTTGGTAGGGAAAAAAAAAATCTGTCTTTTTGAGAAATAACTGTGGTTAAAAATTGCCAGCCTTTTTTCTTTTCTTTCTGGGGTTTTTGTTTGGATTTTTTTATGTTTGGATGTGTTGTTTTGATTGGTTGGTTTTTAAAACTGTCATTTTGTTACCTTTCATCCATCAAAGGAGCTACTAGAAAGCTGTAAGTTAGTGAGCAATCAATCAAGACTGCTTTAGCCAATATTGCACATGACATTAGGCAGCTGATTATGTAGGATATTGTTTACTTAAATCCATTTTACTGCTGGTAGCTGACTTTCTTTGCAGTAAAGTCTCTTCTTCATGCAGTATTGGTAAGCAAACAGTACAATCAGCTACTTTTGATTTGCAATAAAAAGGATTCCAAATGTCCACCTCAGATAAACGTTTTACTGAGCAGGTATATTGGCTGACTCTTTCATTGTGCCTATTTGTTTTGTGTACAGTTCAGATGAGTTTAGAAGGGTGCTTGCTTGGCTGTCACTGAACATGTTTCTTTGCATGGTGCAGAAGTCTATGTGCATGTGCTGAGTAAACGTTGAGTGTTAGTACTTTATGCTGATTTCAGCAACTTGGAGTATATGCACACGAGAGGCAGTTGCAATGAGTCCCATTTGTGTGCTCCCTGCTTATGGTTGCAGTCTCATAGGAAAGATCTTTTGAGCCAATAATTTGCGCTGTTAACAGGGATGTGCCCTGCAGAACGGTTATGAAAACAGTTGGTCATTGAAAATATGATAAATACCCTGACTTTGTTCTTACTTGAACAGGGTAGGGTTTTTTGGGTAACATCCTGAAACTTGTACTGAATAGTATTTTTCCAGCAGATGAAAACCATCTATTACAAAGCATATATAAGCATTCTACCTTAAGTAATTGGTTATTTATTACAGTGAGCATACTTCAAAATTTAAAACATATCCATACTTATGACTAAACTACTAATGCTTCTTAGATAAACAACAAATGGATTTATCAGTAAAGAGTGTGTGTTTTCATTTTGTTGTTTGTGTATCAAAATATGCCTATTGTTTCCAGTTCCAGTAGTCTCTTATATTCTGTTCAGTTACCTTCATCTCCGGGTCTTGTCATTTACCTGCAGCCTAAAAAAGGCATTCTGTAGTGTAACATTTAAGTTTTTCTCATCTCTCTTAATATATGTATTTTGAATCTGATTGAAATTGCTTCTTTCAGTAATGTCCAGTTTGAAAGCAACATAAAAAGATCAGCAGTAAAGCAAGCAGTACTAAAAGCCATTGTGGCAAATGATGTGAAAATGTTGAATTTAAAAGCCGCGTTTTTCTTGCTATTTCTGACTTGTTTCTCAGGAAATAGAGAGGATAGACCAGATGGAAAAAAGAAAAAGTTTTTTTTCTTTAAGTCTATTGTCACAATATAATCTTACTTTCTGTTCCCTAGAAGTCTGTTTGTCTTGGCTCTGTTACTAAAGACTGAATAATAAGAAGTTTCAATGAATAAAAAATCCAGGAAGTAAGAGAAGTTCAAAGAGCAAAGAAAAACTACAGAATACTTTGCCAACAATTTCTTTTTTTTTTTTCGTGACGTATAAAGCTTGGAACAGGTCAATTCAAAACGAATGTGTCATAGACTTTAGGTTCAAAATAACCTAAACAATTGTAATAATGTTTCTGTAAAGTAAATGTGAAGTGCCTAAAACTGAGACAGTAAAGAATATCAGAATTTCAGGACATGGAATATATAGCATAAACATTATCTATAATCCCATCAAAAAAGCACCTTAAAAATCACTGTAAATGGGGAACTGAATAATCTTAGATTTCCAAGTCTATACCAGTTAATATGTCTCAAAACCTCTACCTTGTTTTTTTGTTCCTTCCTTAATTTTTCGCCTAATGGCACTTCACTCCTGAACTCCAGTCTTAGAAAAACATGTATTTCCATAGTCTATTATGCAATCATTATTGCTGTGGAGCTGTTCATTTGGTAGGAGAAAAGGAGTGTTATGGCTGCTTTATGGCTTTTCTTATTGTGGTGAGGAAGACAATTGTGTGTAATCTAAAAACGCAAAGGCATTTATTATCTATTTTTATCCATATTCAAGAAAATACAGTTTAGACAACAACTCTGTACAGTGCCTGCCAGTGTTTGTTCCAGAAAATTCCTCTGCTTCTTGGTAGTACTGATGTCAGCACACATTTAAGCTCAGTCTAAATCTAATCTCCAACAGAGTGGTCTCATGGTGTTGAAAACAGACTTTGTAGTTTTTGAGAAATCCCTGTAGATTACACCCAGGAACATTCAATTCTGTTAATGGTATTAATCTTCAGACATTTGGGGCTGGGGTGGAAACAGACTCCTGCTGCCTGCTGGTCCTTGCTACAACCTGAGTCATCTCTTCTTTTTTTGTCTTTTTTAAAATATAACTTGTACCATTGAGGCAGAAGAAGACTATTGATTTAGAAACCAAATACTAACCCATCATTGTTTATTTAATATTAGCATGTTGAAGAGCAACAATAGAATTTTTAAAAGTTAATCCACCTCAATTTACACATTACAAGAGCTGTAACTTGTCTCTGTCTTTTCCCTTTCTATACCTTTGTGGGTTTACCCAAATGGAACTGATCCTGAATTTTACATGTGTATGTCAGAACTGGCAAGCAATTTTGGTAGATAATCAGAGTCTTGAAAGGAAAGGAAAAAGCAACTCTCCCTGTTAGTATGTGATAAACACATTTTTTTTTAAACCTAGTTTATTTTAGATATTCATTGACAGTATGTGAATATGCCTAGTAAAAACTTTTAAGTTTTCAAGAATTATTGCTTTTTAGTCTTCTTGTGAGTAGATCAAATGACAACCTACCTCCATGTGTTTATTGATGTGTTTTAGAAGGTGAAGAAGAATGGAAGGTTATTAAAGGGAAGTTTCTAGCCATCAATGCAGTAAATATGAGCTGTGCCTGTCCACGAAGTCCAAAAGGTCTTTCACCAGCAGCTCATTTGGCAGATGGTTCAGCAGACCTCATTCTAGTTCGTAAATGCTCCAGATTTGATTTTCTACGGTATCTTGTCAGACATACAAACCAAGATGACCAGGTGTGTATTCCCTTTGACAATGAATTCTACTGAGTCCACCTAAGCTGTAAATATCGATATTCTTATATGACAAAAATAGTATCTACAAAGCAGGTTTGTTTGTTTGTTTTTTAAAGTTTATACCTTTTGGGTGACATAATCTTAACGTGTGTATCATAAAAAAAAAAGCAGCCCAAAACTTCTTACCTAAGTCAAGTCTTTGGCTGTAGCAATCGAACAGACTTCCACTTTTGCAAACTGAATTTGGTTTTATAACCATTTTCCATTTTTGTGCTGTTTGGACAGTATTTAAAGTGATTTTATCATAACTGTGCTCCCATGTAGTTGTCATGAAAAACTACTCACAGCATGAAAAACTACTCACAGCATGACATAGCTGAGGTAGATGTGGTAAAGAATAATAAATCACTTTTGTAAACTGTATAAAAATGTGATTTAGAAGAAAGTTACCAGAACTGCAGTTTGATTGTAAACTGCAGGCTTTTAGCAGAATTTTATTACATACATGTGACCAGGATAGGAGCTTTATACATTCAGCTTCAAAATTATTTCTTGCATGTATTGCAGCTGTCAGAAGGGAAGATTCATCACTGCTTTGGATTGTAATATCTGTTGAAACCAGAACTACGGCTGTGAATGCACACACTTAATATTTGTCACAATCTGGTATCATTAGCATGTTCTGGAAATGAACTGAACAATGGACTAATGTCATATCTAGTGCAGAAAACCAATAACAAATCTCACATGTTTATGATGCTATTCTTCCTCCTCTGTAGAAGAATTAGTATAGATTATTTTTCCTTTATTTCCTCATTACCAGTCCCTGGGACATTGTGTATGTGTTTATATTCCTCCTTCCTGCTCTTCTCAGTCTCCTGTTCTTCCCTTCACTCCTCACTCACTGTTTACTTGATATTTCTGATCATTTGAAGCTGTCCCTGGCTGCCTTTCAAATTGCCTTTAACATTTATCAAGAGACTACATTCTACTTAGGCTTCAGACATGAGAGCAAGCCCAGGGATTCTGAAGCAATGGACACCTGCTTTTGCACCTGAGCTGCTTGAAACAGCACACTGCATCGGGAGCCTCATATCCATGAGCCGCTGCTTCCAAGCATGGACTTTGGTGTCTTCACAGTTTCTTTACGGTTAAAAGCTGAGGGAATTTAAGGCCTAGGAGGTCCCTCCAACTCTGCTTTTTCTGATTGTCACTATGGCCATTCCCTTTCCAGCACTTCTGGTTTCTCTCTTGGTTATGCTGCTTCTTCAGTTTAGATTAAATGCAGGGTCATACATATGTCCTTATCTCAGGTTAGTGTCTTCCATAATAGTGGGACACCCTTTTTGAACACCTGAGGAGATGTGCAAAGATAAAGGAAGAAAAGGGTGTCTGTACCTGAATACAGACTGGTTTGTGGGTAAACTTTCTTTGTTCACTTTTGCTTCCTTGCCACCCCTTTCCCTTAGACACGCACAGACATACTCCATTGCCTTTGCTAAATGACCTGTCTGTATTCATTACAACTTGCTAAATATTTAATTCCATATCGGTTTAGTTGCTTTCAGGGCTGATGAGGGAACCCTCTAATTCGATTGTTCCTTTAATTTGTGAAGCCTTTTTTAAAGCATATTTTAGTGTAAATCTGCAGCCTCTGTTATAAGAGCAATCATTTAATTGACCTGCTTTTTCTCGCTGAATTGCCTAGTTAAAATTGGTTTTATTTTGTTTGAATTTAATAACATTGCCCTCTATTCTTATTTTCACGTACCCCCAGCTCTGTGATTTCATCACACTGCCATGGAATTCTCACCTACAGGGCATTGTTCCAAGTGCAAAGCCGGAAGACTTTCGTAAAAGCCCATGTGTCTTGAGGACTGTAGTTGAACGGGTCCTGAGGATGGTGCAGGGATACAGTCTAAACCTTTTTGACTTTGTTACCATAATATTTTTATAGGTTATTTTAAATAGTTTTGACACTCCATTTACTCATAATCTCAGAACCTGTTATCTGGTTATCTATAAAGTGACAGTATTGCCGCTGCTTGAAGAGGACAACTGACAAGTGAGGTTCCATTTTGACCTTATTGTCTTTCACTTGTGTAATTTTTCAGAACCAAAAATCACTCTATGCCTCAGGTAAGCTTCTCTAGAAAACTGAATTGGACAGACTTTTGAATACAAAATGCTGTATGCTGAGTTTCCTTACACATCAAATGTATTTAATTGTAATTGCAAATTTTTTTTTTTTTGTAGTTTGACTTTCCATTTGTAGATGTTTATCGGGTGAAGAGTTTTCAGTTTATATCAAAGCTTTCAGAAGACAACGAAAGCAATGTCATGGACATAGGAAAGAAACATTTTGGCCAGTTCTGCAGAGATCATCCTGCCTGTTGCTGTAATATTGTTAATAGCACCTGGAATTGTGATGGAGAAACTCTGGATAGTTCAGCAATTGAAGTGAGGTAAGCTTCGATTTTTCTGTCTATACAGCAGAACACATTAAGCCTTTTCATTGATTTTAAAGATACTCATAAAGACGTCCCAAAAAGGTGCCTGTGCATAGCAAATTTGAGTCTTCTGATAATGAACTTAGGTTTTTTGTTTCCTTTTTGAATCCATTCCAAGTAATACTGCAACTATGTATGCTGTAAATGATCACTCTGAGATGGATAGCCCTACCTTTGAAGTCATGCTTACTACTTAGGAACTAGTATTATGTGCTTGAAGTGCTGAAAGTGAAGGTGTTGGGAGGATTCCTTTTAAAGTAGTGGAGTGCCTCATTACTCTGAGCAATAGCTTTTCCTGTCAAGCTTAAGTAAGCATCTTTGTCTTACAGAAATACTGAGTAATTCAGTGGGTTTTGGCACACAGCACAGGCTTTTCTCTCCAGTCTTCACATATGGTGAAAGAATTTTGCAGTTATGCAAATAATCAAATTAGAAGAGAAGTTTGTGAAATGTGAAGGGGGTTTTTTTGTGTTTGGTTTTTTTTATTAGTTTTGGCTGCTTGTTTTTGTTTGTTGTTTTTAGAAAAAAAGGGAACCAAAACCATAATACTTGCATGCACGTGTGTTCCATTAGAACATAATCATTTGGCAGTCCAAAAGTGATTTTTATAAACATTGTAGTTGTAAAAGATTGGCTCATTTAAGTGCCCACAGAATTTTTTGCATGGACAAGAAGGGTGAATGAGGATACATGAAAGAGAGGATTGTATCAAGAATGAAAGTGTGATTTCTGTAGTCTGGAGTAAGGAACTTTTTCCTACTGCTTGAAATGAATGGATTATTAGAATTAAATTATTAGAATGAAATATGTACTACCAATTTATTCTTACTAATTGATTTCCATATTTTTCAGGGTTCACTGTCAGTTAATGAAACTATTTGCAAGGGGAATCGAGGAAAACTGTAAAGATGAAGCTGCCTACAGCCAGAATAGTGCTGAGCAATTACTATAGACATTGTTCCTCCAGTGGGGAGAAGAAAAAATAAAAGCTCAAGGAAATTGAGTAAATATGCATTTTAGTCAAATTGACAAGTATTTTAAACTTCTAGGGTTTTTTATAACTTCAGTATAATTTTAGACATCTTACTGCATTGTCTCTTTTTTTAAAAAACATTGTAATCATTAAAATATATCTTGGAGCAAGTTCATCTAAGTTGTACTAGAAAAAGAGAGGATTAGCCTGTATCTATGTATTCATGATGACTGATAAATTCTCTGTGCTTTTCTAGAGAGCTAATTTAGCAATTGTGCTGCAATAATATCTTAATGCTATAAAACATTGGACTTCTGATTGGCATCAAGGCAAGACATTTTCAGTGGTTGAGATGTTTTCTGCTGGGAGTGTTATGTAAGTGTATGTGGCTTAAATGCTGGACAACAGTCATTCACTTTTTTTTGTTTTATCTTTCATTTCATAATTCTGACAATATCTTGCAACTTATCAATGCAATTCAAACACACATTCCTGGCTTTAAGAATTAGAATAAGAGTGTGCAAATACTTTGGAAAATAAAAGCACAATGGTATACAGGTCACACCTCATCCTATATATTCTATCTGTGAAGCCTTCCTTGAATCATGCTTTTTGGGATTGTAAAGGGTTTTATGATTGTTTGGATGATACCAAATACCACAGAGTGGGCTTGAAAGCAACTTGTAGGAATACTTATATAATATGAGGAAGGCAGAGGCAAAGGAAACATAAATAACTTCTCAACACCAGCAAGTTTTATTTTTTTTTTAAATATGTAACACTAACATAAGAATGTGTATCATTCAGTACACAATTCTTTGGACATTCTGCTCCATACCTTAAAACATCTTTGCAAAATAAGGTGTTGAAATGTAAAGTTTAGAAATATGATTTGATGATTGAAAGTCTTTAAAAGAGTGTTTATTTAACTAAACATGAAACAAAATAATTTGTTTTGTGAAGTCAAGGGAAGAAGCTAGCATCTCATAAATAATGAAATCACTGTGCTGATTTGTTTTTATACAAAACATTAGACTGTCATATAGAGCTATGGAGTGATTATTTAAATTGTGTATGGTTTTGTGTATTGTGCCACACACATGTTTTGAGTTTAGGCTTGGGGCTAATTTTGCTCTTCTTGTACAGACTTATTCATGTCTGAGGATCAGAAGTTAGCCCCTGTTCTCTTCTGTCTTTTTTTAAATGGTCTTTAAAGTTTAAAGTTCTCTTTAAAACTTACTGCATCTGTGGCTTTTTTGCATCTGAATAGCTAATGATTCTGTGTTCATGTATATTTATTGATACTGCTGCCATCCAGTTTGTATTAGTTTCATGTCTGTCATATATTTGGTCTGTGTAAGCCATAGTGATTGGTAATTTTATTACTTAAGCACTTGAAAAGTGTTATAAATGGTAGGGTACTTTTTCTATTGAAGTTATTTACATTCCAGTTTTGTGTAATAGCAAAATCATGTGCTATATCTTTGCTACAAGTATTATTCATACTGCTCTATATGACAAAAAGCATTTGCAAATTATATTTGCCTCAAGTACAATCATACAAAAGTTTAGAATCCTTTTTTGTTATATAGTATTTCAGGGAAATACTTGAATACTTTTCCAAAACTACTGCTCTTTACTTTCCTTATTAATGCAATGAGTTGAAATGTTGATTTATCCAATGTTTTTCAGACATTTGTAACACATGTGTTATGGTTATGTATGCTGTATTTTTAAAGCCATGTTTAATAAGTGAAATAGTACTTTTAAACTAAGAACCCCATTGAAAATGAAATCATGCAGTTCTACAAATGTAAATATTTTTGAATTTGTCATTTGTTAAAAAATTTCTACAGTTATTGTGGTCTATCCATGAATATTGTGAGAGAACCCAGACTTCAATTACAGTAATTCCTGTGCAGGATCTGATGGTGCACGCTCAGGATACCAGCAGTGAGGAAGTTTATGAGGCATTGCAGCTATGCAGAGCATATTCTCATAACTGAGAACAGGAGTGAATACTAGCCAGCTCTTTCCATTAGTTTAGTAGCAAGTCATGAGACCCTTACTTGAAAAATGGAGACTTAATCTCATAGTGAATGTATATTGAAACACTTTAAATATTTTAATATCTGAAACTGAGCGCTTGGTGTTTCCAAAGAAAGCCATAGTGAAGATCCCCTTTCTGAGAAAAAGCCACCAGAAAAGGAGAAAAGATCATCCTGTAGTATGGTAAAGAGGAATGAAGTAAATAATAAAGGCGTATTGCAACATAAAATGAAAAAGTCTTAAGTAATAGAAAAGCTGCATAGTTGCATTTGAATTATTCTATTTGTAGCATATTAAACTAGCAAAGCACCATATGTGAGTTGTATGACATGTCCAGTTTATTTTTAAGAAAAAAAGCTGTGTAAGTAATGTCTGCTTACATTTTAATTCTAGGGTTTGTTTTTTTTTTCTCTGAATGTAGTCTCAGTATGGAAATGATGTATAGGAAAACCAACCGTGATTTTTCTTTTTTCCCAATCTTGCTGGCTTCAAGATTAGAAAATGTGTTGTTTTATGATGCTAGGGCATTTCATTGAAAAAATAAAATAGCATTGTACATCAATACAGTGGTTTTCTTCTTTTCGCAACTTGATTTGAAAAAGATACCTCACTTTGTTTGACAGAAGGCTGGCAGTAGAGTGCTCAGTGTAACCAACGTGGGCAGACCAAACGAGGTTAAGCAATTCATAACCTTCCATTTGGGTTGACTACAGTTTTGTAGCAATTTTGAGTGTGAACAAACACTGAGAGTGAAGAGAAGTGATTAGTGAAGTGGGACTTGGGCTAAAACTAAGCAACTCTACCAAGGTAAGCTAACGATGGAAAGGGGCAGAAGAAACTTAGATATAATGCAGGTATTTAGAGTTATTATTATGGAAAAATCTAAACTACAAAAAGTGAAAGGAAACTGCTATTCTAAGAAGCATGAAACCTGTATTATGTTATAAGTAGTATGTGGTAAATAGATAGCGGGGTTATAATTTTGTTGAAATAATTACTACAGAAGTAAAAGATGTTCATTGTAGATAAATAATGGGCACATAAGGCAAACATTTTTCAGCACTATAGAGACTCCTGGTTTTGAAGTGTATTGGTTTTACATGGCAAGGTTTTGGTAGCTGGGAGTGCTGCAATGGTGGCTTCTGGAAAAAGACAGCAGAAGCTGCCCCCATGTCAGAGTCAGTTCCCCAACCAGCCCCAAGATGGACTTGCTGCTGGCCAAAGCTGAGCTGATGGGATGATACTTCTGTGATATCATATTTAAGAAAGGTAAAAAATGCTGCTCAGCAGCTGTGAAAGGAGTGAGAGGAAAAGAAACATCCTGCAGACACCAAGGTCAGTGAAGAAGGGGCAGGAGGTGCTCCAAGCACCAGAGCAGATTCCCCTGCCGCCTGTGTTGAAGACCATGGTGAGGCAGCTGTGGCCCTGCAGCCTGTGGAGGTGCATGGGAAGCACAGATACACCTGCAGCCCTTGGAGGACCCCACACTGGAGCAGGTGGGTGTGCCCTGAGGGAAGCTGCAGCCCATGGAGAGCCCAGGCTGGAGCAAGTTTCCTGGCAAGAGCTGCAGCCATGGAGAGAAGCACAGACGTGAACAGGTATTTCTGGCAGGAACTGTGGTCCATGGGACACCCTTCCCTCCTCAGGAAGGAGGAGGAAGTCAGAGAGATAAAGTGTTACGAACTCACTAGAACCTGCATTTTTCATTTCCCTGCATTGCTCAAGATGGGGGAAGGAGGTAGAAGAGTCAGGAGTAAAGTTGATCAAAGGAAGACAGGGAGGGAGGTGGGGAAGTGATGGATTTAGTTCAGTTTCTATTTCTGTCTTACTCTGGTATTACTTAGCAATAAATTAATCTCCACGTTGGGTTTGTTTTGCCCCGACTGTAACTGCTAAAGGAATCTCCCTGTCCGTAGCTTGACCCATGAGCTTGTCTTCATTTCTCACCATGTCCTGAGGAGGGTGGTGTGGAATCAGAAATTTTTCCATACCTATCTGTCTTGCAATTCAAGTATTAAAATATTAGAATCTTAGAACTGTTTAGGTTAGAAAAGACCTTTAAGATCATCAAGTCCAACCCGTAACTCAGCACTGCCAAGTCCACCACTAAACCATGTCTCTGAGTGCCGTGTCTGCAGGTCTTTTAAATACCTCCAGAGATGGTGTCCCAACCACTTCCCTGGGCAGCTGGTTCCAGGGCTTGACAACCCTTTCCATGAAGAAGTTTTTCCTAATACTGAATTTAAATCTCCCTCAACACAACTTCATAGAAACTTGGATTGGAAGGGACCTGAAAGATCATCTTGAGCATAAAGTTCATCTTGGCCTCAACTTGAGACCATTTCCTCTATTTCCTCGTCCTGTCGCTTGTTACATGGAAAAGGAGATTGACCCCCACTTAGTAACAACCTCAGGTAGTTGTAGAGAGTAATAAAGTCTCCCCTAAGCCTCTTTTTCTCCAGGGTAAAACCCTCAGATCCCTCAGCTGCTTCTCATCAGATGTGCTCCAGACCCTTCACCAGCTCCTTTGCCCTTCTCTGGACACACCAGAACACCTCCATGTCCTTCTTCTAGTGAGAGGCCCAGAACTGAACACAGAATTCATTTCCACGGAACTCCTGCATTAATTCCTATGGAGTAAATGAGTAATAGGAATTCACCATTTTTATTTGCATTAGTGACATTTCTTTTATTTCAAATTTTCAACAGGAGAGTTAAGTAATTTAATAGATTCTAACTGGTGTTTAAGTTGCAGTAAATTAATTCTGTCCATAATTAAGCAACAGTCTTCCCAGACTTCTGGTTTACCCACTGCCATGCGCACGATGTACATTTAGCAAAGGCTTATGCATGTTCTTAATTAATGCGTGACTAGTCCCATTAATTAGAAGGGGGTGGGGCATTCATTCTTCAGTCATGCCTTTCAAATCCTCTGCAATGAGAGGATTAACAATTCTTTTATTCAATTTCGTACTGTTCGGAAATAATTCCTAATACGTACCTACCAAAATTGCCAAAGAGGTTGTCTTCAAAAAATGTTTGCTCCTTTAAGACTTACATGCCTAAAAAGGTGATTTGCTCTTGTTAGTAGCTATTTCACTAAAAGTGCAATTTTATGCCTTATTTCATAGGAATCCTCCAACAATAAATAGGGGGGTTTATCTTTTCATTTTAAATTTTGTTAAGTATTTCAATAGTGTAAAATGAAAAATATAAGGGGAAAAATAATTATCCATACAGGAAAAATACTGGAAGAATAACAGAAGTGATGCAAATTAAAAAATCAAAATTCTGGAAGGGATGAAAGAGAACAACTGAAAAACAAATATTAAAAAGAAGAAATAGGAAGACAAAATGCAGATTTTTCTTTCCATTTATTTTGCTGGAAAGCATTGCTCAGGTATGCTGTATAGTGTAACTGCACAGTAAAGCTAGCACTAAAGGTCTGTGTAGATTGCTAGATGTTTGACTATTTATAACTGATAGAGAGAATAAAAGCTTTATCACTGTTGTGAGGACACATTGCTAAACAAATGTTGGGTCACCCTCTGTATTTCCACTCACAAACTTTACCATAATAGCAGCATTGCTAGAATAGCTGTTAAAGGAGAATTGTAAAAGCAGCTTCATGGTTCCCTGTGGCAATGTGCAAATTCTGAAATGAATGTTCAATTTAATCTGCCAAATACTATTTTTCATTTTAATATTTGGCAGCTGTATTTTAGCAACGGGAAGTTTGGACAACAATAAGAAATGCTAGGTGAGTGTTTCAATGCTGCTGAAATTCAGGTGGTAGGATAGCAACTTGCCCCAGCTAAGGGTCTGCCCCACAGACCTCGTAACATCAGGGAAGGTCCCCAAAGAAAATGCCTCCCTACAGAAATACCTGTGCGGTTCCTGGCACATATTTGTGCAACCTGTTCTGAGCTTTCAGTGATGTATACTCTGCAAAGCAGATTAGCCACCAGAACAGATTGTTTAAAGATTTCTAGTTAGAAACCCTTGGTTACTCACTTAATTATATCTCCCTTGCTGTGGGCACAGAGACCCTCTAGTTTCTTTGGGAGAATTCCCTCCCTGGGCTATTTTGTTCCCTCTCAGCCTCCTATTCTTTGCCTAAACAGTTCTACTGTTCAGACAGAGAAGGGGAAAACCCACTATTCAAGCACTATTCATATCAAGAAAAACTGCTTGAAGCTGATTTTCGTTTACTACCAAAGAAGGGACTTTAGAAGAGAGCTGGTGCTGACAGGGTGGCTCTGAAAAAGGAATGAGTATCTGCATAAAGTCTTCAATTGAATCAGATACTGTTCATTCTTAAATGCCATGTTTTCACAGAATACTGTCTAAAGATCTGAAGAATGCATTTAAAGCAGATATCTCCCCTCAGCAATACCAATCAGACAAATAATTACTCTTAGGATTACTCTGGTGGTAGATGCTGCCCTGCCTCTGGACAAAAATTGACCCAGTAAGTAGCTCTCAGATGGTTGGAGCCTCCCATTTCCATTGTGTCTCAAAGTTTTAGAATTTTCTAGGGAAAACATGCAAAACCTGAACACCTGGCTATTGCTGTGGTTGCAATTTTCTAGTAAAGGCTTTCAGAAAAACGTCAACACTTTGGTAGCAGGCTTGGGAAAGAGTAAACATGGGCGTTTTCTCTCTCTAGAACAGCAGATAGTACTATTTGTTCTCCTCTGTGTGTAGGCAAACCTTTGAGCTAACAGAAGAATTTGGAATCTTTTTCCTGCATAAAAGAGTTTACAGAATCGATGGAGGAAAGTGAGGTGGGGAGGAAGCACAGGTTTGCTGTCACCTGTGCTCAGAAAAGTCTATCCTGAAGTTGTTGTGGTGGGAACAGCAGGCAGTGATGCTTTCTCTGGGTGGACTGGTGCAGAAGAGCGATGTCATGAGCAGGAATATCCAAAGATCAGTGGCTATGCATGCTCAGCAGTCCAAACTTACACACCTGGTAAACAAAGCACTGCACTGTATTACATTGCTTAGGTTTGGGACTGAAGGCCATTGCTGTCTGCCCTGCCTTCATTTGTTGGAGGCACTTTCAGTGGTCTAGGACAAATTTGTCCTGTAACACTGCTATGAGAAAGCACAGCAAGAATTTATTAGCGAAGTAGATTTATTAGCATTAGTAGACAGTAGACTGATCAGTGTTTTCACTGGAACTAAAAAAGAAGAAAAAGGCAATGAAAGCATTGTTGATTCACCCTGCCTTTACTGAAGAAATCTGACACAATGCACCTTACATTGCACATGGAAGGAGAGTGGAAGCCTATGGCTGCTTGCATTGATTTCTTCCAGGGGCTCTAATTTCTAACTCCCAACAAAGGCTACTGAAATACCAGAATTCTGTTCTCCTCTTGGAAAGGGTGGGGGCTAAGGGAGTTAATGTTATTCCCATTTGAAAGCCAAATAGCTGTACTTGAATTCCCTTCAGTCCCAGTACATGGCATACATCCTTCAGTGGTGACAGCTAGAGCTTCCTGTGCAGTGGAAAGTGGCTTCCTATGCTCTTAATGCGAGGCAGTGGTGAAAGCAACTACAGTTACCATGAGTTTAGTGTTTCTTTTGAACCCACTTAGATGGGAATGCATCTCTGCTGTCTGCATAAACACTGGGAAACTCACAATGGCCCCTGCAATGCCCTTCCTACTGACATGAACTGATGCCTTAGACAGTACCCACAGGCTGTGGGCCATATGAAGGTGCCATGCCTGGCAAAGGACCCTGGGTTAGGATGTGAGTTGATGGCTCTGACACAAGCCATGCTCTGCCTCTAGAATGCAGAAATGACAACAACCAAAAGGAAGCAAGCAAAACGTCTTATACAAAATAGAGGGGCTGGCAGAGATGATGTTAATGAGGTCTATAATGGACTTGCCTGTAAACGGCTGTGCAACAGAGTTGCAGGGGCTGAGCACAGCCAGCTCACTGAAGGCAATGATCTTTGGAAGCAAGTGCACTAGCAGGTCAGATCTTAGGACAGGGTTTGGCCAAAGATCTAAAAATTAAGCATTTGTAGGTGGTTATGTCATTCCAGGAAGGTTGAAAGGTCCTGATGCAAGTCCCAGTTCTCTAAGACATAGTAAGCCTGATCTCATGAGTGGTGACCCCCAGCAACTTACCCATGTTCCTTGGTTTAAGCAATGGCTGGGACAGCATGGCTCCTGAGATGCTCTGGAGCACAGTGTCATAGCTCTACTACCTACCTAACGCTCTCTCCAAGCTACTGTTTGCTCTTCTGCTCTTCTCTCCTTTCATGAATACCAGCCTATTAAAATCCTTCTAATGAACAGGAAGAATATAGACACTGGGAGGTTACCACATCATGTCCTTTTATACAGGGCAGCAGGGCTTACGTGATGCAGAAGAAATCGGAGGAAATAGCACAGCCTTGTCATTTGGGTTTGTGTCACATGCCAGGTGGTATGGTTGCACCATGGAGAGGACAGCTGCACTGAAGCATGCATCAGGAGTGACTGAAGAACAGCCCTAACTGCTGCTGCCCCATGTTACAGCCTATTTGTGATTGTGAATATTTGGGAGCAATTTGACATGATGAAATAATTCTTAAAAAGATGCATTTATTTTCAAGGCCTTTTCATACAGATCCACTGGAGGACATATTTGGATTCTTGGATGTAGCCTGAGACTTGTAAATAACATCAAATATTTTGCTGTAACCTCATTTTTCTCTGTTCAAGAACCTGTCAAGGTCTTGCTTTTCCATCTTGGCTGATGCTGCCAACACAGTGATGTTGGTACAGAGAAGGCTTGCTAGCACTGAGCAGTGCTAAACATCTGTGAACAGCACAGATGCCACTGACTGGCCTGGCTTGGTGGAGCTGTGTCAGAGGAAGAAGGCTCAGTGTCTACTGAGTGTAAAGGATAACCCTTGAAAATGACACATCTAGATTAAATTTGCCTTTGGGTGGAAGAAGATTATTTTGCATAGAAATACGAGTGGATGGAGACAGAACAGAAAACTGCCTATTGCTCTCCCATGTGCACTGATTGAATCTCTGAACCTGCAGTCTATAATTACCATATCAGAAATATTGCCACTAGCTTTCAATAAGGAAAGAAATATAGCTTTGTTTTGCTTTTGGATTCTCTGTTTCACAAGTCAGTGCCTATAATCCAGGAAAAGAGAAGATTATTTTTCAGTAAAACCTCAAACAATGCGTTTAGATGCAGTTACATGCATCACTTGCTTCTCCACATCCTAAGATACAGTGGAGAGTTCTAAAGTTTAAATAATTTTATGATAATAAACTCTCCGGTACACTGTTTAATAATTATGCATGTTAACATAAATACTTCTTAATCTACCTTACTGCAGTGACTGCTATTCAGTGTTTTAATTCTGACCTGGTCCTGCAGCTCCCTCTACTGAAAATTAGTTCTCTTGAAAATAACTCCACATTTCAAAATACAGCCATCATTTTTAAGGTAGTCTGGTAAATCCATTTCCTATGGCTCCCTACAGATGAGGTCTGCAGTAACATGCTTCAGTTCAAATTACATGTCACTTCACACCAGTGATTTCTACTTTTAATTTTCTTTACAGGATTCAGTGTGATCAAACAGTGATAGATGCTGCAAAGCTGGTTTTTGTCTCAAACAACTGAACAACATGAACAATGTCTTCATTAAAAAAGGACAGAAACATAGGTCAAGTAGGGGGAAAGTATAATTGCAAATTTAGCATCTGGGACCCTTAGATCCTTGTTCATGAACCAACTTTTTCAGCTCAGGAGAATTTGCCTGTGCTGCAAGTGTGTTGGGAACAGTATTAAAAGTGGCTTAAATATTTGTTTCATCCTGGTCTCAGGTAGTTCTAGTTCTCACTGAATGAGAGTTCACTGTGCTCTGCCCTAAGCAAGCGCGCATGAATGTCATAAACAAAGAAAATAACCTTCCATGTCTGTTAAGCAGGTAGCTTGCAAAGACAGACCATATCATCTATCAATTTCAGTCAGTGCCACTTGGTGTCTGGGAGGTGGAGGACAATCCTGACTGGATCTGGTGCATTTTTGCCTCTCCCTGCTAGTTCCTGGCTCTCAGGCTCAGCCCTGTTTGCTCCTTTTATAGCTACAGCAGCATTTCTGAGCACTTCCAGTCTCCCCAGATTTTTCCTCCTTGCTGTCCTGACTTCTCACTATTTCCATTGGTTTATTTTACTGGCTCCTTCTGGAGTTTAAGTGTGGTACGAGGTAGTACTGGCCAGATAATACTGTTCTGTGTTCCTTTGCTCTCCTTTACTCCACCTTTGGCACTCCCCTCAGTCTGGCTGCCTGCTGCTCCAGAACAAAGGCTATCAAGCTCTTCTCTCTGTTTTTTTCTCTCTTGGAACTTTTCTGTTTGATTTTGTGATGCAGAAACAAGAGACTTGTACATCTCTGAGAAGAGATGTTTGTCATCTGGACATGTCTTTGGGTACCCAAGGGTTTTACTTTACAGTTATATCCACGCCATACTGATCAGCTTTGGGTTTGTGGCTTCGTGAGTGTTTTTCTGTCTGAGCTTTTGAAAATTCCCCAGAACTCCTTTCCTCAAGGTGAAATACTGATGTATAATAAATGAATGAAAATAGCAATAGGAGAATACTATTCGTTATGTATAATTCAATTGCAAACAAATGCATGTTCCCCGAGGGAGCTTTTAAAAGCCAAGCATCACTGACATGAGGCTACGTAACATCAGCACTGGGGTAAGGCACTGCCTTATTCATGCTTCTTTTTGCTCTAAAAGGCTAGGTAAAAAAGTACATTGCTGGGAACCATGAGCTTTTCTTATTTATTTCTATATTAAAAGGAATCTCCAAGGAAACAGAACTACTGTGTGGTACTGCTAAGGTGTTTGTTCCCTCTCTTAACCTTCCAACAGCCATCTCTATCAAAAGCTTTTAAAAAATAATGATTTCTTTAGCATGTAAAGTATGAACAATATAAATGTCAATATTTATGCTCTACATATTTTCTTCTGTATAGCAGAGCAATGATGTATGTGTAAGAGCAATTTTGCAGAAAATAGGATGGAGTGATTTCAGTGTAAATGTTCATTTCTTGCTATGAGCTGGCTTGTTTACAATGGGATCCATAATCCACACAATACTCGATTGAAGTGCATCTTGATGTTTGTAACTGGATTTCGTCAGAAACCATAAGCTGGAAAATGGTTGTTCCTATGGCCAAAAGGGCTGTGAAGTCTGTGCTACATGTGGACATCTTTTAATTCTGACTATTAAGATCCCTGGGGCCTGTAGTGGAAAATGATGTGAGGACACAACGCTATTGAAAAGGTAGCAGAAGTACCAAGCCCCAGGGGGAGCAGTGGGGGAATGATAGAGAGCAGACAAAAGCACAAGCTGAAGCCAGACCTCTGCATGTTGGTGTATCCCACCAGGTTGGGTTGCAGGCGCAGCCAGTGGTGAGTTGATTGCAAAATCCAAACTGACTGTGCTTTGGAGCCTTTGGATGTGACCATTCCTTTTCAACAGCCTTACATAAACATTTTTAATTCGATTGCTTCTCAACAGAGCCTTTGGCAATAAGTACCTTGCTGAACACAAGAGGGTTTCCTCCTCTTCTAAATGTCAAAATGACAAATTATGAGTGGCAGGTCAGCTGTATCCTCAGCTGATGGAAATAAGGTCCTTTGACCTTTAATAGGGTCACATCAGTTTACCATAGATGCAGGTCTGCTGCTCTGCTTGGCTAACATTTATCTGCTTAATCCAAGCACATATCAGGAAGTATTGCAGCAAAAATCTGAACAGATTTTGCACCCACAGTGTGACCTCTCGAATTGCGCTGTCAGCTCTGGCAAAGAAGTAACTTCTTACTCTACTTCAGTGTACTCTGAACCAGATGAACTTGACTAATAGGAATGTTAGTTTTGTTTCCAGCTGGGTTTCAAGTAAGGCAAATTTGCATTTTCTATTGAATACACAAGACCATCTAAACGAGGAGAGGAGAAGACAGTCTATTGACATTATGTAAAGGCGGCATATCAGTTTAAAGGGTTCTGTTTGCCTAGAAGAGTGTGAAGGAGACTATTTAATTACCTGTCTAGGGTTGACAAAGATAAACACCCTGTTATTATTCCATGTATTTGCTTGTAACTCAATTAAGGATGTGTACTTAATTGTATCACCAATATGAAGAAATAAGTGTTAAGGTGTTTGAAAGCTAGAGGAAATGAGATGTCCCTCAAGAAACATGAAAGGTCGGGGAGTAGAGAAAGCAAGGAAGCATAAAATTATGGCATTGGTATTCAACTAAGATCAGAAGTGAAGGGCTGTGTTATCTGAATTCCCAATTGTAAGGCTGAATTGAGGAGTTAACTGAAAAAGCAGAGCGACACGGCACAGCAGCATGAACTAAATCAAACACGTCTAGTTATTCTGACAGTGGTAAAGGAGAGCTTATGTTCTCAAGTTATTTGAGTAACACTGAATCATCCCTGACATATCTACAATATTTTCTGTCTTCTGTGTACAACACTCTTGAATGAGAACATTCGATGCATGCCACTAAGCTATCAGCCCATTTCATTTTTCTGTTTCCCGTATTAACTTTGCCATTAAAAATACAGAACCAATCAAGGAGATGAGTTCAGGTTAAGTTTTGTTAAATTTAGGATTAATATATGGGCCTGCCTGATAATCCTTCTGCCTTTCCCTTTTAATGTGCCTATTCTTTAGCACGGGGTTATGGTTGCATGTATCATATAAGCCACATTGGTTTAGCCCCACCTTCTCCTGGTACATATTAGAGGAACAGGATGGATTTTGCTACGGAGATGTGCTCTCTGGAATCCTGCCCCTTGGACACTGGCTGCTCCTGCCATCATCAGTACAGCGGATGATCCCAGACCCACCAGCACCAGGGTGATGAGAGGAGAGGTGACACAGTACCATGGCAGAGCACAGCCACAGGCTGGCCCTTTTGTATGGCCCCTCAGCAGGACAGACAGTGCCAGACAATGTTCTGTAATTGCACCCAGGGCAGACTCAGATAAGTCAGTCATTAGATGACTTCTTACTGGTTTTGACTCTTTCTGTGGAATCAAGTGTTCTCATTGGTGCAAGTCTGAGGAGGACAGAAAGCAGGCAGGGAACATCACTTGTCCATGTTGGGTCAGAGATGGCCCTCTTGGGATGCTCCAACAGCAAAGAACTGAGAGGAAAAATTTTCCTTGCTTCAACCTTGCCATTACAATGGTTCCTAATCTTCCTTTTGACCCACCTGACAATATAAACATGTTCTTTGCAACCCCAAGGGACTTTCACAGATGCAATTTGTCACTGAAATAGTTCCATTAAATTAATTTTGCTCTTTGTAATTGTTTTCTTAAATTACCTCAGCACTTTCAGAGGAAAATGTAGGGGGTTTTAATCAATATGACAGCTGATTGTTTTGAGGATTTTTTACAGCATCTGACACAGCTGACACCACTGTTCTTTTCATAAATATCTGCCACATTAGTTTAAAACTGTGATTAAAGCTGCTCTGCATGCTGCTGGCAAGGCAGCTGGACCTGCACGAATTATGATAATAACCAGAGAAGCTCCTTCCTGAGAAGAGTGCTGTTTCTGTAGCCATGTCAGACAAGTGCTGCCTTTTAAGAAAGATTGCTCTGCTCTAAATGACATTTTTGGCTTTCTCTTAGAAAAGTAAGTTATTTATTTTCCTGTGATTTTAACTAAAGAACACCATCATCCCTAGAGAACAATTTTGGTTTTCAGCACTGGAACAATTACTTTCAGCTGTATCAAGTGCCTGAAGTATAAAAGTCTGTGGTTTCATGGGTTTGAAAAATGCCTGCTCTTAAGGACTCCTAAGCTAGTTTCTCTGTGGCCCTCAGCAGCCCCACAATCTCAGAAGGAGATAGCTGTGTATCACCTGGCCAATGCTCCCTTACCATTTGCCATTTGTGAGAAAATACATACATAACCAGGAGATGGTTATCCTCAAAATTGAAGCAGGAGATGAATATAATGCCATCATTAAGATAGCAGAATTTTGCCTGGAAAATCTGTTTCTGTCCAGGAGAACAACCAGAGTCATAGAACTGCCCAAGTTGGAAAGAACCTCAAGAGACCATCTTGTCCAACCTTTTAGATGAGAGGGAACCTAGATGACATTACTTGACATCCTAACCAATTGCATCTTGAGAACCTCTGACAACAGGGACTTTGCCCCATCCCTGGGGACGTTGCTCCAGTGAATGCTCCTACCCACTGTAAAAAATTCTTTTCTTCTGTAGCAAAAAACCCTCTCCCAGTGCAACTTGTTACCTCTTGTCTACTCCATGCATCTCCTTGTGAAGAGAGAGGAGGACCTCCATCCTCTTTGTAGCTGCCATTTAAGTACTGGAATACTGTGAGGAGATCCACCCCAAACCTGCTCTTCTCTGGGCACTGAAAGCCTAACTCTTCAGTATTCTTCAAAGTGCAGGTTCTCCAGTTCTTTCATCATCTTCACAACCTTCCTTGGGACCTTCTCCAGTCTTTCTGTGTTTTTCTTGAATCTTGTTGGGGACAGTCACAGACATCAGAGGAGGGCACCAGATGGGGAAATTACAAATTGAGCAGGCACTAAAGAGTTTCTGCCTCGCACAGGGGCAAGATACCACCGACTGACAGCACCTTGTCTCTCTGAGAGACATCATCTCCCACCTCTGCCTAAGTTCTATCAGCCAGCTTCCCCTGTATTTGGGGAGGCTCCACCTACCACCATACTGGCAGGACTCTGGCATATCTGGGAGAGCAGAGAGTGATGGCACCAGCTGCCCTCCCAGCAGCCAGCACAGAGCACGAGTTTTAGTGCTGCACTGCCCAGAGCAAGAAGGTAAGCAATGACAGAGACCTTTGGTGATCAAATCATGTGTGGCCATGGCAATTGTCTAGGTAGCACATATATATATTCTTTGAATGAAGCTAGACCCTGATGCTGGAGCAGGGAGAGCAGGGCCACAGAGCTGAGGGCTGGGTGCCTTGTCAATGGCAAAATGTACACCTGCACTAATGGTTGATTACTGATATGAGTCAGAATCATATTGATGAACAATCCACTGAGGGAAAAGTCTTAAAGTGCAACTTATAAGAGCAAAACATGTACATATACAGATCAATCTATAATTCATGATTACCAGAGGCATTTTGACACTCAATTCTTGCCACAATGAATAATTAATATATTCTTTGTGCTAGAAGTAAATAATGAACATGAAACATATCATCCACAAAATGGTTTCAGATACATAAGACCATGCTATTGCCATCTTCTCATGTGAACAGCTGGGAAAAAAAAATAGAAAAAGGCAACAACTCCTAAATGGTAAACAATCACAAAACTAAAAATAATGATGCTTGTAATCTGGGTCATTCTTCAGTTTTTACAGGTTTCAGACAAAACACACAGTCACCAGTTCGAGTCAACATTCATGGCTTGTGTTCTGTTTCCAATCCATTTGTTGCCATGCCCTCCTGTCCTTTAGTGGTATCACACTCCAGTATGAGCTTTCCAGTGCCACAGAGCAGTGCTCAGGCCCAGATGGAATCCACAGCACTGGAGTCCACAGCTCTTGCCAGAGCAACTGCTTGGTTTGAGTCTTGTACTCAGCTAAAATCTCAGTCATCATTGTCCCAGTCTGTTTACGCCACTTGAATTAGAAAGTATTGGAGATAAAAATAACAGCAAATTATTTTGAGTAAATAAAGTCAATAGTATTGGTGTAAATAAGCTGGTTGACTGCTGACAGGGATCCATTGCACTGGGAAAAGCACTAAGACTTTGGGGCAGGACATTAGTTTATGGTCTAGTGGGGCTGGCCAGGGAATGGTGGCAACCTGGGCTGGGGAGCAGAAGTTGTATTTACCTGTAGACACACATGGCAGGAGATAGAAAACAGGCCTTGCATGCAAGCTGCCACACTTGGCCTGGTGCTAATTTCCACTCAGAGGACCAAAGGAGCAGGCTTGGGCATTGCAGGAGGCTGGCTGGTTGCTAAGTCCTCTGACTTTTATCTACAATCAAATGTTCCAGGTCTCATGGACTAGGTCTGCTTCAAAAGCCTCAGGTCAAGAACGGCATGTGCATTACGCAGTGCCTTTGCAATGGCATTTAGACAGGCTGTCAGCAGAATTGCTGTCACCACCTCTCCTGAGATGTCTGTGAAACCTACTGTAACTATTCTGGCCGCTGGCTCTTTTCCGTGCATGCCCAGGCTGATGGCTAGTACCAGTTAGTGCACGGTCTCTGAGGGAATTTGTAAACGTGCTCTGAAAATACATCAGGCAACTAATTCGTTAGCATACCCTCTAGTATGAGGCCAAAATTAGACCATGAGTTCCTTTGCATCCCATTAACCTGAGGCTGAGGGATGGAAAGGACTAGTGAGCCAGCCCCATGGCACTGTTTCCACCTTTGGACACTCTGACAGTGACGGCCAACTGCTGTGACCAGTGGTACTGCACACACACCAAATTCCTGCTCATGACTCCTGCCCTGTGGCAGTTAGTCCCAGCCCACTGTCACTGACTCAGCCTGAGTGACAGCTGCAATTGCTTCTCCTCCATTAGCTCCTTCCATATGTACCCTCTCTGCCCTTGGCTCCTCACCTCCTCCAAACTCTCTGACACGGCGCCTCCTACTTCCTGGGGATGTGTGCACAGAACGCAAGCTGACCATCTCCTATGAATTCTGTCCTGGAGGGATCCACTGGCTGTGTCGGTGGCTTGTTTGTGTGACTTGGAAGGCAAATGCATGGGACCTTCTGCCAAATGCGGAAAAAAGTCCAGTGTGGTCTGTAATGGCAGAATATTTCATGATATAGCATGTGTGGGGAAGGTTTGCTAGTCATGCAACTAGGTTGGGGTATGAAGCTTCTGTGTGACTCTGATGCACCTGGGGATGCTGCCAAGGAAGACTTTGGCCTCCCTGGGATCTTCTGTGGTGAGTACCTGTGAAGAGAGGGAAGCTGAGGTAACTCTTGTTTCCTGCATAACTTCCAAATATCCTCCATATTTTCCTCCTTCTCTTGTCCTCAACTTATTCTAGGACAGTAAAAGTCCATGGTGTACACATATCCCCATTAAAAATATGGGAAGCCTGAAAACATGGACATTGCAATATGGATGAAGGATAGGATCCCAGTAACCCAAGCTGAAATGTTCCCTGGGGACTGCTCACCTCTACTGACACTTGTGCTGGAGTAGCACTTGCGGCTGGGGAAGATAGCTTGTCAGGCAGCCACATTCCTTAATCAGGCTTTCCAAGAGATGGATAACTGTGACATGGCTTTCAAGTCTGTGGCCAGCCCCTTTCCCAGCCATGCTATGCACGTTCACTGCCCAATGGGCACTTGTCTCACACAGGAGCAGGTCTGTGCATGAGGCTGGCAAAGGCAAGGAATGAGAGGGCTGGGTGATGGATGGCATGCCTTGCAGTCATCTCTTGAGCATGAGGGTGTGAGCTAGCAAATGAGCCTAAATGGGGCTGAGAGCTTGAAATGAGTGCCTGCACATCTGGGGTGTTATTAGCAATCCAGTGGAATTAGATCTGCTGTCTGGGGCAATTGCATCATTACTCAGTGTAGGCTCATACCCAGAGGGGGAATTTCACTCTTTGGGAGCCTCAGCTAGGGCAAATGAAACTCAGGCACTGGGCCTATATATAATTAATAATGCTTTCAATACATTTAGGCCATTTTTCTCTTTGTCTTTTATTCCAGAACAGACACTCTTTATTATTTTATTAATTTGCTTGTATTACTTAAAAAGTAATTCACAAATGGAGTAGATTGCTTGTGATATTTCTTCAGTGCCAGTATGGCTTGATGAAATGGCTACGAAAGCTTGCCCACAGCTTGGAGAGCAATGTGAGCCTGAACAACAGTGCTGCCTGCCCCAGCCTCACTGCAGGAAGGTGCCAGCATTGCCCTGGCACATACCTTGCCTGGGGCCAAAGCCTGCCCTTAGAAGGAACACAGCAGAATTATATTCTCTCAAAAAAATACTACAAAGATCAATGAGCTTTCATTGCTTCTATGAGTTCATATAAATCGTAAAAATAATTCTATTTCCAATGCATTCTACCATGTCTTGAGGGGACTGTGCCATTTGAAGGCAAAAGGGTCAGGACTTTAGTCCTTGTTTTAGGGTATATTATGTTATTTCAGCTCATCAATTTTCATGACTTTGTTTCTGCTCTTAAAAAATACCTCATGTGGGTATTTTGACCTCACAAACCAGCAGTCAGTATTATTCCCTGAAGTGTCATGGGAGGGGTGAAGGGCTGCTGTTTTCTGTGGTTATTATGGGAGTTTATTACTTGACTACAGCTTGTGTCTGGCTAATGCACATTTTTGCCACAGCCATCACTTTCAAAGCATCTTTTTAGTTTGTTCTCCTTCCTTAAAACCTATGCTCAGAGGTTTCTATTTATGCTTTCTGTCTCCCACTGAATGTACAGGCCAGTTCCCAAAATAAAGTCAATTCCTCACTGGACATAGACTGCACTGCTCCACAGGTGTCCAGCTGTAGTCTGTTTTCTGTAAGAATCAAAATGTAAACTAGTCAAGAAAACCAGGAAAAGGACCATCACTATTTTTTTTCTTTCTAAATACTTTCAAGTGGCAGGTCATGGAAAAAAAGCAATTATAAAATGACACAGTGTTATAATAACAAAGAAACAAATATCTAAAATTGATAAAAAGTAACAAAGGAAGGATTAGAATACAAAACAAGACCTGAGCCGTCATTTGCAGGAGCTGGATGTGTTGCACTGCTCCTCTCAGTATGAGACCCTCAGAGCTTGCTGGGTGTGGATTGCGAGTGCCCCTCTCTGTGGTGCACTACGGGAGGGGGAAATTAAATATGTTGTCAGACACAATTAAAAACTGTGAATGTTTATCCTTCTTAATTAGACTGTAGAACACTTATTGCCAACCTCCCCAAAAGCTTTCTGTTGAAAGCAAATTATTCTGAGAGCATTTTTAATGTAACTGGTTTGCAACTTGGTGAAATTTTTACCACTTCTTTAGTGAGGCTGGTGGCTTAAGACTAACCAATAGACCCTATCCATGGAAGAAGGCTCACATGGAATTCAAACTAGACAACTAGCAAAAGTATTTCAAAGTGAGCAGTGGCCTTGAGCTGGCTTCAGTCTACACATTACTTCTCGGGGATTGAGAACGTCCCCCATTGCGACAGTGAGAATATTATACAGATTGGTAATGGGAATCACATTGGTGATTGATTGAACTCTGGCAATTGTTATAGTCCAGTAAAAGTAGTTTACATTTGTATTATGATTTCGGTATCTTTTGTATCACTCCAGTAAATCAGAAATCCTAAATAGCATCTTCAAATTAATATCTTTGACATGAAGCCTCACACCCTTCACCCATGCCATATCCAAAGAAGCTGGTCAGAGAGTACTGGACTCCAACGTGACTGTTCAATAAGACCATTTTGGAATTATGTTGTTCATGAATTTACGTGTCTTTGAGTTTTGTCAGATAGTTTCTCATCAGAGAAACTTATTTAGGTAAATGCTAGAAGCAATGACAACTGGCAACTCTAATTACACTTGACAGAGTACAAGACAGTCTTTTTTCTTCCTACCAGATGCTTCCACTGCTGTGTGCTCCCTCATCTACTAATTCCTGCCCCCAGTAGAACTTATTAAGACACGCATCTGTCATCTGATATATCACAAGTATCAGGCAAGACATGGAAAGCGTAGCAATGTGCAGCAGAAGTGCTGGTGTAAACAGCCTCCCTCTGTCATAAGAAGACTACCTGCAGAAGTGAAGAGTGACATGGGATAAATGCTTGTCACCAAGGTGAAGTGACAGATCGGCAGCAGAGGCAGTCAGGGGGTTGCATCCGAAAAGGTATCAGGGTGCATCCCTGCCCACGCACTTCAAGCTGATGTGCTCCTGTGATCCTCACACCGTCATGTCTGTGCCTTCACTGCTCAGGTGTTCTCACAGACTCATGCTTGATTAAGTAGCAGAGGCAGACAGGATGATCTGACGCCTGCTGCGGTATGATACGGCGAGGTAGACTGGCATGGTTTCATTTCCAGATAAATCATAGCATAATAGTCTGTCAGCATGCACAGACATATTCTCCCATTTTTCTTCATTCATGTATGCATTTTTGTTTAATATCACATTGGTTTGCCTTCAATGTATAGAATAAACAGATCTAATTTTTGCTGCCAGACACAAGGAAGGCAGAGCAAAAACATGGTCTGTGAGGGAAGGAAAAACCCCCAAATTTCAAAGACCCTGGAACAACAATCCTGATGTGGAGCAAGATGATAAGAACAAGAAATGGCTGTACACTGATAAGGAGGTTGGTAGTGAAACCCTGGCAAGGTAAAATGTCACATTATTGGGAAAACACCCAAGCAATGCCTCACCAGCTGATTGTGAAATATTTTCCCCTTGTCCCAGCTGCTGCAAGTTCTTACTGATGAATTCTAGAAAACATGGAGACATGCAGATCTTCAGATCAAGTTTGCCCAGTGCTGTGTGCATACAAAACTAACCATGATACATCTGTAGGAAAGACATAATGTGCTGATGCTGATGGAGAAGCAAAATTCCCATGCCTTCATTCTTTTTTCCTAATAAACCTACTCAAAAATATATTCAAAATGCAAAAATTTAAATTGGACTTTAGAGTATTTATGGGCTGCTCTTTGTTCTGCTTTATAGAGATTGGGAATTTGGGAAGTCTAATCGAGCTATTTTGTGCCTTCTGGGAAAGAAACATCAGTACATCTTCTCTTATTTGTGTGCTGCAGGCAAAAATCAGGAGGTTCCTGATTGTTGTGAGAACTAACCCAGTCCATGAGCTTGTTACAGAGAAACAATCAACCAACAAAAAAGCAAAAAACAACCTACTTAGAAACTTTTGGAGAGATCTTGGCAGTCTAGAGGTTATATGTCTTCCCATCTCAAGAACCAAGAGCTTTTGAGCCAAGAAGTAGCTTAACATTTCAAAAATAGGTTTTATATGCTAAAAAATAATTCATACTTTAAGGGTCCGATACCTCAAAATTTTCTAAAATTGGGAGACTGGGAATTTTCCATTTTCATTGGTGTAAAGGTTTCTATTTCTAGCCATATCCAATATAGTATATATGGGGCATTAAAGCTCTGACATTTCTAGGCAAAGAAAATTTGTCACTATTGTAGCACTGATTGTTACCTTTCTAATAGCTCACACAGGTGTCATTTTAGGAGAAATTCTGTGTCTGAAATAAAGAAGAGGAAATATTAGCTACAGGGAGCTGTTCCTATTTGGGGACTGTTGAAATAAAGGCTAGGTGATTAGACTTGAGAAGCACATAAAGTGGTTAAAGGTGCATGATAAATTCAAATATAATGTATCACTGTAAATGAACATTCCAACCACAAAATATGCCACTATATATCATCAGTCAGAGATCTGTGTGTGAGCTCTGTTGACTGAGTATCAAGAGCCTGGGAGAGGCAGCAAATATAAAACATAACAGAGAACAATTATGGGCAGATTGGTCCAGGACAGTTCAGTGGTAGGTCCTGCTTCCCCATGTCCATGTCCCTCCACCAGCACATGAGCTGATGTCCCCAGGTCTCCCTCCCTGATGCTGAAATCTTGGGGTGCAGAACCAGGTCGTGCTGGTACTTTCCCTGTCCTGTCACCACATCAGTCCCTGGGAACTCAACAAAAAGGCATGCTGGAGTTCCACAATATCCTCTTTCTTCCTCCAGCCATTTCACTAATTTTTACTAATAGCCTCATCAGTCAGGAAGGGTTTGAGTAACTATTAACAGCTGTGCCAAAAGGGTTTCCCTGGCTCATGACTGCATGAGGTTGGACAGCAAAATCTCTGCCCCAAATCACACCCAAGAGAGCTCAGTTGCTGTATTGATTATTTGTTTACCCTGCTAGCACATGCTTCCACTGTGGAGGTAAGGAAGAAAATACAGATGGGCTTTCTTATGCACTGGCTGATACAGATTCCCAGTGATAGGATAAAATGGGAGAAAATATTTTTTTTGTAATAGCTTTTATCTGGAGTGCTAAATGCATGCAGAATGCATCTGGATTTTTAACCTTGGGTAATTAAATTACTAAGTTGCTATGACATCAAAAAGTAAACAACTGTAAGTATATATAAATATATTACATATATATATAATATAAAAATCTATATTATGTATAATTTTTATAAACACATATAAGTGAGTATATAATATTGAACAGTTATTTCTCTGCACTTTTT
Source organism: Sakesphorus luctuosus (assembly GCA_013396695.1). NCBI lineage: Eukaryota > Metazoa > Chordata > Aves > Passeriformes > Thamnophilidae > Sakesphorus > Sakesphorus luctuosus. The sequence continues at coordinate 575,812 of VWZD01011162.1, read as the reverse complement.
GCACATGTAAATGCAGCCTAATCCCCAAAGCCTTTACTTTATCTACACAAACATACTGCTTTTGATGATAATGTACTCCCCAGTTTGTTCTCCCACTGGTTTACATTTTCTATCGCTAGTTTTTCAAAAACAAAATGGCACCATAGAGCCTAGGCAATTATTTCCAATGTCTGGGCATATTTATCAAGTGGAATCAAGTATTGATCATCTGCAGAGAAGATCTCAGCATTCCCTCACATTTTCCATCTGGCCAGCTGGAGGGGAAGTGTATTTTTATCAGGGAATTGAAAGTTGGGTTTGTATTCCTGTTTTTAGACAAAACTCATCAGGCTCTGTTGTTCCAGGTTTGTAACAAAAAACAGTCAAACCTCCTGCTTTTCTCAACTGTTGTCATTGATTTATTTGGCTGTTCTGTTTCAAATTGGGCACATAATTTTTTTATAATGCTTAGATCAAAAGAGTTGGTGTGAAAGGAAGGTAACTGCTTTGTATGACAAAGATTTTTTTAAGATTCTAAGACTAAGTACTGAATACATTTTCTGTTCAATTTTTAGCTGCATGTCAGCTAACTCAGAAGATATTTCTGTCACCTAAACATCTCTTGCTAGGAGAATCCTGCTACTTTCAAGGATGAAAATTTCCTTCCCAGCAGGATTTGCAGGCCCAGCATCACACCACTATAACAAACCAGCAGCCTTCACTGTTGAGGTCTTTATTGCCAGAGGGTTTTAAACTGTGAAATCACTGCAGACTCATGTCACTCTAATACAGCAAATGTGTATTACTACTTCTGCTTTACAGATGAAAGACACAAAACAAGAGCAAAATAGCAAATTAACCCAATGCCTTAATGGATAACCTATGGGGAAACCATGAATCTGTCTCTGGTTCTCCTTACTCTGTGTCTTAACCACAGATCCGTCATTACCACATAGTTCAAGGATGTGTTTGTACTATTACTGCTCCTAATACCACTATTCCAGAAGATGCCCTGTTTAGCTGATAAAAGAAATAATTCTATTTCCAAATTTCTCCCACTCTGTTCTGTATGTTGCAACATAAAGGACTTTCTGGGTGAAAAAAACTATCTAAGAAGAGGTGTAACCAATTCCTTGGACCATTCACAAGGGCAATCTTTCAATTCCACAACATGCATTCCATGTGATAATTCATCACATATTTTCACTGAAAAACCTCCTGCGCAGCAGACTGTTTGCAGGAATGGAGCATGAAAGCCACAGAGAATTCATGGGAAAATAAAATGACATTTTTATACTGATTTCCTCAGATTTGTTGTTTGGTTTGTGCGTATGTAACCCCATTCTGTGAAGTGGGGAGTCCATGAGAACAAACCAGAAGCCACACAGAGCCCCTCACAGCTGGGAGGTGTCCAGCAGCCACAGAGTAACTGGTGATCTGGGGCCAGGTGCTCAGGACCCCTCAGGCACTGCTGCTAATTTTTGTACAATGACCATGCTGCCACCACTAAGCCTTGGCCAAGGGGCACAGGTTCCCTTTACAGACAATTTATCACATTCACTCAATTACCAAATATTTAAGCAATGGGGTCATCCTTTTTGGCCAGCAAATGTCTGGCTATGCCTTCGTTTCCCAGTTGGAGGGACAGGGTGTTGCACAGGAGCAGTGATGGGTGCTGCAGATGCAGCATGGCAGTAGCAAGAGAGGAAGCCAAATTGGTCACAACCAGAGGGACTGCACAAACCAAAACCTAGAAATACACTGTGAATCACCTCTGTATTCTCCATCCATTACCTTACCACATGATGTGTCTGGGCTGCTTTTAAATCATTTCAGAGATGTGACTTCTAACACTTTTTCTGGGGAAGCTATTTCACAGTCGATTAGACATCCTTGTTAAAATTTTGGCTGGATAGTCAACTCAAATCTCCGTTTGCTCACTTTCTTACCTTTATATGCAATTATACCCCTGATAAGTGCTCTAAACAATCTCCTAATGCCTCCTTGTTTGTGTTTTTCTAGCACATGGAAACAGTTATACCTGTTTTGGACATCATGTGGGGCATCTTATAATATTTAGCAATCAGGCTCTTTCTTGATTGATCATCCCCTGTAGACCTTATGTTATGCATTTTATCCTTAAATTTCTTTATAATTTGTCACCATCTTCCTAGGTAGGCTGGTGCTCAGGCCTGCGTGCAAGCTGTAATTTCTACAACAAAGATTTCATAATCACAATGCCTCGAGGTTGCACATAATTTTAAATTCTGCTCAGTGTTCTACTTTCACCTGTAACTGTACCTTTTTTTTTTTCCTATCTTATAAAGAAAGAGAAGTGAGCAGCTTTTCAGTTTAATTAGTTTGGTTTCTGACAGCTTAAATTTGCAATGCTGTAAAGAACTGCAAGGTTAAAAGATTTTCCTGGGGTCTGTAGAACTGTAAAGAAAGATAAACATATTTTGCTTATAAAAGAGAAGCTATGTTAAAAGTAATATTAAAATATTTTCCTCCTTTTGTTTTCTTAAAGCACCAAACTGCTTTAGGAACATGTGTTTGTCATACTCACTCCTAAAATAAACTACACATAAATGTATTCATAGTACTATGCAGATATTTTTCATGACAACGTGACAGTCAGATGTCACAGACATGATGCTGTCTGTTGATACTCAGAACATTTGGTGTCACTGCATGGTAGGAGCTCTCTCTGAATAACAAAATGCATAGAGGTCCCTATGGATGCTACTTTTAATGGTTTGGCAGAAAAATTCTTTCCGAGAATCAATAAATGACATTTTTATTTTTTAAAAAATATGTGCCTGAATTGATAACAATACCTGATTTCAGTTTCTTAATAGGCCTATTCTTGATGTGAGAATGTATGAAAATTTTGGAAATGTATATAATTGTGCATACCCTATGGACTTCGGGATGGCTTAGAGCTGTCAGGAGGAAAATAACCTGGGATGACTCTGCATAATTATTAATAAGAATAACTATGATGAATATATAAAATATTTATGCTATTAATAATAATAATTTGGACTAAATTAGGCAGCAACTCAAGTCAGGACCTTGTTAAAGAAGCAGTCAATCAGTTAAACAAGTAAAACAAACACTCAAACAAGTCAGGACATGCTAAAAAAATTACAAAATCATTGTCATATACCTATCACAAGATCACCTGGACTCTCCAATTTTTCAGTAAAAGAAGAATAGCTATTTTTTCCGTTTGAGTGAGAAGCATTTTTTAAGCACTCTAGGTACAGTATCATATCCATCTTTTCCCCTTATTCAGTACAGTAAGATAAAAATATGAACAAGTATGTGAGGAAAAAATATATGAAAACTGTAGATTATATCTTTTTATGAATAGCATGGTAGAATCCAACTTTTGAAAGACATGGCTTTATTACCTTTTCCTATTGTACTATCACTTCAGGATATTTCCACCTCTGGCCTTTTCAGTAAAATTTTACTCTCCTCAATATTTATATCCTGGTGTCTAGTTTCCATCTTGCTGCTGATTGACAATCCAAAACCTAAAACACTGCCTGAAAACTGCAGCTCGCTTAGAGCTATCGATCTGTATTAACAGTAGTCTTGCCTCTTTCACCCAAGCTCTTCTCCATCCAAATGTGGCAGGGCACAGAGGAAGATCCCTTAGATCAGCCATGTGCTGCACAATGGGAGTTGGATGCAGGTTACATCGGGGTCTGAACTGTTTCTGTGAGAGAGTGAGCAGGGAATGCAATTTTAGGAGATGGTCTGATTAAGGCACATAAGCCTTTCATCTCTGTTTCGGTACTTGTTTTTAGATTGCAGTGCACTAGGCTGCTCTGGAAAGCATTTGGACAACAGAGACCCAAGCACCTTTAAGGCAGGAGACAAGGAGGAGTTTAAAGAGGAAGAGAAGACTTAAACTTTTTTATGTCAAGTGGAGGAAAATAGCCTTTGAGTTTTTTGTTTGTTTGTTTTGGGGGTTTTTTGAAAGGAGAGGGGAAATATGTTGACAGAGGACAATAACCCATAAGACAAAGAAAAGACTGACAGAGGCCATGTCTTCAAGGTTTGTTGTTAAACAAACCCAGCAACAACTCTTCCCTTTGCACGATGTCCCACATGGGTCATACCTGCTTACAAACTGCCAGAATCCATAAATGAAAAGACAAACACCTGAATGTGCCTCTTCTGAATGAGGTTAACCTTGAGGACTTTTCTGCGTGTTTCTTTTGAGTACTTTTAAATGCCAAAAGGAACCTGTTAATGAGAGTCATCCTCAATGTGTAGTAATCATAGACAGAAGGCTGTAGGCAACTCCTGATGTAGAGCTGGCAGCAACAGCAATGCAATGCCACCATTTTCCCTAAATGATGTTGTGTAAGGCTGGATTCTGGCAGGATCTGGTATTCCTTGATACTTGAATTGGCTAATTTGAATGGTATAAAAATTCAGCCATTTCTACAGATGGAAAATATTGAGGAGTTTTTTCTTCCCATAGAAATTATCTATCTCATATTTGAGTGAATTTACTTTGGCAAAATTCCCATATCCTTGTGCTTTCTGTAAACTTTCCAGTTATTAAATCTCATGCAAGTGTTCACAGACAGTACATTTCAATAGCAGTTTTGTTCTATATCAGCTCTTGCATCTTACTCAGCAGTGTCAAAAGCCTTCCCACAGTGCACGAAGCAATTTGATGACTGTCTATCTGTCACATTCTCTCTGTCCATCTTTCTCCAGAGAAAGATGTCTGCCTGTGGTACTGCTGCACACACAACCTATCCCTGCTGCTGACGGGCTGTGCTGGCTGGCAGTGACAAGTGCTGGACAGGGCCCAGGGAATGGTCTCCCTTCCCTGTCCACCGGCAGGAAGAGACCTTCTGTCAGCATCTCAGCACTTCAGTTCCACATCCCCAGTGAACAAAAATTTCACTGAATTTTAAATATTAGCTACCAGTTGACAGCAATGTTTTCATAAACAGACCTATATGCTGGGTTCAGAAAGAGCATTGTGGTCATCAGTGAACAAATCCTTCAAAATACTGCATCAAGACAACTAAAAACTGCCTAGAATGAACATTTTAAATGTTTAGATATTTAGAATAGAAGGAAATGTCCTTCTCCGATATGTCTGTGAGTGTTTGACTGCTTACATTTTGTGCAAGGTCAGAATTAAAGAAACCTGAATATTGTCTTAAGTTGTGAAAAAGGTGAATCTATAGGTGAGAACTAAGATGAAACTGCTCTACTGTGAAGATCTTGTCTAATATGCAATTTGTATTCTTTCCAATACTACTCATTTCCTAATCTTTACCATAGAAAAATTCGCATTAGAGGAAAGCTTCGTGATCCACTGAGATGGACACTCAGAAAATAATAACCATTAATTCAGGAAATTAATTAGCCCATAATTCTCCATAACTTCTCAACTCTAGATAGTTAAGAGGACTCTCTACTCTCAGTCCACCCCTTTTTTTGTTCTCCTTAGTTTTCATTAAAGTGACTTCTATTTCCCTTTAAAACCTTCAGATAGTGTTTAGCAAAGTGGATGCTTTATGTATAGGGCTCCTTGCATAACCCAGAGTGGCCAGAAGCTCTCCTGTATTTAGCTCTGCAGTGTGACTGTGCATTTTAATTTTAATCCTTTACTGATCTTCATCCACTTCTGAGAGGTGGCCTTCATACACACTTACTGCAGATATGGAGAAAAAAAAAGTAAAAAATTTCCTGTCTCTGTTTTCTCTTTACATCAGAGAATTTTTCTGGCTTCAAACTGGCTACCAGGTTTTAAGAATCCTCAGTGTATTCTATGTTTGAGTTCCAGTTTGAGTTCCAGTGTTTAACACTGCCATGAGACCAACGGCAGAATACACCAGGGAACATGGGAGCCCTCTTTGTGCCAATTTTCCCAGTACAGATCAGTGTTCTGGATTCTATCCAGGGACTGTGCTGGTGACAGCCATTAACATGCACGCACAGAAATGCCAATGTCACTGGTGTTTGGCAGGTGTGCAGCTCGCCATCAATGGGCAGAGTGCTGATAACCCTCAGCTTGTTGTGCTTCCCACAGCAATCCACAGGAGTCTGGAGCTGCTAGCAAGGAGCAATATCCAGGTGTCGAGAAACACACCATATATTTCAAACATACACAGCATGCAAAGTTGCTGAGAGAAATCAGCATCAGTAGGTGTGCAATACCATACATTTTAATGTAAATTTACTCTCTCTCTGAGTTTGTGGCAGTGATTATGAAAGATGGGATAGAACTAGATTGCCAGTAACCTTTCACCTCCCAGCAGCTAACATGGAGCTAACATACATTTAAACAGTTCCTCCTTCTGGAACCGCAGTTGCATATAGAGATAGGTGCAAATATGCTGACAGATAATGCTGTCAGCACTGGCAAGCAGGGCTGCCCTGAGCTGGAAGAGCAAAGTGCTGGAGCAAATAGGCCCTGTGAAGTCATAGCTCTGGAATAAAGCCAGGGTAGTCCAAGCTGTGCTTTACTGGTAGCTTAACATCTTCAAAATGAACCCTGTCTGTGCCTCAGAAAAGTAGCTGCTCTGGGTTAAAGCACTGTCAGACCCTGCAGAAACGGTGGTGATGTCCCCCATGGCAGCGAGAGCTGCACTAGTTACACACCAACTACCGAGAGTGCAGAGCAGTCCATGTCACTGACAGCCAGCACAGCCAGTGGTGCAGTGCAGCACAGGAAAATGCTTCCCAAGGCTTTGCCAACCATCTTCCTCTGTATCCATGAGCCCGTGCCAAGCCCACATTCAGCTTTAAGAATAGGACAGCCACTTGGTGTCAGAGGCAGGCCAAGGAAGTCCCTGTGGGTTTGGCTATCTTCTGAGAAAGGAGAATCAGACCTATACATATGAAATGTAAAATCTTCCTTACTTGGCCAGCTGCCCTCTTGCTTACAGAGCATCACAGGAATGTGGACTAACTAGCTAGTGCCTAATCCAGTAGCCTTTGGGCTCACTTTGAGTATAGAATCTTTCCCCATTGCAGAGCTCTTGTATTCATGTGTTCTGTCTCTGCTAGACCCTGACATGTCTTGTGCCCCCCATGGGCTTGGGAGCAGCATGCTGTGACTCTGGCTGTACTCTGCCCTGCAGGGGAACAAACTACTGTGATTTAGAAAACTGATTCCTATGCTGGGTCTGACATGTGGCAAAGCAATAAACTACTTCCTTCTCATTATTGACACCCATGGGGTTGTTGCACAGGTCCATCCCATTACCTAACATATGTCTTTGACTGCACACAGGCACAAACACCAGGAAAATAGCTTTCAGCTCAACCTGGATCCTCTCCCCAGCAATGTGATAATCCTGATCATTTGATACTGTGGACAGACTTCACTTACTTGTCAGACAAGCTTTGCTGCTTAATGAAATGAACAAATCCACTCCCAGCCTCAGAGGGAAGTTTAACTTGCTTTTTCTTTAAATTAAGCCTGCACTGCCTCAAACTTCTACTGAAGTGTCAGCAGGTATATTCCAAAAATGACATCTGTAAAAATGACTGTGTTCCCCTCCTGCTATTCTCTGCTCATCCATGTAGAATTTAATTCTGAGAAATAAAGTTATCTGCTAATAATGGTGATCTAATCTCTATTCTGAGATCTGACAATCTGGAAGGCTGGCTCTAACAGCCTAGGTGAAGTGATTACCACTCAGTAATGTACCAAAACATGAGGCAGATCCACACTTTGTCCAGCTATTTTGATCCAGACTACTCATCAAAAGCAAAGATTTATGATGTGGGATTGTCCAGTCATGTAGCAAAAAATCCTAGATTTTTTCATAGTGCTGTGAAAATTAATTGCATAATGTGCTGAAAATAGCAAACATGTCTTTATTTGAAGGGTTGTGTCCCCTTTTCAGTTGTTCTTATATTGGTGACACCTTAATAATAATTAGAGCAAACATCACCGTTGGCTGGCAACCAAGTCACGCACAGCCTCTCACTCACTGCTCCTCCAGGAGAATGTAGAGAGAATGACAAAAGTGAAAGTCAGACAACTCATGGGTTGGAATAATAAGAGTTTAATGGGACAGAAAAAAAATAAAATAATAATAGTAATAAAAGAATTCAAATATACAAACCAAGTGATGCTCCATGCAATTGCTCATCACCTGCTGACTGATGCCCAGCCAGTTCCTCAGCACTGGCCCCCGGCCAACTTCCTCCCATTTTTATATGCTGAGCATGATGCCACATGGTATGGACTACTCCTTGGGTCATCTGGGGTCAGCTGTCCTGGCTCTGTTCCTTCACAGCTCCTTGTGCCCCTCTGGCCTTCTCACTAGCAGGGCATGAGAAACTGAGAAGTCCTTGACTTAGTATAAACACTACTTAGCTACAACTAAAACATCAGTATGTTATCAACACTAATCTCACTCTAAACCAAAAATATAGTCCTGTACCAGGTACTAGTAAGAAAATGAACAGTATCCCAGCCAAAAGCAGGACACCATCCTTCAGCAAGACCATTCAGCTTTGGAATATAGTTAATCCTAATTAAATGCCCTTCACCTGGTTCCTGCAAGAGACATGCCACTCGGACTACCCTGTGGTACTGCTCTGCCCCTCTCTTCTCAGAGAGGCTTGCAGCACTGCATTCCATGAGATTGTGTTCGAAGTCTCTCAACAGAAACAAAAATTCCTCATCATGTTTGTTAAACTTGGAAAAGGGGTGGTGAGCACACAAATGTGGGAAGGTATGGTGCATCTTTGCATTCTCCCAGCCCAGGACGTGCCCAGCACTGGCTCTCCTGGCTACCCAAGTTGCTGAGTCAGCACTCAGAGACATCTGCTGATGGGGTCCCCTTTGAACCAGGACCATGGTTACCTTCTGGGGGTCTGAAGTGGGAAAACACTTTTCTGGGTGCAGCACTGAGCTGCTCTGTGTTTCATAGGTTTCACTACTGTAAAAGGGATGAGCAACTCATGTTTTAAGAGGTCCAATTTCTTTGTAGCTTTATTTTTTCCATCAAATAAAAACTAATCTCCATTCTAAATGAAATGGAAATGCAGTGAATATCTTTTTTCCTGAATAACTATAAATCTAGGTGTGATTGTGTGTGTTTAGAGATTTCTGTTCTGATGTGTTTTTCAGCTGTATGAAAATTTTGTTTTATAACTTTATTTAGTTTCTGTTAAATTCTGCAGTTATATTTTAACAAGGCAATCCAAAAACTTTTGGGAATGAGGTCTATATGTTTCTACTATTCATAAACTATTTAATAGCATATGTTAGATGGTACAAAGAGATGATCACTTCAATAACCAGATTTTCTGAAGAAGGTTATTCTACACTACTCCTGCATGACAGCTTAAAACAGTTTTTAAGAGGGAAATTTATGATGATTGGAAAAGACTAAAATGTTGTATTATAGGAAAGGTAAATTGATCTGGCTTTCAATTTTAATGCTATGAAACTCCTCATTTCTGCTTTTTAAAATATTAGTCAGTAAGAAAAGGGAGAAATAAATGGCTGCTGTTTAAGAAATTATGACTTTACCAAAGCTTCTGTTCTCCCCGGGAACTGCTCAATAAGTAAAGCTGAAGCCAGTGGCTCAGGAAGGCTCTTGGCATCCGGTACATTATCCTGCCAGCAGAGACAGTGCTTGACACAGGCACCTGCACCAACACTACCTGAGCTCAAAGGCAGGAGGTAGAGCTGGACCTAGAGCAGGTAAAGCGAAGATGGATCTCTGGAACAAAATCTACTGCTGGAGAACTGCAGCACAGGCTACAGGATCAGCTGAGGCTGAGAACATTTACAAGTCTGCAAGTAGGTTGTGTGTCTGGCCACCGATGATCATCTCACAAAATACAGCAGATTCAGGCTAGAGGTGTGAGATCCTTTGGATATAGAAGGAAAACCCCATCAGTACTGCAGCTGCAGTCAGCAAAATAAATTTACTGATGACATTTTATAGTGCAGTGAAGAAAATAAAAACTATTTTCCCCTAAAGATGAATATATTGCAATCTTCCTTTACTAGATATGGAAAGCAGCTTGGATAAAGTTTATCAGAGCACTGAACTGCTTGGTGAAATGGGATATGCACAGGTTTAAAGAAAACTATTTTCAGACATTTATGGGGATGATAGTTATCTGTGGAGACATGGTACAGTAGCAAAATACACTAATCTGAATTGATCCTACTTTCCCATGTGTATTGAGAATGTATCTGAGATTACTTGAAAAATCCTTAAAAATTGCCTGGGAGTTGAGCTTTCAATAAATATAGAACTTTTTCTTCACTGATTTGTGTTCATCATATCCTGGATAAGAAAGTTAATGTTGTTTTTGCTGATTTGTGTAATTCAATTTTAAATTCAAACCACAGATACAAACTCATCTTTTTTAATAGAAGTTTTAACTAAAATCAGGCAACAAAGGGTTGATCTTCCATGACTGAATATATTAAAGTTATATCCATAGCAGTCTATTATTATCTTTCCAGAGATTAGGTACTATGTTGTGCTCACCCTCCTGTCACAGAATCACAGAATGGTTGAGGTTGGAAGGGACCTCTGACCAAGCTCAAGCAGAACCACCTAGAGCTCATTGCCCAGACCCATGGGCAGAGGGCTTTTGAATCTCTCCAAGAATGGAGACTGCACAACCTCCATGGGCAGCCTATGCCAGTGCTTGGTCACTCCCACAGTGAAAAGGTGTTTCCTGATGTTTGGAGGGACCCTTCTGAATTCCAGTTTGTGCCCATTGCCTCTGGTCCTGTCACAGGGCACCACTGAGAAGAGCCTGGCTCTGTCCTCTCTGCTCCTTCAGTTATCCTCCTGAGCCTCTTCTTCTCCAGGCTGAACAGTCACAACTCTCAAAACTTTACTCACAGGAGGGATGCTCCAGCCCCATCATCATCTCTGTGCCCTCTGCTGGACTCTCCTGTATATCCATGCCTCTCTTGTATTGGGGAGGCCTGAACTAGACATAGGACTCCAGGTGTGGCCTCAAGAGTGTTGAATAAAGCAGAAGGATCCTTCAATCTGCTGGTAATACTTTTCCAAATGAATGCCAGGATACTGTTAGCCTTCTTTGCACTGAGGGCACGTTGCTGACTCCTGCTGAGCTTGGTGTCCAACAAGACGCACAAGTCATTTTCTGCCAAGCTGCTTTCCAGTTAGGTGGACCTGACATGTACTGGTGCCCGAGGTTGTTCCTCCCCAGGTGCAGGACTTTTAGCCTTCTTACTGAACTTCATGCAGTTCACACCAGGCCACTTCTCCAGCCTCTTGAGCTCGCTCTGAGTGGCAGTACATCCCTCTGGCACATCAGCCACTCCTCCCAGTTTGTGTCACAGCAAACTTGATGAGGGTACACTTCATCCCATCATCCGAGTCATTAATGGAATTGTGATCAGTGAAGGATGCACTGTTCACCCCTGGGGTATACCACAAGTGACTGATCTCCAGCTGCCCTTCATGCTACCCATCACTACTCTCTGGGCATTGCCATACAGCCAGTTTTTAACCCACCTCACTGTTTGCTCATCCAGCCCATACTGATCAGCTTCTTTATCAGGATCTTGCAGCCATGCTCAAAACCTCACTGAAATTCAGGCAGACATATACACTGCTCTCCCATCATCTACCAGGACAGCCACAGAGGGTTATCAAATTGGCCAAGTATGACTTTCCTTTGTAAAATCCATTCTGACAGCTCCCACTGTCATTAGAGATGTTTGTCTCACATTTTCTCATGCAGGACTATGAGTCTGGCACCTTCATCTTTGCATACATTCTCATTTGCAACAGTATATATCACTGACATGGAATTTTCTACTAGTCTTGTGCTACTCAAAATATTGTGTATTTCTTCTCATTCTCTTTATGTGGTCTTTATTTGTGGCCTTCCTAGTTCCTAATCAGCATTTCATGTACCTGTTTTATGTACCCAGCTCCTTCAGAAAGAGCACTGTTAATATTCAGCATATTTAAGGCACTGCAGCAATGTATGTTGCAATAAAGATTAATCCAGTTAATGAAATGGATCTTAGGTTGAATTACAACTGCCCAAGTATCAATGGATTTGTTGTACTGGTACAGCACAGGCTGGGTACAGGTCTCCTCTCAAAGTACCTGCTTATGGGGCTGGCATTTACAGCCAGATGACAACTGCACTTTATAAATCCATAATCAACACCCTGGGTCTTAAATTTCACTACTGCTTTTCATGTAGCTTATTGCTGTACAGTTTCTGTATTTTGCTTTCATTGTTCCCTGCCTGCTTTTTTTTTTTTTCCCAAACTGAATCTCATTTTATTGCCTACTTATACCTCTAAATTCTGCAGGTCTCTTTTTATTATTTTGCCATCTATCCTGGCTTTTGCAACACCTTACTATTTAGTATGATCTGTAAATTTAATTACTGTCTTGTTTGCCAAAGACCGTAAGCACCCAAGTCAATTATATGGCCAAAAAATTAAAAAGGAAGCCTTTATTATGCTCCAAATTCTCTGCTAAAAAATCCAGCTCAAAAAGGAAATGTTATACATTTCTTGGACTTCACAGATGTAATTGCAAAGGGATCTAGATGTTTTTTTCCACAGAATGTGTCATTTAAAAAAAAATTAAATGTATTATTACCAAAGTAAACATTAAAGAGGTGAAAAATGGCAACTTAATTCCTTTCTATGCAACTAAAATGTGCTGGTCCACATTTTGCTATTAAATTAAACCTACTATAGTATTACTAAAGTAGAATTGCCTCAATTTCATTCACACATTAAGGACAAATGCAGGCAACCAATTAACTGAATTTATTTATTGTCTGATTTTTTAGTATTATTTTTCTTTCTTAGTATTTCCAACATGTGTTATGTGTATAGTGCAATTGTGTAATGCCTCAGCCCAGTCTGACAACATTTGAGCAAAGTCTATAATTCTGTGTCATTATTATCTCTGAGCTATTATGAAACTGGTAGGAATTAGAGCAGAGCAACCTCCATCATTCGACCAGGAACAACAGCAATTACAATTTGGTCTCTGACTGAGGTTAAAACAGATAAATTGAGCTAGATAATTATTACCATTTCTCAAATTCATCATTAGCTGGAACTGCATTTTTAATGTAGAAGACCAGATTATTAGTCCTGACCATGATAGCTGCTCCTGGCTTACGCCACAGCAACATTACTAAGCTCATTCCTCTTTAATCAGGCCTCTTGTTCTTAAAGAGCACCACCTGAGATGCACTAATAAGTATTAACTTTTACAAAGTAATTCAAGACTTTGAAAACCCATTTTCAATGTTCAGCCTGAATACCTGATTTTCAGGCGGGCCTGTTCGCCATTGCAACGGAAGAGAAAATCCTCTTTTCAAGTAAAACATATGCAGTATGTAATTTGGTTAATGAAAGTATGTAAATTAAGATGTGCAATTTAGCAAGTTATGAATGTGCCTTAGCCCCACTAACATCACTGTCTTGCTCATAAATTTAGAGTGCGTGAAAATTTCTCCATGGACAGGTTGATTTTATATCCTTGGTTTAACTATAATTAGGATTTATTTTCTCAACTGATTTTGCCTGTAACTATATTCCAAACACCGGTGCCCTATTGACAGTGAGATGCAAAGTTATGTGTGTGAGAAGACAGCCAAGTGTTACAAGCTGAGGGAGGTCAGGGCACTGGTGAGCTGTCCTAGAAGCCTGAGTCCCAGAGCTGCTCGTATCAATGCCTGTCTGTCCTGCAAGGACTGTTGGAAACCACTTCCATATTGCCTAGGCTGTAAAATATAAGGCTCTAGTGGCTTCATCCAGGTGCCCAAACACAGGTATCCAGTGCCATTAAAAAGCCCAAAGGTTTGAGTATAATTCATACAGAGCCCATGGGGATGACACAAGATTTCCTTTCCCTTACGGATTTGTGCTCCTCTGTAGAGGCAGCTGGATGGTGTGATGTGGATATCCAAGGGTACCACAAAGGGCATTTGATGGCTGCACATAGAGCTGTCAGCAGTGCTCCAGACATCACGATGGCTGCAAAGATTCAGAGCACTCAGGCACATTAATTTTACATTTTTGGTAAATGTTTTTATCCTCTTTTTTTAGAAAGACATAGCTGACACAGACATAGAATTAGCAAATTGTCCTAATCAATATAAGCGCCTACTATCAGCTTAAAAACCACTAGGTGTTAATTATGAGACACCACAAACACATCACTCAAGGCAGCTCTTCAGCAGTTTTTGTGCTCTGCTCAGCTCCCAGCCCACGCTCCCTCCCTCCTTCTTCTGCTCCCTCTCTCCGTCTCACCTCTCAGTCGGCAACAATTGCTTTTGTGAGACATTTATCATTCCACAGTTTCAAGCTTCTCACTTGAAGTTTTGCCCTTCAAACTCTCAAATGAAGTGACAGCTAATTTCTGCTCTCAACCACCTGGGTACCACGTAAATGGTGCTTCTTTCTCCAAAAGTATTCAAGGAGATTTCTGATGGACTTTGACTTGTGCATGTTTATTAGCCTCCCATGGAAGGCAGTACAGACGTTAGGGGCTGAGGAAAGAGATTACTTAGAATGTGTGAGGAGGAAATTACATAGAAAACTACAAAACAATGGCCCCCAGAAAAGGAGACACCTTGTGGGAAATACAAAGTGAAATGGTATAGATGAGAGAGAGGGGGAGACACAGTGAAACCCATGAAAGACACACACTGACTTCATCGTACACAGTTTCTCAGATGCTGTGGTGATAGGCATGATGATCAGTGTAGGTCACAGAAAGCTTTAAACTAAACCCCATCTTTCTGCAGGTGCCTTCTGGAGGGTCCTGGAGGGCTCTTGTGTGTTCAGAGGCTTGAGGAGCACCTGGGGATGAGCAATGGCCAGAGGCTGGGTGAGACCTACCAACAGGCATTCACAGAGCATAAAATCAAGCACTTATTTCTATCCTTTATAGACAAGCACAAGACACATGAGAGAAAGTCGAAAAACTGGTGTGTTACAGAGTGGTCTCACGAAAATGCTGCAGCTGTCACTCAAATATCTCTCTCTGCTCGGAGACACACCAGTTGTGGTCAGTGGTTGTGTTGAGCTGCTGCCATGTGTGAGGGGGTTGCAGAAAAAGTTCAGTATATGCTGAGTTAAATGTGTTTTCAGAAATGAGGATCTAGGTTTAGCATGCACACAGCCACAGAAATATGCTGTGACTTGCCCAGTTTTTCGGCTCTGACATGTGGAAGTTAGACAAAGTCCTGAAAGTCTCAACCCTCCTTGCCACCTGCTGAGAAAATAAAAATGATTGAAAATTATTTATGCATTGAGAGAGCCGACTTGTTTGGTTTTATAGATAAAAGTATTTTAGCTATTCTAATTACAAGAAGTAATTAGGCAGCTGGACCAGATCAGTGTTGGAGTATAAACACCTGCTTATGTGTTTCCAGCTGTTCTCCACTGGAATTACTAACATTGTCTATGTTGCATACAGGCATTTCAAGACCATTGACATTTCTTTCTCATTTCTGAAGAACATGTTGTGCTCCAGAGCTTACTAGAGAAAGAAAGTGGGTGCCGGGGCAGTGATAACATTTAAGAATTCTCCACCCTTTTGTTATTTGGTATAATCACTTTTCACACCTGAAGGAAACATAACATGAAAAGAAGACAGAGGTAGCAGATAATGAAACAACAGCTTAATTCAAATGGGTGAAGGCAGTTTATTCATTTCTAAATGAGAGAAGATGCCAAAAGTCTGCTGTAAATCTGAATGTCAAAATTGCTCAGAGCTCAGTCTACCTTTACAGCAGCAGCAAGCTTTATATACAGCTTTCTAATGCTTACAATGCTGTTTACAAATATTTCTAAGCAAAGGTTGCAGTCACCTATTATCCTGTTTATTCCAGAAGTGCTCAGGGGCTGGCTGAAAGCAGAGCCCTGTTGTGCTGGGCTATGTACAAACAAAGCCACGGAGACAGCTACTGTCTCACTGGCTTTGCTTGGCTGCTTTTTGCTGAAATGCAATTTAAAATGTGATGCAATTCTCCTGGCTATTAACAAGAGGAGAAAATACTGTCTTGATTTGTGCCAGTATGTTGGATGGGTTTTGGGCAAGCAAATACAAATGAAGCTACATATTTTTACATATTTAGGACAAATGTTTAGTTAAAACCAATAACTTATATAAGACACATCATTCATTTGAGGTTAGAAGCATTTATTTGGAGAGTTTCAAGTGGGGAGGTAATGGAGGTATTGGGGAGGGATGATGATGTTCAGCCCTTTGCCTGAGAAACTCCCCTTTTGTTCTGCCCCAGGAAGAGCTCTTGAACACCTTACTTGAAATCTTTTCAACTTAATTTTTCACTGAAATACAAATATTTTTCTACTCTTCTTTTGCCAGGAGTCCTGGTACTGCAGGTGGGCTAGAGCCCACCTCTCTGACATGCCCTCAGAGGTATCACAGCAATGCATCTTTCAGAGATGGTCCTGTGTTTCCCTGCAACCAACAATCTTATGTGCTAGCATGAATATGAGCATAGCATTTAAGAATTCTAGAATATTCTAAGATATATTTAATGATATCTAGAATGCTAGACTATTACGAGCTGTAAAGAGCAGGTTCACTACCACCTGAGGAACTTCAATATACATAAGTCTACGGGACCTGATGAAATGTATCCTAGAGTCCTGAGGGAATTGGCTGATGTAATTGCCAAGCCATTCTTTACAAGATTTGAAAAGTCATGACAGTCAGGTGAAGTCCCAGCTGACTGGAAATTAGGAAATATTTTACTCATATTTATAAAGGGTAGAAAGGACCCTGAGAACTATCAACCTGTGAGCCTCACTGCAGTGCCTGGGATGATCATGGAACAGATCCTTCCACAAGTTCTTCTAAGGCACATGGAGGACAAGGAGGTGATTTGAGACAGCCAGCATGGCTTCAGCAAGGTAAAGTCTTGCCTGACCAATCTAGTGGCCTTCTATGATGGAGTGACTACATCAGTGGACAAGAGAAGGGCTACAGATGTCATTTATCTGGACTTCTGTAAAGCCTTTGGCATGGTCCTCGTAACATCCTTTTCTCTAAACTGAAAAGAGATGGCTTTGAGGAGTAGACTGTTAGATGGATAAGAAAGTGATTAGACAGCCACATCCAGAGAGCATTAGTCAAGGGCTCAGTGTCCTGATGGACATCAGTGACAAATGATGTCCCTCAGTGAGTTCTGTATTTGGACCAGTGTTATTTAATACCTTTATTAATGACATAGACAAAGGAATTTAGTACACCTTCAGCAAATTTTCAGATGACACCAAGCTGAATTATGTGGTTGATACACCTGAAGGATGGGATGCCATTGAGAGAGACCTGGGCAAGTGCAAGAAATGGGCCCATGGGAATCTCATGAGCTTTAATAAGATCATGGTGCTGCACCTGGGTCAGGACAACCCCTTGCTGTCAATACAGGCTGGGAGATGAACAGATTGAGAGCAGCCCTGCCAAAGGGACTTGGAGGTGTTGGTGGATGAGAGGCTGGACAAGACCTGGTAATATGACTTGCAGCCCAGAAAACCAAATGTGCCCTGGGCTGCATCAAAAGAAGGGTGGTCAGTAGGCTGAGGGAGG